>OZ035961.1:53074183-53514183 GCA_964034945.1 Chrysopilus asiliformis | reverse complement strand
ACTTAAGTAATAGCAAAGAGATTATAAAACTACAAGAGGTATTGCGGAGAACAAAACGTCGATCGAAAAATTTTTATGATGATAGGTCGTTTCGGTCGCCATCGGAGGGTAAGAAAGCTCAAAATGAGAGAGAGTCGAAATAAACAGAAAGTGCATATGTGTGTGTACGTTTTATGAATTTACGATGCTTTAGGCCGCGATAGTTATTTGCTTTGATTTTTGCTTCAGCAAAATGAATAATAAAATCGAAATTTCAATATTAAAATAAAAAAGTTTTCACTTTAAACAAGAACGTAAAATAATTAGAATCAGGAATTCAAACCCAGAATAATCTCTAGCCCGTTAAAATTTGTAGTTTTGGATTGTGTTGAATTTCACATTTTTCAACAGACCATGAGCAATGCTTTCTTAGTAACACAAGTATAAGAAATTCTAGAAGTTTTGATTTATGTTCGTTACAACTATCATATTCCGAAAACCATTCTGGGGTCTTTGCTTTACATTTATTGACTATAAATTGTTTAATGTTTAATATTTCTGGACTGGCTTTAAAAATTTGATCAAAATTACTGATATGGATTCGACAAATCTTAAAAAAAATATCTGAGGGAGCGAACAAGTTCCCAAAGTCATTGCTTAATTTTTTATAATTTTTTTCGAAAATAAAAAATTCCGATGGACTCGTTAAAACCTCATCAGTTTTTCGTATAATTCTTTCACAATTATTACACTGCAGCTTTCCAAGGATTTTACTACCTACATATCCGACAAAATATCTCATTGACGGAAGGTTTATATTAAGGGATATATCCGTATTTTCAAATGTATCTTCATTTAAAAATCCATAATCATCACAATTCAAATTAAAATCATTGCTATCACTAGCATTTTTCGATATCTCACAGCTTAATGGTAAAGGCAGGTTAGTTTCATTAAAATCTATGTAAATCATGTGGTCATTATCTTCTTCGCAATTAGTGCTGTTGCTCATTTGAATTAAATTTGTCGACAAAATTTTGGCCAGAAGGATATTGATGTTTTGAACCGAGGGGGTCCTATTATTACCGCCCTTTTGTCGAATCACTGCAAAAAGGCTTTCAAGAGGATCCTGATTGAGACGCTTCGTGAGCAAGAATGACATATCAGAGGTTGATCCAGAATCACAAATATAGTTGACTAACATAAGAATACCGTTTACGGTCTGGATTAAGCCGTTTATCCAATAAACTGTTTTATTATTGTTTTCCAGAGTAACGGAACGCATAAAATCAAGCATGTATTCCATATACTGATAAGGTATGTTGCCGATTTTTAGGGCTGATCTGTAAAAGTTGTTACTAAACAAACTTCCACTATTTAAGCAATCAAACATCTTATCAATTTTTGCTATTACAAGGGCAGTAGAAAGAGCAACTTCTTTACTATTTCGGTTCAGCTTATTTATTTCTACAGTAGTTCTGATTGCAGCAGCAACAGTTCTACTAAATACTTGGGTTGCTAACCGTACTCGCATCTTTTCAAATGAGTTGGGGTAAATATGTTGCCTTGTTAACTTTAGAGACATTCTTGTTACACCTTTTTATTGAATTTCCCATAACTCTTTGATAACATCAAAACATACTAATCCATCAGGCGTAACCAAATTACTGGTAAAAGTGTATTCCTAATAGACTTTATCAAATGGGGAACATCGAACAAAGCAAATACGCGAACATTATTAGTTTCAAAATATGGCATTTCTGGTGTAACTCCTAAGGATGCGAAACATTTGCGGTTATTGGAACCTTGATCGCAAGTTACAGCTCTGACTCTTAGACCTAATGAAAACAACAAATCTATGTTTTTTAGCAAGATATATTTCAAGTCTTCGCCTTTGATACCATTTTTTGTTACAAAGTAATTGAAAACACATTTCCAGTTTGATTTTATTCCTCTCACCATAAATACACATACCTGCTTTGCGATTGCGTTTTCTCTTCGGAACCCCAAGTCTTCCAAACCATCTATTAAATCTAAACTAGCATTGTATTTCAGCTCTTTTTTAATAGATATTTCATCAAATAATATTACGACATCCTTGCTTTTTTCATCAAATGCTTCAAATTTTTGAGCAATACAATCAAATGCGCTGTTTCTAAAACCTGGCTGCAAATGTTTTACCGGTGACCATCTAAATAATGTTGATATATGGGGGAAATTAAAATTAAGTTTTGTACGCATAAACTGATAAGTCGACGATGACACATAAAATATGTTTTGACATAACTTTTTTTCCTCATCAGAATATCTGTTAATATTGTTTTTAATTAACATTTGGCACAATGTTTTTGAATTTGTGTTTATATCCAAAGATGCAATTTTTTCTTTTAAAGTTACATTTTCCGTTTTTTTAGAAAACATTTTTTTCGTAACGGTTTTACGCTTCTGTCGTTGAGTATTTTTAAATTTCATATATTTTGTTTGAAGCGCGAAAAATTTCTTTCTTAAAATCTCGTAGTTCTGAACAGTTTTGAGGCAATTGGAACAAGAGTACTCGATTTCTTCCGTACTTTCATCAATTTTCTGTCTTTTCGGAGAAGGGTTTACGGAATTATATTCTTCGTCTTCATTAAAAATTAACAGTGTAGGAACAGCTTCTTGTTTCAATTTCTTTTTTCCAAGAAATTCAACAGCGAAATGCTCAGAGCAAATCTTTAAGTTTTTCTTTTCGACATCAACTAAATTACATTTCTCATGCCATATTTGACCCATTACCGAATCAATAGGTGGAAAATTAAATAATCTCAGTCCGGGAGTATTTCTCCTATTTTTTTTTGCAGATTGTACATCCCACCCCGGTAGTAATATTTTTGGTAATTTTGGCCTGCATTTTTAGTAAGTTCAATATAAAATAAATAGTAATTCATAAACAGTTCAAATGATGTAAACTTAAGATTAATATTCTAAAATCGAGATTTAAAATTTAAATTTTATATTTAATAAAAAAGGAATTGATTAATAATTCAATTCAATAAATGAAGAATGATGTGAAAAATTCAATAACTCTCTAAGACAATCCCACAAGTTAGCAAGGCGCTTTCCAAATTCAAAATGAGGATAGTGATGTACAATTTGTAATGCAAAAGTTGTATTCTATTTCCAGCACAGCAACTTGTCCCACCCTTTCTTCACCTCTCCCATTACTAGTGAGTGAATTGCTTACGGGATCTTCTGCCACTGACGAGGCACCACACAGGCACACTTTTTTCGTATTTCTCTCAGCTCAGAGAGAGTAAGTTTCAGAGCATTTTATGATCTGGGCACTGATATCAGAGCCCACAAAGAAAACTTTTGGGTCGCCTGATGCAATATCTTTATACATTCATTATTTTTGGTAATAGTAATTTATGAGAAAGTCTGTCGAAAGCTTTAGTAAAATCAGTATATATGCAATCAATCTGATTACAATTTTCGATCTTACAATTGCAACAAGATGTAAATTCCACTAAATTCATTTCAGTAGAACGACCTTTTATTAAGTCATGTTGGTGCATATTTATTAATGACTTTGTAATTAGAAATTTCATCACGTTTTCCTTTTTTGTGTAATGGAATAATAAAAGAAAGCTTCCAAACATTAGGGAAAATACCCGAACATAAAGACAGATAAAATAAATGCACTAATGCTTCAATTAACACAACATTACATATTTTTAGGCCTACAGAAGGTACGCCATCAGGACCACACGAGAAATTACACTCAAGATTGTCAATATAATTTAAAATAATACATTGATAAATGTTCAGATCATCCATTGTCAGTTCAGTTGTAGTCAAGTCTTTTAAACTATTTAAATAGTTGTAGTCAATATCACATTTGGAATTATCACGATAAGCACTTTGTAAAAAATTTGCAAAAAGATTGCAAATAATCTCAGGGTTCGAGCTAGTAAAATTATTGAAATTAGGATATTATGGATAGCCATCAACTTTTCTTTTGTTATTAACAAATTTCCAAAAGGATCAACTCTATATATAAAATCGTTTAACCCGACTGAGTGACTGATTCATCAACGCCCAGCCCAAACCCCTGAAGCTAGAGACTTGAAACTTTCACAATATGTCCCAACCATCACGAAGGCGCTCACTAAGGTGGGGTTTTCCGAAAATTTACCGCTAAGGGGGTAAAGGTGGTTTGGGTGTTTTTAAACCGTGATTTTCGCCATGAATCCTGCTCAATAGGAGGCTGAAAAGTTTCACTCGGGAGTTTTTGGGGTCGCTGATCACGAATCCGGTGTTAGATTTTCAAAATTCAAAACGGAAGGTCCTGTAAGGATAACGCAAATATCCCTTTTCCTATTAGGGGTTTTCGGGGTCGCTGATCACGAATCCGGTGTTAGATTTTTAAAATTCAAAACGGAAGGTCCTGTAAGGATAACGCAAATATCCTTTTTCCCATTTTTTCCGGGAAAAATGGCATTAGGGGGTTTTCGGGGTCGCTGATCACGAATCCGATGTTAGATTTTTAAAATTCAAAACGGAAGGTCCTGTAAGAATAACGCAAATATCCTTTTCCGATTAGGGGTTTTCGGGGTCGCTGAATCTGGTGTTAGGCTAATTCGCAAAAGAGAGTTCTGCGAGGATAAGATTTTTCTCAACAGTTTTTAAATTCTTTCCGGTTTTCTTCGTATTCTAAAACTTATACAAAAAACGTTTACCCTACAATGGCTACAATATATTGTTCATAAGCAATCAACGATAACTCTATTACCAAATTCACCATTTTCAAATCTTGACTTGATTCTGGAATTATTAAATATCGTTGAGTCATGACTTGCGCCGGGCCACCTTTCTACTATATCCATTATTTTGAGGGAAGCATCACATAATGTTTGGACGTTGATAGAAAAATATGCTTTTCGATTTCGGAACAGTTCAGCGTTTTCACCACCTACAAAAAATATGCGATAAGTTTCTGTACTCATGGTAAACAATATTTAACACATGGATCAATAAGTCCCGAGACTAACCCAGAGATGACGCTCGTAGTAAACCAGTAACCACGTCTTTCTAGAGTACTAACCTTTGCTTGAAACGTGTCAAAATTTTAAGTCGATCGGACCAGAAACAGCTGAGTTATCGAGGTTGGAGTAAAGTCGTTTTGTAGTTTGTTTAAAAAATGGAAAAAACCGAGTTTCGTGTTCTGATAAAACATTGTTTTTTAATGGATAAAAACACCGTGCAAGCGAAACAATGGATTGAAAAATGTTACCCGGACTCTTGTCCATCAAAAGCAACGATTTGTCGGTGGTTTGCCGAGTTTAAACGTGGTCGTACCGACACAAATGACGCGGAACGCTCGGGTAGACCTGTGGAAGCCGTTACACCGGAAAATGTGAGTGAAGTGACAAAAATTATAATGAAAGATCGTAAAGTGAAGCTCCGTGAGATTGCTGAGATAACACAGATATCATATGGAAGTGCATTTACTATCCTTCATGAAAAATTGAGCATGAAAAAGGTTTTTTCCAAGTGGGTGCCGCGATTGCTTTCGATGAAACAAAAACAGCAACGAGTCGATGATTCAGAAAGCTGTTTATCGCTATTTACTCGCAATAAAAAAGATTTCTTGCGTCGTTACGTGACCATGGACGAAACATGGATACATCACTACACTCCAGAGTCGAAGCGGCAGTCATCCTGAGTGGCGCACAGCTGGCGAAAGCCGTCCGAAGCGTCCGAAAACGCAGCAGTCAGCTGGCAAAGTCATGGCGTCAGTTTTTTGGGATACGCATGGCGTGACGATTGTATCACCCTAAAAGGTGATTATATTGATGAATAAAAAAAATTTTTGCAAAAAAAATGTTGTTTTCATTGTTAGTCTCGGGACTTATTGATCCATGTGTTAGCTACCCGGAGATTGAATTCGTACATGGCTACAATCCATAGCTGCAATTACTCTTGGAAATCTAGCAATGTTGTAAAATTCTTCTGTTATTTTCGCCTTTTCAGATTCAGTTTCTGGAAATTTTATGTAAGAAGTCCTCAACAGTGCAATGTGATGTGAAACTTTTTTTACAATTCTGGATGCTGATGACTTTGATACACCCAATAAATCTCCAGCCGTCAGCAAGAAGCTACCTATGACATAAAACCGAAGTGTCAAAAGAAACATGCAATCGGCACTTATTGCGTTATTCCTGCAAACATTATAAACTATTTTATTAAAGAAATTATTAAACTTGCACTTCAATACCATGTTGTTTTGTTTTCTATTTGAGGCCTTATCTGTACACCGATTCTGAGCATAATCGAAACTGATCGCCAGTGGAATATCGAAAAGAGGGAATTTTTTTAAAGTTAGGAAATTTTCTTGAAGATCCGCAGCAATGAAGAATTTTTTACCTACCCGATGTGAACTTTAGATAGTGTTTTTAATAATTTACCAAAGACAATTAATTCCGCAGTACCCGTTTATTATTACTTTAGGAGGAATCAAATGCGATTAATGAGACGAAATCTACGGCGTAAGATCCTTTTGCGATACTCGAAGAAGGGTAAAAAAGCGTAAATTATGTATGTTTAAAAACGTTAAATTTATGTGTTTGTGAGGTTTATAGAGATAAATGGGCTTCCACAGGCACTAGCAGTGGAAATCATTGAAATGTTGACTCCGCACATGCCTAATCAAATTTTAATATCGCCTGCTCTTGGTGTTTTGTATGCGCTAAACTTCTACGCAAACGCACTGTTTTCACCACCTCACAAAGCAAGTGATATCCCTTGGAAATGTTGATAAAAACGTTGGAAATGTGGAATAGATTTCCAGACGTCAAACCATTAGTGTTACCCGAGTGAAGGAAATTGCATTGGAAGTCAAACCTGCATTAGTGTGCTGTATCCACCAACACAATTAAAAGAAAGTTGAATATGTGCACATAACTCACTTGTCGATAATTATCGACAGTTCCCTCAGAATCCCTATACTGGTCCAATATTGTAAATGCACACTGCTTACTCATTCTAAAACGAGTATAAAATTCTGATTCGTTCCAGTAATCAAAGCTTCTTCTGCTATGAAATCTTCTCGGTTGCGGCACACGAACCAGATAGTAGCATTCTTCATCACTTTTATCAAACAAATCTTCAAAATCACTATCCATTATTGAAAACTCGATGTAAAAACCAATAATAATCAAAATATTTCACTGGATGATAAGCAGAACCGACGTAACAACTTTGGACACATGAAACATAAAATGGCATTTCGCATGCTAAGCTTTAGCTTAAGCGCTCAAGTTTGGTGGCTTAAATAAACGGAAATTTACAGCCCTATTCTGGCATTATGACTGGTCACAAGTCACAACTCGTTAGAGACGATCGGCTTGTTACTTTCTTTGTGACTGACCGAGTATTCCATATTCTTGGCGTTGGGTCACAAGAAACGTAACAAATAATTCACCTCAGTATAATTCCAGAATGGTGAATAAATTTGACAGCCGCTTTGTGATTATTTAGTTTAGTTCAGTTTTTGGTTTTGTTAGTTTTTAAAGTAATTTTAATATTTGTAAATCTGTGAAAATGGTGGAGAAAGTGCGTGTGTGCCGTGCGTGTTCAATTATAAAAAAAAGGTGGGATGTTCTTGGAAACCTGAACATTTTTAATAAAAATTTCCTTATTTCGCAAAAAAGTCTTCTTTGTTTGTCAATTGACCAGAAATCGTCTCCGTTGTACTCTGGAAATATCACATTCAATTAAATAGTGCAGGAAATAGTTTCTTTTTGTCTTGTTTTTATCTTGTTACCTGCTTGTGAGTCGGTCACAGTTTTGACAGTAGTTGAGATCAGTCGAAATTGTGACTGAACGCTGAGAATACCAAAAAGTCACAACTTGTGATTCACCTCGCTCTTGTGATCGAGTTGGGACTAGTGACCTTTGCCAGAATAAGGCTGTTAAACTCACAAGGAACCTTTTTGAGGTATCCGCCTCCGATTCTCTTCGCATTCACATATGTTATAGTACTCAAAAAACTAAGCGACACGTATTTTTTTATATCTGCGGATATTCGGTTTTAAGGGGGGAAAACCCCCCTCGAAAATCCTGCGAAAAATCGATTTTTGGCCATAACTCGGCAACCAATAGTCCGATTTGAACGAAACCAAAACGAAAAGTTTTCTTTTTGCGAGAAGAATGAAACTGCGAAAACAAACATTTAAAATTACTATGATAGGGTAGAGGAACCAATATTCGACCATGGTTTTTCAGCCCCCCTCCCCCTATAATTGCCGCGCTTTAAAACTGATTACATATTTTGAAAGGCCTATCAAAATTAAAGTTTACCTGTTTTTGCATTTGACCGGAAAAAGTCAAATAATAGGGTAAGTCCCCCTGTTTCCATCCCTTGTCAAACTAATTTTTTCACAATAAATTTTCATCCAATTGGTAAAGAACTTTCATGAGCAAGACGTGTTTTTGATATCGACAGACATTCGAGTTTATGGCAAAATTTGGGATTGTGGAGGGGAGGGGGAGGGGGAGGGGGAGGGGGAGGGGTAGGGGGAAGGGGGAGGGGGAAGGGGGAGTTGTGGCGGGAGGGGGAAAGGGGGAGGGTGGAAGGCAGGCGGGGGAGTTGGGGAGGGTAGGGGGGAGGGGGGATAAATTAATGATGTTTCGTCTCACACACACACACATACACACACACACACACACACACACACACACACACACACACACACACATATATATATATATATATATATATATATATATATATATATATATATATATATATATATATATAATATATATATGTAAGAACAATTTATCGTAAGGAATATTATTTTTACAAATTCGGGCGCCCGGGCGCCCGAATTTGTAAAAATAATATTCCTTACGATAAATTGTCTTACGATAAATTGTTCTTACGATAAATTGTCTTACGATAAATTGTTCTTACGATAAATTGTCTTACGATAAATTGTTCTTACGATAAATTGTTCTTACGATAAATTGTTCTTACGATAAATTGTTTTACGATAAATTGTTCACGATAAATTGTTTTACGATAAATTGTTCACGATAAATTGTCCGCGAATCCATAAAAAAGGATTTTTTTTCGCTGAAGTATAAAATATATAAAAAAGTAGAAAAATTAAAAAAAAATCTCTTTTGTATCACCCTTTAACCCAAAAGCATAATATGTATTTAGGATTGTAGTGCCGTTCGAAAGAATACTTCATTACCTTGAGAACAAAAAGCAGTGCTGTATTTGCTGCAGTTTTTGAATTTGCTTTTAAGTGAACGTTACTTGTACACGGTTCAGAAAGCCTCCCCTCCCAAATTTTGCCATAAACTCGAATGTCTGTCGATATAAAAAACACGTCTTGCTCATGAAAGTTCTTTACCAATTGGATGAAAATTTATTGTGAAAAAATTAGTTTGACAAGGGATGGAAACAGGGGGACTTACCCTATTATTTGACTTTTTCCGGTCAAATGCAAAAACAGGTAAACTTTAATTTTGATAGGCCTTTCAAAATATGTAATCAGTTTTAAAGCGCGGCAATTATAGGGGGAGGGGGGCTGAAAAACCATGGTCGAATATTGGTTCCTCTACCCTATCATAGTAATTTTAAATGTTTGTTTTCGCAGTTTCATTCTTCTCGCAAAAAGAAAACTTTTCGTTTTGGTTTCGTTCAAATCGGACCATTGGTTGCCGAGTTATGGCCAAAAATCGATTTTTCGCAGGATTTTCGAGGGGGGTTTTCCCCCCTTAAAACCGAATATCCGCAGATATAAAAAAAATACGTGTCGCTTAGTTTTTTGAGTACTATAACATATGTGAATGCGAAGAGAATCGGAGGCGGACACCTCAAAAAGGTTCCTTGTCAGTTTAAGGACTAAA
The DNA here is from genome assembly GCA_964034945.1 of Chrysopilus asiliformis. NCBI lineage: Eukaryota > Metazoa > Arthropoda > Insecta > Diptera > Rhagionidae > Chrysopilus > Chrysopilus asiliformis. Next base: position 53,504,301 of record OZ035961.1, on the reverse strand, counting down.
CCGGCACTGTGAAACAGTAAAAACAGTTAAGCGAAAGCTTAAACCAAATTCGAAGCTTAAGCTCCCACTGTGAAACCGGGTTTTAGTTGAATAAGATCGTCATTAAACCACACAGGACAAGAATTGACGTTTCTTTTATTTTCAATAGGAACAGAACATGAATATATTAAAAATTATTTTATAAAAGTATGGCCAGTTCAACATTAGATTCATTTAAAACGTTAACGATTGCATACCAAAAAGTCTGAAAAATCAGCTTTTTTAAAGTTAAATTGTGCATTGTTAATACTTGAAAATTGTAAGTTACCATCAGTGTTAAAAGTACAAATAATAGCTGGATGATGATGATTCGCTGGTAAAACAGGTGAGTCGCAAACATTAACAAAACTGGACGCTGAATCAAATGAAAATATTAAATCCAAAATACGACCATTGGTATTAGCAATATTATTCACTTGGCAAAGATTATTCGCAGTCATTCGCAGAATCTAAGAACGCAGTAGACGTGACTGGGATAAGGAAATCGTTTAACGAGAAATAAGATCAGGAAACTTCCGGCATATTGAAATCTCGCAAAATTATAATATCATCCAAAGGATCCATGAAGTTGAAAATATACTCGATTGAAGAGATAAATATGTTGTGAATTGTCGATGAATATGAAGGCGGCGTGTAAAATGTTACAACATATACATATATTTTTAGTTGAAAGTGTAACACATACGCATAGGACTTCCAGATCTCTGGTTACAGGAACATCAATTAATTTACACGATAATAAAGATCAAACAGCACAAAGTGCTTTCAGTGAAACAAATAACGTCATATACTGAACCATGCGATGCAATAAAAAGCAGAGAAAATTTTGTAAGGACACTATTTACGTTTTGATAATAGCAGGATAAGGAGCTGCACCGTTTTTTGAATCCTTATTGTTCTTCTTAAAATTACGTGATTTGAAATTCCTTTACCAACATATCGCTAGTCCAAAATTCGCTATGCAACACACTGTTAAAGCAGTAGTTAGGTATAAAAATCTTAGAAGAAGAAAATGTTGTATTATCTTTTAATGGAAATTTATAGCAAGAGATAGCGTCATTATCCTTAAATTTATAATTGTATCGAAGAAGCGTCATCATTTGTTGTGGTGGGATCAAGGCGGGCGAGAAATAGTATATTACGCAACAAGAGGCGAAAGTCAACGATTTCTAGAGTGAGAAGTTAGCTGCACGAGCGAAGCAAGGGCAGATATCACACGAGTGAAATCGTTGACTCGCTCCGAGTTACGTATACAATTTTTCATAACAAATTCATTGAAAATATGAGGCTTCGCCCCCCGACTTCAGCAGAAGTAAATTTTTAAAAGAAACAAAACAACTATATTCTAGAAATTCGTTTTATTACTAAGAAATGTTGGTCAAAACAGATATTAATTTTTAAATTTCTCTCCTCTGAAATAAAAAATCAACATAACAAAAAATGGAAATCGGCAATGCTCAACCAAATCACACGCAAAATACAATGTGAAATGCAAAAATGCTGATCAGCTGTTTCAGTTTTTCTCGCCTCTGAAATAAAAAATCAACATAACAAAAAATGGAAATCGGCAATGCCAATGATTACCTAATATAGATAAGAAAGTTATCCTAAAATATTTGGTTTGAGAGAGGGACAACTAGCGACATGCCGGCGGTTTCAATTTATGTGTGAATACTGAGTTATTTATGTGTGTGGCCTCATCTCATATGTTGCCACATCTCAGTTGTAATGCGTAATTAGTTGTAATGCGCCTCGAAAAAACCATAAAAAAATCGCACAATAGCAATACACAAATTTGACCCGCCAATTCTATGTAATAGTTAAGAGTCTCTTAACTTGTTAACTGGCGTTAAGAGGAAATTAATAGAATTTGCTATTCTGGTTAACAAGTTAAGAGACGTCAAATAAACTGACGTCTCTTAACTTTTGCGGAGAGTTTTGTAAAGAGATTTTCGTATTCTGGGTAAAAATTAACGGACGATTCTAACCTCAAAAACCTCTTAACTTAAAAGGACCTCACGGACTACCTTTTATGATCTCTTAACTCGTTTTTATAAAATAATTTGTGGTTATATTTGCGTGTCACTGTCGAAACGATGGAAAATTATGCATATTTCCTGATTCTATTAGAACTTTACAAGTATTTAGAAGATCGGGATACAAGGTTAGTGTTTATATCATATATGTAATGGATATAAACCTTGTTTATTATTTGCTTGTTTCAGTTCTACTCTTTATTTAAAAAGACTTCGGGATTGCACTAATCCGTTTGACATTCTTGAAAACATATTTAGGCAAAACTTTAGAATGCCTCAGCATTTGGCTATAAAAGTAATACAGCTTTTGGAACCACACGGAAGGGACAAGAGTTCGCAATGAATACGCGCATAATTTGTGACCCAAAGAGATTGCGAATTAAAAATTTAATAAAACAATATACAAAACACATTTTAAATATATTTTTAATTTTCGTAAACAATAATATTTCATATCTAAACAAAACGAACAGTTCTTTCATTTCTCTATAAACTAGAAGCATAGAAGAACGGGTTAATTGCCTCATCACCAAATATTCCGATTTTCCGAACACATTTATGACTCGATTTTCAAATTCACTTAGAATATTCTTCGGTGGACCGCCTCCAGTGCCATGAGCATATATCTCGGAGCGTCTTCTGCTTTTTAGTTGGTACTCCCAACCTTTTAAATTCTGTAATACATTTTAAGGAAAATTAGCATGTATTACGGTTATGTTAAACACTTACATCTATCCATTGCTTGACAGTTCTTTCCGGGCCTTTCTTATTTAGAATTTCTTGTAATTCAGCCCATGAACTTTTATATTCTTTATTTAATGAATCTAAGGGCGCCTGGTGTTGCTGTAAATAAGCAACGTATGCCTCACGCTGTTTTTGTGTAGTTCGGGGCTGTCGCCTTCTTTTGAACGGTGATTCCTCAATTTGTTCGAATTCTGTCAAGAACATAAACAGGTATTTAAATAATTCACACAATTGAATAAAACTCTTACCTTCCATCGCTCGCTAAGTGTTGTAAAACAGGTATGATATGGAAAATTTTATTCAATTTCATCCAAATATTGGATTACATCTGTGAACTACACATGTGAGTTGAATGTCGCTCGATTTTTGTTTCCTTAAGATTTTGAAACCTCGGCGTTGCCAGATATGATGTTTAGAATATGTGGAGATTCTCTTATTTTCTGTTAATGCAAAGTCTACAAAAAACTCTTATCGGGAATTCAAATTACTTTTAACACCTCTAACTTAAAAGTTAAGAGACCTCTTAGTTCTTCTTATCCAGAATTGAGGTATGAATCTCAGCAGTCAGTTAGTTAAAAATCAAAACAGACCACCAATTTCGGTGGAAAATTTAGTTTTCGTGTTAATTTCGTTAATTTTTAGTGTATTTCGCGATTTAAATAATAAAAAAGTGTCATAATTTGCTTGAAAATTTTCGCGAACTGTCAGGTCGCTGTCGGAAGCATGATGGTGTTGGTGCAAGGGTTGTGTAAATATAATACAAATTTTTGCCCGCTATAGGGATATGAAAATCTCGCTTGGTTTAGCCCTGACTAAACAACAAGTTTCTTGTTTTTTCTTCCATTCCATATGACATGAAGGTGTAAAAGGGAAAGATGGTGTTGCTTGGTGACTTTTTTTTATCGCGCATCTCTTTTCTCTGCCGTAGTTAAACGGAAACTTCCGTTTACTTCCCATCTATATTCGGTAATCATTGGCAATGCTGCTCAACTAAATCACACTTCGCTCGTGCAGCTAACTTCTCAGTTTTATCAGGGAACAACTATTATATAGAAAGGAAAGTAAGCCCTTTCCTCATTAGCTTCCACTAGAGTAAGCACTACACTATAGAAATTGGTTTTGTTGCCTTACTTCCTCTTTCTGCTGTCATACACTCGACCAAAAAAAATCAAATATGATGTTTGCTTGTATTGTCACAGAGAACAACAAAAGGTGAATTTTATTCAAGCAAATATGCGAATCATGAAATGGCACTTCTAGAACACCCTTTTTCTAATACATACAGAAAAGTGCAGGCACTTTTGTTTACATTTTGCATGACATTTCATTGCAATGATTGATTTTGGTGGATAATGCACATTTTACCGCTTTAACCTCGAGTAATTTCACATAAAAATGGCTAATAAGCAATTTTACCATTGTTTAGTGAAGGAATGTTCCGCAAATTCAATTGAAAACCCAAACAGAAAGTTCTTTCGAGTCCCATCAACAACCGAAAGGTAAGTATAACGAAAGATCGACAAAATTGCACATTAACTGGCTTTAAAGCAATTAAAAACAAAAACTAAATTAAATTTAACACCTTTCTACACATTAGAACATCTCTAACATTTAATGAAAATATCAAATTATCCATAAAACATTTCCATTATCCGATTTTGTTTTGATACAAGTGACACATGGGAATCCGTATTGCCACACGTAAATGCATTCTAAACAGATTTTTTTTGAAATTAGAGGCGCGAAATTTTTTAATATTATTATGTTGAAAAAGTTTAAATATTATTTAATTTTTTTTTTCAAAATAGTTTTTAATATCAAATAATGTACGGAATTATAATAAAAACATAACAAAAGCTATAATTGCCAATCTGGCAATTATTGAAAACCCGTATGGTGATTTAATTGAACGGCGTATCAAAATTTCATTTGAATTCAAATTTTCCAAACAGATTTTTTTAAAACTTGTTCCAATCGGATTTTGATGTATAGGACTTTTATGTAGAATCATATCCTAAATAACTTTTGTTCTTGCACTTTTTTGATAAGATGCACAGTTTTTGAGATATTCGCAAAAAACGTTTTCGTTCGTATGGGGGGTACCCCCCCTAATGGTCCATTTTTGCCCATTAACGAACTTAGCCTCGCATTTTACGAAAAACGGATCCACGCAAAATTTCAAGTCTCTAGCTCAATCCGTGCGCCCGCAATCCGCGCCACAGACAGACAGACGGACAGACGGACGGACAGACGAACGGACGGACAGACGGACGGACATGCAAAAATTAAATATTTTTATCATTCTAAACACACTGGTGTAATTCATTTTTTTGTGCGATGACGAGATCTTGGCGTTACAAACGGTAAGGCAAAGTTAATATACCCTTTGGTTTCACCATACGGGTATAAATATGTGTTATTTGGATCACCCTCTGACATTGCATAAACTCCATGATATTTGTTTTTTTGTAAAGTTCATTTAAGTGTGCACCACAGAAAGATACTTACCATTCGCCTTAATTTTTTTAATGTTTTTTTCTACTTCGCCTATCTTTACCGTAATGAGACTTTCCATGTAGGGTCAAGGGAGGTGTTTGTAAACGATTTTCACTTTTTATACCCGTATGGTGAAACCAAAGGGTATATTAACTTTGCCTTACCGTTTGTAACGCCAAGATCCCGTCATCGCACAAAAAAATGAATTACACCAGTGTGTTTAGAATGATAAAAATATTTAATTTTTGCATGTCCGTCCGTCTGTCCGTCTGTCCGTCCGTCCGTCTGTCTGTCTGTGGCGCGGATTACGGGCGCACGGATTGAGCTAGAGACTTGAAATTTTGCGTAGATTTGTTTTTCGTAAAATGCGAGGCTAAGTTCGTTAATGGGCAAAAATGGACCATTAGGGGGGGTACCCCCCATACGAACGAAATCGTTTTTTTGTGAATATCTCAAAAACGGTGCATCTTATCAAAAAAGTCCAAGAACAAATGTTATTTAGGATATGGTTCTACATAAAACTCCCATACATCAAAATCCGATTGGAATAAATTTTAAAAAATCTTATTGGAAAGTTCGACTTCAAAGTGGAATTTTGGTATAACTGTTCGAATTTTGATACGAATATCACCATACGGGTCTCCAATGATTGCCAGATCGGCAATTATAGCTTTTGTTATGTTTTGATATCTTTTCAACTTTGTGATGGTTTTTTTAAAATTAAATCACTAACAGCGGAGTTTTGATATATTATGTTAAAATTTGTTGTCTATTTATTGCCCATTCCATGTGATTTCAAAAAGATAGGTCCTTAATTTTTTACAAAATTGGATGTTTACTTTTACCCCTATATTTTTTTTCAAATTTTTGAAAAATGGGGTAAAGGTAAACACCTTTTTTTATCCTTTTTTTATATACGTATCTGCGCAAAATTTCAAGTCTCTAGCTCAATCCGTGCGCCCGCAATCCGCGCCAGAGACACACGGACGGACGGACATGCAGAAGTTAATTTTTTTTGTCATTCTAAACCAGGCCTCGGCACCATGTATGTAGTGATTTACTACTACTCGAAAAAATTTTATGTTTCTTCATATACTATAACACAAAATGAGAAAACGCATCATTTTCATTTTTTACGCTCTTTCGCTTTTGATGGAGACGTTTAGGAACAGTGAACTACACAATTTATCATTATGCAATTTCAGAATCATTTGTTCCGCCTAAAGGAAATTTCTCTAAAAAAACTTTCTTTAAGTTGTCAACCTGTCTTACTCTTTCTACTTAATTGCATCGGGCAAAATCGAATTTATGACAGCTGTTGTAATGGCGTTTTAGATTGAATTTTTTATTCGACATGTAACTGCAAACTAGACATTGACGGTTATCATTATTTGTGGTTATTAAATATTTGTTTTCCCAATCCCACGACATAGTATTTGAATTTGAATATGAGCGCTTCATAATGGAAAAGGAAAACTAAAAAAATCAAATTTCTGAAAAAATTTCTTTTCAGAATCAGTGTTCTTTGGGAAGCAATTATAATTTTGGAGAGCAAATGTATACACCCGTACGCATCAACAGCAGAAATCATACTGAATGACTGTCGTAGGCTCGCTCCATCGATTGTTAGTCAATCGTTTGATTTCGGCTGCCGAAGTGGCCATCGTCAACCAACACGTATCATTGCGTTGGAGAGTCGAGTAAAAACGTTCATACATTGATTGTAATCTCGCAAAATTTGAATAAAAATGTTATCGTATTGAGGAGCCAGACGAGCCAAGCAGTGCCGAGGCTTGCTTTGGTTTCACCATATGGGTATAAAAAGGGTGATTACATTTGCCAGAAATTGTTTACATTAACCCCATTATAGTGTTTACATTTGGACATGAGGTTACAAATGAGGGGGTAAATGTAAACAGACAATAATTTTTTACAGTTTGTTTATAGCCAACAATTAAAATATATAACCTATCACAAGCAACTATATTGTTCGTATATTAAGCTAAAACATACATCCTTCTTTTAAAAATCCCTTCAAAATATAATTCTTTTCCCTCTTAGGAAAACTGAAATCACACTAAAAAGAAGCACTCACTTTGACCGCTCATACACAACGATACCTCTCTTAGATATATTGTGGCACGTGTCCGCAGTGGGATAAAAGATCAATTTTTAATATATTGTCTAGATAAGCTAAGAAGGAATAGCAGTTTGGGGACAACCAATAGTGTTTACAATTACCCCTGTTTACATTTACCCACTTTGACCCTACTGTTCAGAAATTTTCTATCTAATTTTATTTTCTTCTGAATTAATCGCAATTAATCAATCGCAACTAAATTAGTTGCTACTATTTTTTTACCAGCAGAACTTCGGTTACCCGTTTCCTCGAACACTCTAAAAAACTCAAGAGAATGAAATCCAGTTTTGATGTATTATCATAGATTACCTAGATAGGAATCGTAGGGCTTTTTCCGTGTACCTACGTTGGAGTAAAGATAACCGATATACTCTGGACGCGGTTTTTCTTTCTTTCCTATGCGTAAATTACCAACAAAACACAACACATGTAAAACCTAGCCATGTTTTCATACACCACCAACACATGCAATCTCCCGCTGTCGGAAAATTGCATGTGTTGGTGGTGTATGAAAACATGGCTAGGTTTTACATGTGTTGTGTTTTGTTGGTAATTTACGCATAGGAAAGAAAGAAAAACCGCGTCCAGAGTATATCGGTTATCTTTACTCCAACGTAGGTACACGTAAAAAGCCCTACGTTTCCTAACTAGTATAAACTATGGTATTATATTGTAGCTTTAGCGTACTCCACTAAAATTTACACACGATTTACATGGCGATTCTGATAGACTTATCATTTTATTCGAAACGACTCTTGTCGTGTCACAAGTTTTAACTGTAAGCGATTCTTTCGACTAGCGATAGGAAACTAATTGGAATTTGACAAAAAATTGGCATCACTAACATCTTTCATGTGAGTGCGTTTTTTTCTGAAGTGCGTGAATATTAACTTTATTCAAAGGCTGTATGGCATATATTCGTATCTCGGATGCATGCTGCCAAGATAAAAAACGACAGCAGAAAGGAAAAGAGTAAAAAAGGAAGAATAAAAAAAGGAAGAATAAAAAAGCGTGAAAAGAATAATTTCTTTTGATTCTGGAGCAAATTTGAATTTTCGGAATATACCATATTTACCCAATATAGGAAGAAACTTTCAAGTATCCTCTTTAAGCGTTCAGCCACGAGAATTTTACTATAAGTTCTTTCACCGCGCGCAGTTGTCATTAGCATTTTTTTAAATAATTTCTTTTACAAAAAAACTGGTGTAATTGTTATATTATTGCCCAAATATTGATATATAAAGTGGCGGAAACCAAACATAAAAAGCCTTCGCCAACCAAATCACATCGGTCGACTATTATATCGAATCAGAATAACCCAAGCCGGTTGACGTGACATTTTTCGTGCCGTTTCAGTCGAAAAGTTTATCAGAATGGCAATATTCGTTCACAAACCATTGATAGAACAAAACATACACGAAACTAATAAACATTAAGTCTATATTTTTATTTTACTTTTGAGAATTATAAGTATAAATTACAAAACATTATTTAATATTTACAACTAAATTATGAATTTATAATTTCTTTTTACTTCGATTTGGTAAAGAAGTTTTAGTACCATTAAAATGTCCGAATTTCTGTTGTAATTGTCTAACATTAGTATTTTTCTTATTAGACTCACACAATGCGGAATTCTGTAGTTCTATATTACCATGATTTTGATTGTCGGTTTTTTGTTTACTGACAATTGGAAAATTTTTCGATTGACTTTCCTGCACATCAGAGTTTATTCTTTCATTCTTGGATCTAGAGGAGTAATCGTTAGGGATATTACTCTTTTTAATAGTCAAGTTATTTTTCTCATTAGCTGATACAAAGTTAGAGCACTGTGGTTTTAAATTAGTTACTTTTTTGGACGAAAATGTAGACTTTAAAGGCGGCCGCGATCTTTGTGTATCATTAAACTCTTTTCCTAAATAATTTCGGGAAGCAATTTTATTTGTAGATCGATTCTTACCGTTGTCTAAGAGAGTTGATTTAGAAGGGGAACGATTAGCTGCTTCGTCATATTTTAAAAAGTTTGATTCTATTTTAGAACGGCTTTGTTTAAATGACGATAAACCTACATTTGTTACGGCATTCTCAGTTTTAGATGGCGCAACTCGTGCTATTGGTGTTTCCACTAATACAGAACGAAGGTTACTACTAGGTGATTTTTGAAACTCATTTTTGATATTTGGATTTGAATCTATCTCTTTACCATTCGACACTACATTTGAAATAAAATCTTTATTTTTTGGAGAAGCTGAATATATAGAAGCTGGACTTCTTTTTTCTATCTCATTGACAATTTCTCCTAATAAGCTCATACTATTTTCGGTATCAGGTAAGTCTAATGTACGCGAAGGAGATGGTATTTTTGGACGTGGAAACTCATCTATTACTGAATAAATATTATCATAACTATTGTCCCGATTTGAAGATCTAATTTCATCACAATCATCGTAGTCATGTTCGCCAGATCTTGCTAAATTTACTATCGTAGATTCACCTTTTGAAAATTCAGTAGCTTTAGAGCTTTTCGTATTGGGAGTAGGAGGTCGAGGTGGTGGACTCTTTGGTCTTTGTCCTACAAAACTTTTTGGTCTATCAGACGGATGGCGCATTGAACCGAATGTATGGATGTTCGGCTTCTCAATGCAAACATTTTGATTTCTCATACTCTGTGCTCTCTGAATAGAATTGTTTTCTGGTGTATTTTTCATATACGTAATAACAGGCATTGGTGATGAAATTTCTATACTTTTCAATTTATCTTTGTCTATAGGTATAAATTTTTTCGCTTGAATCGAAGTGACATCGTTTTTACTTAAAAATGACGCTATTTTTTTAATAGTTCCATCTTTACCTTTTTTTTCCGGTATTTGTTGGACAAATAATTTATTTGTGTCTACTGGAATAGTAGGAGCAGGTCTATGAGGTATTATTTTTGCTTTTTTTTTCTGAGAAAAAATCAACTCATTTGCCGTACAAGTAGAAGCTTCAAGAATTGGATTAGAAATAAAAACACGAGCGCTTGAGTTAGAGCTTGATGCAGTAGACACTGGGGGATTTCTATTTACAACTCGAACGCTAGATCTAAAATTTCGTTCAATACTTTTCTGATCAACCATGTCCAACTGATCATTAAGGTCATTAAGCGTGCCAGCAAGCTTGGAAAAGGATTCAGATTCTTGTGTCTGTTTCGCCACCGGATGGACCAGAGCAACATTAGGTCTGCCCGCATTAGATGATGATGTATCTGCATTGGGTAGAGGCTTCAAAGTAAATCCTTTAAATTTTCCAAACATTTCGTTGTAAACTAAAGACGAATCCTTATCTGGACATTTCAAGAGAGCCGAGTTCATATCGTCTGTACTGCTAGGCGTTGAAACGGGCAATCCTGTGGGGGATGTACAACTGCCTGGTAACTGTGGTTTTAAGACGGTTTCTGTACTGTAAATAGAAAATCGTAAATAGATGTAAAATAAGCACACAAAGTAAAGAATACCAAAACAAAATTTCCAAACAATGCAGAGTTTCCAAACTTAAACAAGCGATCACGGTGCTGGGAAATAAGAGATGAAATAATCATCAAATGCGAAAAGAACGACACATAACACTAGTAAAAATTTACAAGATATTTTCTACGAATGTGTTTCTCGAAACTGTCTGAAACTTGTATAATTTCACTATCCGACAAAGTTCGTTTTTACGTGTATGCGCGCTGATTGTCAATTCCGTAACCGCATGTTATCATTTGAAAACTTTGTATAATATATGTGTATAAAAAAAATTCATCACCATAACCTAATATTAAAAATATCACTTAAAAATATACAAGTAATGACAGTGAAATTTGAAACAGAAATAAGCAAATTATATGCTAAAGAATAAAATTTTGCAAATGTACGAAGAATTACTAACAGTGCCTTTAAAAAGTGCGCATGCTATGAGTAGTATGAATAATTGCTGTGACCAACTTGACTTCCGTAAACGGATAAATCTAATATTTACAGTGCATAATATATAGATGTCAAAAACTGTATTAAACTGAAACTGTTCAATTCATTTATGCCTTCAAAAATGTCTAAGTCTTCATAAAATAAACGTGTTTTCCTCATACGACATAAAAATCGAAACAATGAGAAGAGATTAATTGTTTTCTATTCTATTGTTATAAGTTTCTATTGTTCGATTAAGTCTGTCGAGACTTATCCGCTGCAAAGGCTATCTCGAAAGAAACCTTTAATTTCCTTTTAGACGACAATGCAACTTTCTGAGTTTTTTATCAGTCCCCTCTTTTGTTAGTCTAAGGACAGTGTTGTTCAGTGTTCAAAACTTTATTTTGTTATATCGTTATTTTCGCTCTTAAAAGTTTCGCTCCCAACGACAAGAACGCTTGCTGCGTTTTCCGACTCCCGTTCTCAAGAACGAAAATGATTTTCAAACGCAATCGTTCTGTAAAGAGAGAAATTTTCAGCTCCGCTGTACTGTTGCTAGGAGTGGGAACGACCGATGCACATTTTTCGTTCTCCCTCCCAAGTTAAGAACGAAATGATTTCTATTTAGGTTTTCGCTCCTTGTTCAAACCCTTTGTTGCAAAACATAAATTATTCTGGTCTTAACGGTAATGGGTGACGAGGAATGACCTTTAACCCTTTTATGCTACTTTTTGAATTATTTTATTTAAAATTTGCGCCGTATTTACTGGTATAACTGACTTATTTTTTTTATTTCAAGCTTACTCCAACAAAACTAGTGTAATAATTCGCTAAACAACATAGCATTTTGCCTATTTCAACAACACAGTGTAAATTTAAGTGAAAAAGTATAAATAAACTTATGGTGAATATATTACACAAATTGTTAAGAGACCTCCTGTCCAAAGTTCTCAAAGATCAGAGATTATCTTGAACAGAAAACTGAAGAACTCCTCATTGTCAGATCTGACCACCTTTCTGCCAACTGGCTCCGTACCCCGACTAAAGCTGAGAGGATGTTGATGTCATAAGCAATCATCGCTCGTAAATGGCCTTACCGTCGCATTTAGATCCCAACGAAGATGTTGGTTTTTGTAGAAGTCGGCAATAGTCACTTTAAGTTGCTTGGAGGTATGCGCGTTGGCTTGATCTTTTTGCTCTAAAGTTGTTCGCTCCGAGAACTTGTACTCGACTGGAACTTTTGTATTGCTCGAAAAAGAGTTGCTCGAATAGAGACAAAAGTGCTCTGTGTGTTAGAATTGCTTGCTCTACTTTGCGACTGAGCCTGCTATGCTCTGCGATAGAGCTTGCTCTGAATTTGCCAATCGAATTTGTCATATGTCAGCAAACCGCAGCATCCTTAATAATCCCTGATTTCACGAAGCCCTTGGCGATTTTGATGAATCTCTGTGTAGAGGTTCGAAAAATAGAGAATACATATTTTTTTACATCTGTTTTTTTCCTGTATAAGGGGGATATTTGGCGCCCGAAAATTATTCGATTTTTAGTTGCTAGAACTGACTTCAACCAGGGCACCAATCATATATTGCGACACGTCTGCATAAACGCGTCTCACAACACAAAAGTCGATCATGTAGCTCGACGCGTCGCACAAACTTGGACATAAACCTTACGACTAGTGTTGATTCGATCCAAGTAAATACGAGTACATATTCGATACTTTTGTTTTGATACCAAGTAATTTTGCAATCGATACCTTTATCCCGATACCAAATAGGTATCGATACTTTTTGACTGATATCGAAAAGTGAGTACTTTATATTGTATATTTAGGCATTTTCACCCTTATGATCATAGCATCAAACTCGCATTCTTTGCCAACTTTTCCAATGGAAGTGTGGAGCTCATATAGGGACTCTAGAGCTTTTTTTATAATTTTTGGGGAAAATATGAAGTTTCTCTTTACTTGAGCTTGGGCGTTTCATCATTAAAATCTCCTCCACTTGAAGAATAGGAGGAAATAAAATCGATCTTTCTTTTATTATATAAACATGCCAGAGCGTTTTTAGTAGTGGTTGCATCGTCAGTTGCTTGTGAAAGGTTCTTTTCAAAGGCGGGTGCAACCATTATTCAAAAGCGCAATCGACTCTCCGGAAAACACCTTGACTAATTATTGTTTTTGGGAAATGTTCCAAAAAACGATTTTTTTTTACTAGTGTGAAAGGTTTTTAGTTCAAATACCACCCTGTAATATCGTCGGCTAAAAGTGAAATTGTGCTAAGTCCATTTGGTATAATATTCCAGAAGAGCAATGAAAACCTTGTTAAATCGTTTTAATTCTCTTTCAATAATACTGAGTTTTCTTTAAATGAGAAAAATTGGGCTCAGTTTTCTTTAAATGAGACTCTGTTCTTTAAATGAAAATTAAAATGATTTAACAAGGGTTTTTATTGCTCTTCTGTCAAATTTGGTATAATGGACTTAGCACAATTTCACTTTTAGCCGACGATATGTATATTGCATATTACATATTTTATCATTTACTTATGTACATGTACTAGAAGTATACTTCAGTTTGCTCTTACATTCGGAAAGCTTGTAAATATTGGGCTTTTTCGATCATTAAGGTTTTCACAAAAAAATTTACGATTTTGACATTTTTGAATTATCAGAAAAGCCCATTATCATAAGTTATTTCATTAAAACATTTGAAGACCTCGGTGCAAAAAGCGGTCACCTCCACTTTTTGACGAAAATGAGTTATTGCAGTTGGCGCAAGAATAAAAGAATGCGCATATTTGGCTGCAAACTCCGGACTCGTTGGAGGACTGTGTAAAAAGTTATTAAAGAAAAGGAGACGACTGAAAGCATTGTTTCATATAATATGACGCAGAATTTTTTTTTCAAAAAATCTTTAAATTTTTCTGAGATTTTTGTTTTGTGAAATTGAATATTTTTTTATTTGTTTATTTTTAAACGCTATTGAACATATTTTGGACTGTATTTTGTAGCCAATAATGCATTTTGAAAACCGCTAATATCCTCTTGGGTGCCAGAAACAAAATATGGATTTATCTCAAATTAAAACGATGTAAGAATACATGTTTGATTTAAATTGTAATTTTTTAACTTTGTCCCAGAGCAAAAACTTCACGCTAATATCTTTTTTATCTCTCCTGAAAAATTTGAAAAAGTGGGGATGACCGCTTTTTGCACCGAGGTCTTCATTTAGAAAAAAAAAATTACCAGAAGTTGTGTTTTAATTTTCAGCCTGACGTTTCGAGCCTTGTTTTGGCTCATTTTTAATGTAACATTTCCACAAAGTTTTTACGGCTAAATATTAACAGTTATAACATATTGCATTTCAATGATCGTTTAACGCCTTTGAAGATGAACCAAAACAAGCCTCGAAACGTCAGGCTGGAAAATTAAAACACAACTTTTGCTTTTATTTCTTAAAATTGGACCGCTAAGCCCGCCAAACTAATACAAAAAAATACCGAAATACCGGTATTTTTTAAAAAAATTTACCGGTAATTTCGGTAGTGAAATTGGCCGGTAAAACCGGTAAACCGGTTTCCGGTATTGCAGCCCCTACTTAGAGCCTGTTTAGAAGCGACGTTTTTTCGTTCGTTTCGTTAAAGTTGAATAGCGCGGGGTACTGTGGGAATGACGATAGGAAAAGACGAACGAAAACTAAAATTCCCACCGTGAAAATAAAGCGGAACGGTGCCTGATTGGTTGTTAAGGTATTTCGTGGCTATGCGTTTCGTTGCTATGGTTTTAAATATTTTGTCAACTGTAATTGTTGTTTGGTTTTCCGATTATAATTGTTTTAGCAGTGGAGATAATGTCATCGTGGAATTATATTTTCGCGCATTCCAAAAGGAACCAAAATACGTTCGTTAAAAAATCTGCGTGTAAACACGAACGAAAAAAAAGGAGCGGAAAAAGGAGAGTAAATAGGTGGTCGTGTATACTGGCTCTTAGATTTGCAAAAGAATCAATTTAATTTGTAGCATAGCCAATTTTATTTATAAAAGGTGGTATTTGAACTGAAAAACCTGTACTAGTTTTCATCCCATTCTTCAATTAAAAGAGAATTTCTTATGAAAATCTAATTCAATAAATCTAAATGAAAGTAAGACAGTTATATTTTTGTCCTTATATATAATCATGTTAATTAATTTTTATGAAAAATAAACATCCTGGTGAAATTTTGATGTTTCACAATAAAATGTGTAAACTTTTCGTTTTTTTTTTTTCATTCGATCCGAGTAAGTATCGATACTTCACCCCGACACCAAATGTGATATCGATACTTTTTTGCGATGTTACTTCCAAATAAAAGTATCGATACTTTGCAGTACCGAATCAACACTACTTACGACGCATTGACTAGCGTCGATAAAGACTTTTACGTTTACTTGGTTGCAATTAATTTCGTAAAAAGTGGTTTAAAACAATGCCAAAACCAAAGTAACACCAAATTAAATATACATTGGGCGCATTCACGGTACTCAACAGTTGAGAGATTACTCATCATAACCACTGATCGGACGCCATTTTTTATATCGAAAAATTACTGCGACACTTTTCTGCTCAACCGATGAGTGTAGAGTTTTGACGTTTAATGTATCGAGGCATTCACGAGAACTCATCGAGATTTACTCAACCGTTGAGTACCGTGAATGCGCCCATTATATTTTACAAGCATCAGTTGGCGGCTCTTGTCAAATTTATGGGCGAAAATCCATCACTTGGCACAGGTTCACTCGAAAAAAATGCGATGGGGAAAACCAAGAAAAGGAATTAATGGGAAACTTTTACCAATGATTCAAATGCAATTGGTCCACCTGTTAGGACAATGTCAGAATGGCAAAAAGTTTGTTCCAGCTGTACAATTATAATTGATAGTTTTTTCCAAAGCGAGGATATAAATTTCGATTGCAATTATCATTTTGACAGTTCGTGAATATTATTCCCCAACAATGTCAGATATGTTGACTATCAAGATCAAATGATAGAATGTGTGCTTTATGCCATACACAAATTGAACTATTTTGATAATCAAACCCAATGTCCTCTAAATTATTTCTTTCGACACACATTGCGTCGAGATATAGGATTCAAAGCCTCCTGCAATAGTTCAGCAAACGGACTGAATGATGCAGGATCTCACAAATACTTTTAATAGAGCAATGCCCGAATAGTAAATTCAGGAGCAAAAAGAGGCCTGAGCTATTCATTCTCAGAAAGGAAAGTCGCCGGCTCGTCAACAAAGCCAAAAGCACGAGAATGCAACATGACTGCCCAAATAGCATTTTAGGTAGCAAATATGATGTTTATCCCCATAGTTCGTCACCATGCAGATCACGGCGATAAGCAATTTATGTCGCAAATACGTATCTAGTCGTGCGTATGAGACGCGCAACGACACACATAGTGGGGAACACTTTTCTGCGGTTTGCTACGTCGCAATTATAACGACAGGGACGTAATTAGTAGCCTCATGCGCGAGCGTCATCTGACGGCATTATATCACACAATTACACAAATCATCGAGCGGGTTTTCTTTCTCCCTCGAATGCTTGCTAGTAAACAGAGATGAACAAATAAAAACGTAAGCAGAAGACGAACGAGAAAAATCTAATGGCGACAAATTAATGGAAACTTTTGTGGAGTGTTATTTTATAATGGACTTTTCTTCCGGTTGCATGTCGTGATTTTAATTGCCATTAAAATTTTTCGACAATATTGGATCTGAAATTTAAACAGATTTTAATGGGCCATCGAATTATTTTGTTTTTAATCAAAAATTTCTTTAATTTTATTTTATCGGTAAAATTTTTTTTTCTTTTGCAATGAAATTTTGATGCCAATAAAATTATGCTGTTTCAAAAATGTATGCTATCCACTTTTTATGCAATATCCTTCAGTCATTCGCCTGAAATAAGAAATTTAATTCTCGAAACGAAATCGTTTCCATCAAATGTCAGTGAGAAATATGGCGGCTGAAGGCATCAATTTTTTTTGGTGTTTCTCAGACGGGGAGCTTTAATGAAACTTTAGTGGTAGCAGTTTCGTCACTTTTTCCATCACACGCTTCTTCAAAATTAAACTGACGTTCAGGCTCCACAGCCAATCACTATTTCGGCCCGAAAACCATCAAATGCTGCTCTATCGCCGCAGGATTTTCATGAAGCGAATGTTGCCCCAAAGATCGTGCTCGTCACTTCTTTCGCTTCTTTTACGCGGATGTGAATTATAGGTGTAAATTTTTAATCCCGATTGTGTAAATTTCTACTCTTTCAAGTCGCAAAGAACAAATCTCATGTTCCCGTACTTTTCGATGCTGTTTGGGTGGGACTCTTACAAGGCGAAATTGAGAACTTCAGCTAGGCATAATATACCCAGTTATCTGAGATAAGCTGACGAAACGTGGACATGTACTAGCCTGAAAACCCTAGAACTCCTGTTGGCCACTCACTTCCCGAGATGCTGTAAGAATGCACCAAAGAGAGACTCTGATAAATAGAAAATATAACAGACTTCACAGTAAGCTTCTGAGCAAAACAAAAATTACGTGGGTAATTTAAAGCTAAAACCGTTAAAGTACCCGGGTCAGACGTTATTATTTTAACAACAATTCAGAAGGTTGCTGATTTGGCCATCTTCTGGCTTCGAACTATTTTCCAAGCCTGCATTAACCTAGTCTGCAAGGCGAGCAAAAACGCACATAACTCGCCTAAAGATCTCAGGCCAATCAGCCTCTCATATTTCGGCCGAAGCCAAAGGTGCAAGTGAACTGCCAAATATAAATCCGTCAAATCAAAATATTTGGCCAGAAAATTTTTCACTGTCAGATTTCGCCTCCATTAAAATTACATTACAGGCAGATTTTTGTGAATATTTTTGTCCAATAAATTAGAAACGAGATATTTTTTGGTAGGACATGAATATATCTAATCGAGACCTAAAATAAAGAAAACTTGCGGGAAATTAGACGAAAAGCTTTTTTTGTAAGGAGTTTTAGGCTCCGTTTTTAGGCCCCATCGTATAATAAATTCACTGGCAAAAGCTGTTAAAATTTGAATTCATTCCGGCATTTTTGTATGAAAAAATTCCAGTTCCGGCATCTTTCAATTCTGATAAATTTCAGAATTTTGTATCGTAATGGAAACGGTTATGCAACTTGAATTTTGTGTCACAGAATAATATCCACGGAATAAAGTGTCAGATGTAAACGA
Source organism: Chrysopilus asiliformis (assembly GCA_964034945.1). Classification (NCBI taxonomy): domain Eukaryota; kingdom Metazoa; phylum Arthropoda; class Insecta; order Diptera; family Rhagionidae; genus Chrysopilus; species Chrysopilus asiliformis. The sequence goes on along the minus strand of OZ035961.1, from coordinate 53,485,670 downwards.
CGCCTTAGACATGATTTTTTCTTTCCTCTTCTATATAATGAAAGTATTGTACTCATAACGGAGACCGACTCGAGAACGCGGGCAGATAGAAAATTTCTGATCGATACAAAATCAGTTTCAAGTAAATGAGGATGTCCGTGTATCTGGCTGTCGGTCTGCCCGTTGTACGTGTCTTAAATAATTCAAGAACGCGTTGACTTAGCGACTTGAAATTTTTTTAAAATTAATTTTACAAAAATCGTAGGTTTCTATCAATTTTGGAAAAGTAACGGTAGCTATGTATTTTTTCGAACCCTATGCGCTTTTAGGAGAAAAATGTGGTTATACATTTATAGAAAATAAAATTTTCTACATTTTTTGCTTTAACGGTTTATACGTATCTCTAACGGTTCTCAACATGATTCAAAAAAATTAAGTTTTTGAAAATTTCTCGGGAACCATGCGCTGTCATCAAAAAATTTATATAACCAAATTCAAAGGAAATAAATTTCCTGCATTTTTCCCTTTAATGGTTTTTTAATATTGATCACAACTAATATTTTCCGTAAGATGTTGTAATGGATTACAATCGCATTTCTGAATTTTTTCCAAAACAGCTGTTTACAAAAAAATATAAAAGCACGTTGTGTGAAAACCATTATAGTACAAGTGTTCCGTCTTCAATTAACTGATCATGGAAATTTTTAAGATGTTAAAAAAAAGAAACATTTTGTTAACATTGAGATAGCAAATTGTTTCTTTATTATTGATAAGAATTGTTTGTGCTTTGGTTTTCTGAATTTTCAAATATTTTTATTCTTTTTAACGATAAAAAAATATTTTATGCAAACCTTCGGCTTCGAGGGTTAAGAAGAAAACCGAACTTCGGCGTCGCCCAAAAACTAACCTTCAGTGGAACTCTAGTAACATAGATGGAAACGAGAAAGCGGACGAACTAGCTAGGAGAGGCACAACTATGTCAGCTCCACTGAAAAGAATAGCGTGGATATAACTATGGCGACGTACAAACCCAAAGATACATGTGAACGTAATGGAAACAAGTCCCCTCGCCTACGAGCTTACAAATACAAATGGGGGAGTTGTATATTTCCCCCATTTGTCTTTGAAAGCTCGTAGGCGAGGGGACTTGTTTCCTCACTTCCACTCTTCCCATTGACTTGGAATTTTGCACACATACGTAAATGGCAATACAATATTTTTACTACTTCGTCCTTATAAGAACAAGGGAAAGTCCTGTAAGGACAACGTGATTTTTGTTCCGGAAAAAAAATCATCTGCGGGGATTTTTAGGTTGCTGACTTCGATTCTGGTATTAAAAAGTGCGTAAAGAAAACTCCCCGATTTGACTTACTTAGTTGTGGCCCTCCTAGCTAGTTCGTTCACTTTCATTCCCATTTATGTTACTATGTCCGACACCCAAATGATTGTAATGTTGAACTGTTCATGACTTCTCAGTAAGAGATGTCTTGCATTTCTATGCTAGTTTGGATGTCGGTGCTACCAATTTTAGGGATTTTATTGGTGCTTGACTATCGGTGAAAACGTTAATATCTCTGACTGATACAACATTCTGTTTGAGCTACTCAGTGAAGGTGAATGTGAAGGTATTGACTGATCTTTAAATTGTCATGAGTAGATCCCCATGCCTACTCTCCCACCAAGCTTGGATCCATCTGTATAGAAGAATACTGTATTAAAGTTTTGCTTCATACCATCCTCTTATTGTTGTCTGGTAAGAATGATATTGGTGAAGTTTCTCTCAAAGAAACATTTAGATATATTTAGTATAATCCAGGGATGAAAATATTTCTCAATTTTTATATAAACTCACTTCTGATGAGGAATATTTATGTCGACCAGAATAACACTCACTTCTACTGCAGAATATTTATGTCGATCAGACTAACACTCACTTCTGATGAGGAATATTTATGTCGACCAGAACACTCACTTCTGATGAGGAATATTTATGTCGAGCAGAATAAAACTCATTTTAAAAGAGATTTAAATGTCGTGAAAAACTTATACTCGATGATAGTTTTCTTCTCTTCTTTTTTAAAACTCAGCGCGTTAAAAAAATCCTTGAGTTGTATAGAAACTCTCTTTTCGAAGAGAAATATTTATATTGAGCAAAATAAAACTCATGTCCAAAGAGATTTATGTGTCGTCAAAAACTTATACTCGATGTATAGTTTCTCGCTTTGTTTGATAAGTGGTCTTTTTAATATTAAGTTGCTTTTTTATTTAATTTTTTTTAATTTTCAAGTAACATTATCATATTCAATTAGTTATTTTTGTAATTCTTGAAGAGAGACGAATTTATTTGTTTTAAGTACGTATGTACCTGAATTTAGTTTTGATTTTTTTTTTTTTTTTTTTTTTTGAAATGCTGAGATGTTTTGTTTTTCGGGCTAAAGTTTAGTTTAGTGCCAATGACACGACTTATTTTTCGTGTATAGGGAGGGGTAGAGAGAAGTATCCCCTATCCTAAATGGGTATTTTTGGCCGTAAAAATAGAGGTCCTCAAAATGTGTATGAAACTTTTTTCGGAGGTGTTGGTTGAGGTACCACGGTAATGAAGAGTACATTCTAAAAACATAACAAAAGCTATAATTGCCAATCTGGCAATCATTGGAGACCCGTATGGTGATATTCGTATCAAAATTCGAACAGTTATATCAAAATTCCACTTTGAAGTCTAACTTTCCAATAAGATTTTTTAAAATTTATTCCAATCGGATTTTGATGTATGGGAGTTTTATGTAGAATCATATCCTAAAGAATTTTTGTTCTTACACTTTTTTGATAAGATGTACCGTTTTTGAGATATTCACAAAAACCGTTTTCGTTCGTATGGGGGGTACCCCCCCTAATGGTCCATTTTTGCCTATTAACGAACTTAGCCACGCATTTTACGAAAAACGAATCTGCGCAAAATTTCAAGTCTCTAGCTCAATCCATGCGCTCGCAATCCGCGCCACAGACAGACAGACAGACGGACAGACAGACAGACAGACAGACAGACAGACAGACAGACAGACGGACAGACAGACGGACGGACATGCAGAAATTAATTATTTTTATCATTCTAAACACACTGGTGTAATTCATTTTTATGTGTGATGACGGGATCTTGGCGTTACAAACGGTAAGGCAAAGTTAATATACCCTTCGGTTTCACCATACGGGTATAAATATATAGCATGATAGGGTTTCCCCCTCATATATTTTTGGAATGTACTAATCAATACTTTTCATTTGAGGTACCACACACCCCCTACCACCCCCAGAAGAAAGTTTCATAGAAATATTGGAGACCTCTAGAGAGGGCAAGGGGGGGCCAGCGATGGCTAAAACTACCCATTTTGGATAGAGAATGCTGAAAAATATATATACTACAAAAATATATAAACGTTAAAATAAAACATAACAAAAGCTATAATTGCCAATCTGGCAATCATTGGAGACCCGTATGGTGATATTCGTATCAAAATTCGAACAGTTGTACCAAAATTCCACTTTGAAGTCAAACTTTCCAATAAGATTTTTTAAAATTTATTCCAATCGGATTTTGATGTATGGGAGTTTTATGTAGAATCATATCCTAAATAACTTTTGTTCTTGAACTTTTTTGATAACATGTACCGTTTTTGAGACATTCGCAAAAAACGTTTCCTTTCGTATGGGGGGTACCCCCCCTAATGGTCCATTTTTGCCCATTAACGAACTTAGCCTCGCATTTTACGAAAAACGGATCTGTGCAAACTTTCAAGTCTCTAGCTCAATCCGTGCGCCCGCAATCCGCGCCACAGACAGACGGACGGACAGACAGACAGACAGACAGACAGACAGACAGACAGACAGACAGACAGACGGACGGACGGACATGCTAAATTCAACTTTTTTTATCATTCTAAACAAACTGGTGTAATTCATTTTTTTGTGTGATGACGGGATCTTGGCGTTACAAACGGTAAAGCAAATCTAATATACCCTTTGGTTTCACCATACGGGTATAAAAAAAATTTCACACAATGAAAACATGTGTGAAACTTGAAATGAGAGACAAATGAGAGATAAATATTGATCAGAGTGTCCTGGAAATTCTTGAGAAGATTGGACTTCGAATGTTGGAATTGAGGTACCATGTTTAACTATGTATATTAACTCGGATAATAGCAAACCTCCGTTTATTACCACGATTGTTCTTGGCAATTTAAGTATATATTAGAATTACGGAGATAGCTGTATGTTAGAAAAAAGTCCCTACAACACGTGAGCATATGTTATTTTAGGTTTATCAAAGGGCTTTTAAATCATATCTTGCAACTTTTTTTTAAAGCATTTTCCTGATCACAAAAGCAAAATTTGAGCAGAAAAGAACCCAGGCTCAAAAATCGTGTCGACATATTTTATTCTCACGCTTCATGTTGACCTAGTTGTATAGGATTTCGGTCACGTCCTCATAAAAATCAATGTAATAAAATGTTTTAATTATTTTTTTAAATTGTTATTTTTCTATTGTAGGAAAATTAGAATAAATGAAACTCAAAAGCTAAAATTAATATTATGGGTTTCTTATATTTGCAAAATATATTAAATTTGTTTAATTAGTCAAAAGAAAATAATATCCAAATGTTCAGTTGTTACTAAATAATGAAATGTAGAATATATTACATACATATATAATGTGTTTATGTGTTCTACTTTTTTAACTAAAACAATACAACCAAAATTAGCAAACATAAAGATCACATTAAAATGAAACATTCATGATATTTAGACAATATAACACAAATTACCACAACTTTTGAGATAGAAATAATCTGAAATTTTTTTTCTCTAATAAAAAAAAACATTTTCCAGAAAATGTTGAAGTGCTACATTTTACATTGATTATATTGGCAAAAATCAAAAATAAATGTTAGAATGTTTCCCACCAATTATTCATTTCGTTTTTTTTTTTGACTATTCACACTGATCATTTATGCCAAGCTGTCATCAGGATAGTTCCCAGTTGACAGTTGGAAGTTTTTAACTAATTTAACCCTCCAGCCGTCTGCGATTTCAGATTTTTTTTTTGTTAAAAATTGCGGGCTATTTTTAATTGCTATTTGTAACAGATATACAGATTTTGTTAATATATTATAAAAATATGGGAATGGAAACATAGCTTTTCCCGATTTTCAAATATCCAAAAACTTATTATGCAACGCGATAAAAGCGTCGCCCGCAGAAGTATATAAAGTAAATGAAACGCGATTTCCACTTTTCTCGCGGTTAAAGCTTAAGGCTAGTTTAAAAAGCTGATGACATTTTACTAATTATATGCTGGCAACTACTGAAACGCAAAACCTCTATTTTGAGGTGAGAACAGCAGCTACTGTCAACTAGAAACGCAAAACATCTATTTTAAGCGAGCCGCAGAAATTTGAAGGAAAATTAGTTTTTGTGAGAATAATTTGATTATTTTTTATATTATACCATTGTTCCGACAATAGTTAAGCGTTAATCTAATCGCTCATAGCTTTTTGTGTATTTTTTTGTTTATCGGGTGATTGACTTTTGCCTGAAACATCCTTGTGTTTTTGTTTTTTAACAAAATTAACAATTTTGAAGATGTTTCAAAAAGGCGACACTGTCACATAATATCTAAGATCGCAGCCAAAGTTTTGCGTGTTTTTTGATTCTACTAATTTCGAGGCTTCTGCTAATAAAAATCTTCAACTTGATTATGCTTTTGAGTACTCCAGCATAATAATTCTTCTAGGGTCACCAATGGCCCTCTAAAGATTTTTCGAGAAATTGGTCTCGACGGGCCAAAATTCGAGGAAAAACCTCTCCCGGCGAAACATGAAGACGATCTCCCGGCTATTTTCTATGACTTTGTAAACGAGGAATCATTTTCAGACTTCACTATAATTGAAATTGACATAAATGTTAATGGTTTACCCTGTTGAAAAGTTCCCGCAAATCACTCTGGGCAATACTTGGTTGTTTAGCGAATTCAAAGAATACTAGTCCCTTCGTTATTTCTGCTTGGCTGGGTGAGGATCATCCTGAAATTCCTTTTTCTAATGCGAATGAATATAATCAGGCGAGCACACAAATGTATTTAAACTGGAACCAGGACAGTTTTTCCCAAATAAGAAATCCTACTCGCCACAATTTTTTAAATCCTACGATTTTGTAAAGAGCGTCTCTAAACATGGTATCACAATTCCCTTTAGATGCTTTGCATCTTTTCGATTTTGGCACTTCTAAAATGAATATTAAACTTAAACTGCGGTTAACAAAGCCTTTTTCATACATAAATACGATTATATGACTTTCCTAATAACAAAAACAAAACACAGTTTGGTTTGACTATAATTTATATCACAAAGTCACATTATAAAGTAATGAATCCATTGAAATAATTTCAAACGTTTCGGTCGGTTTTGCCGTCCATACAAAACCACTCTTTGAAGTATTATTATTATTCTTATTATTGTGTGCGTGGCGTAAAAAACTCATAATTGAATAGAGAAAAATCAAGCAGTTTGTAGAGGTGGTCATCTAGCGTCAAAGAAATAGGAAGCATGATCTTCTGTGTATCAATGAAAACAAGCACTCAAGCTTCACTCGAGCTTACTTCAGTGGGAAAATCATATGAGGACGATTTTAGTTCACATTTAAGAACTACCTTACACACAATCATACGGACCAGCTGATATAAATGTGGAAACAAGATTTTAAAAGAATTAAAAGAGTGAACGAGGCATTTAGCTTTACTATTCTCAGCCTGACGGAGCTTGGTAACCACCCACTCGAGGACATGCTGAGCTTCGTCAACAAGTCGAGCTGGTTCAAATAGGATCAGCTAGTTTGATGAAAGGTCTTATGAGTACTGAAGAAATCACAATGGGCCTGTAGGCCTCCGAGTGTAGGGCTGTGCTCACGCCTGGGCGCGCGCGGTCTTCTTAACCTAACCTAACCTATTCTCAGCTTTTTTTCTTAGTGATTCCTTCAATTTTTTAGAGTAGCTTTTGCGGTATGTGGCCGAACGTTGTCGCGGTGAAACAGAACTCTTCTACTAATTTACTAACGACGTCCTATTTGGTATCAATTCAAAACTTTGCAAATGGCGGTGTACGGTTTTATTCGATGAATTTAGCTTCTCAGCTATGATATGAACCAACAAATATGGTTCTGCTTCCACTAAGTCTGCCAAAGCTTTATCGTTGAATTTGCTAGAACGCCCTAAACAAGGTGCGTCTTCAAAAGTATTGTATCCCTCTTTAAATTTTTGAAACCAGTCCTGCGCAACTCTCACACTAATGGTATTTTCGCCATGAACCTCGTCAATCTCTGCCACAGATTTTGTTGCATTTTTGTTATTCTTACATAAAAAAATAAAATATATGCATTTTATACTCTTGAATGATTTCCATTTTATCAAAGCAACTTTTCGCGCTAAATGGGGAAAATACGTAAAACTTATGGACTTATATCGCACATGGTCCCGTAGACTGTAGTATCTCAAAAAAATGTTCTTTACAGTCAAAGTTATAATTTTATATCATTACCCAATTCTAAAATCGGATTGTGAAAACTCAAAAGTCTTATATACCAAATAAATTTTTTAAACATAAAAAGTGGAATAGTTCTGAAATTTATGTAGTATATTAGTACCGATGTTTGAATTATTTTCAATCATCAAAAAAAAGTAATTTAGCTTTCATTTTTTGGATGTCGTAGACGTTGAAACGTAAAATCTTTTGCTTTTTTTTCCCTATGGGAAGTCTTTCTGAAAAAACTAAGATATTCTCGCAAAAATGTTTTTTTTTTAAATTAAGATTATTTCTATCTCGCTTGCTACATAAATAATAACTACATTATGCATTCACTAAATTAAAATTGTCGTTAGAAACTGACCCATTCGGGCTCAAAAATAGTTCAGTGCTATTTTCAACAACAAGCGGGTTAGTGCAGGAATTGAGTTCAGGAGATGTTATTTCAGGTCTTCTACCACCCGTTAATGGTTCAATTGATTCTACATACTTATCCGATGTCTTTTTTAAACGGAGAGAACGATTTTGTTTCCAGTAGTAAGTGAAGAACAGAAAAAGCGAAACAACTGGAACGACTCCAAGGAAGAATATATACATCACTCGAGCAAATCCTGCTCGTACTAAAATTATAAAATCGTTAATAATAATTTAAAATACGGTATAAATTTTACTGTTTGGATTTGTTGAGGGGCCACTATCTTCAGAACCACCCGGACCGGGACTATTACAAAATGGTGGTGCAAAACCTTCAAAACAATGACAGTTGCCATTGCTATTACAATCTCCCTGACCATTGCAGTTTTCTGGACAACCAGTTCCTTCTCCAGATGCTCGAAGACTTTCAACTGAGACGCATTTTTGATTTACACACATTTTCCCTTCACCACATTTTGCCCCGTTTGGTGTTAGTCCAGGGTCAATTGACTGCAATCCCAAATCTACCATCGCAGTGCGACAAGGTATGATATTACCCTTGTGATTCATAAAACTATGAGACAAAACAGCAACAGATTCCATGCCGAATTCCAATCGTTCATTTAAATGTCTACAATGTAACATTCCACAGTATACATCATCCTCAACACATTGTAAATATTGATTGGTTATTCTATCGTATCCACAGTTTCCGTGTCTATTACCCTCAATATTTTTTTCATAACAATGATCGGACGATTCACCCGAGGGGCCCCATAAAATTTTACATTGGTTTGATCGAGATTTGCAACTTCCTTGATAGCAATATGCATTTCCTTTTTCACAGGTTTCGGTATTTCGCTTATATACATCTGGTGGACAGTATTCCGACTCTCCTGTACAAAATTCTGGAAGATCACATTCTCCATCAGTTGGTCTGCATACTGTACCAGGAGTGTGTGGTCGACATGTTGTTAAATCACAGCACTCACCAGTAGCACATGAAGCATTTGCGTGAAGCATACAGGTTCTCGCATCGCAACATGAATTTTCACAATGTTCTGGTAATCCACAATCACATTGCTCACCAGCTTCAACAAATCCATTGCCACATTGCGGCGAATCAAACAATTGTGTAGGTTTATTTCTTAGACAATAATTCATTCCATGAGAAAATGCAACATTCAATTGATCAATACTACAGGAACTCCAATGCTGTGGAACTTTGTTAGTACTTGCAGCAGACATAATACATTTTTCATCAACACATTTACAATCAGATGTATCATGCTCCATCCCAAAGTTATGGCCCATTTCATGAGCAACCGTAGTAGCCACTATTGCTACAGACTGGCTATGATCCATTGAAACACCACCGGAATATTCGTATGTGCAAATTGGTCCTTTTAGCGCTTTCCCTTAAATTAAAAAAAAATTTAAACAAAAAAATTGTCAAAATAATGTACTGAATTTTAATTGGACAATTATATAGTGTGACCTCAGTAAACGCAACCCTCCTAGAACGCAACTCCTCGGTTAACGCAACACCTGAGATTTTACACTGTTGACTCAATAAACGCAACCTCCAATTAAGGTTAACTCGATTAACGCACCTTTTTATACACTGGTTCTGTTTCGAACAAAAAATAAATAAAAATAGTTACAAGAATTCTCTTATTGACTTTATTCTCTGTTCCTGGTTTTTATTTATTAAAGAAATGGCTGTTACAAAAAATGTCTGAACCAATAAAAAACAAATAAAACATAATGAAAACTACAATTGGCAGACAATCATACCATATCGTATATGACGTATATGCCATAAACTTGGAAAATTCTGAATTGGAAAATTTTGAATTGGAACATAATATTCCAGTTGAATTTTTTGACGTGCATACGTCTTAGATTTTGGTTATAGGGGTACAAATTAGAAAATCTGCTTGCTGCCATGATAACAAATTTGCAATCGATCAATTTCGATAGTTTGTGATGACATCCGAACAGAAACTGTGTTATAAAATGCGGCCCACATTAAAGCATTGTTTAATGTATTTTGTTATGTTAAACTATGTTCAATTATTTAAAAAAAAATCAAAATCTTAATTTTCACTGCCGCTGTTATGCTGTTTGCTGCTTGTAGTACAGATTTCACATTTATACTCTTTTTTATGCTTTCTTTGTGTGTGTTTTTTATGCTTTCCCTCTTTTGCTTTCTTTGTGTGTATTGAATCTCATGTTATTTCGTTCTTTTCGCTCTTAAAAGTTTCCCTCTCAACGGCAAGAGCGTTTGCTATGGTTTCCGACTTTCGTTCTCGGGAACGAAAATGATTTGCAAGCGCAATCGTTCTCTAAAAAAAGAAATTTTGAGCTCCGCGGTACTGTTCGTAGGAGTCGGAACGATCCATGCACATTTTTCGTTCTCCCTCCCAAGTTAAGAACGAAATTGTTTCTATTTAAGTTTTCGCTCCTTGTTAAAAGCGGTTTGTGGGTCTCGCATAAAAATGAATGAAAGCCTCGAGCGATGGCTGTTGGGTATGATGTACACACATATATAAGTATGTATTTCATTAGTAAGAGAGAGATATTCCGCTCCCATAATTAAAGTTCTGTTCTCAAAGAACGTAAAAGCAAGGCGCAAATATCAAGATTCTAAAAGCAGGAACGTAAAAACCATCATTTTTTTTTCTCGTTCTTTGGAGCGTTTTACTGAAATGCTGAATTTCGTTGTCTAGAGAGTGATTTTTATTTTCCATTGATTTCAATTCCTCCTTGGGAGCAGAACGAAGAACTGGAAATGGGAGCGTTTTGAACACTGTATGTATGATATTTCATATTTCTCTTATCATAAACCAATTATAAATAAAATTATTTTCAAATAATAATTTCTTTCCTTAATTTCCTTTTCACTAAAATTTCTTACTTAAATATCTATTGGCGATCGTTGTAGGCGGATCCACGTCTTCTGGCCGTCTCGACACCTTCGTTTTTTAAAGTTGATCCAATTGAAATTTGCTGTATGTTCAACAACTTTTATTTCCGATTTTGGCAAATAATGTTGTAACTCGCTTATCGCAACTGTCTCGGTTATTGCAACAGGCTCTGTCTACTATAGTTGCGATTACTGAGGTCACACTGTATATCAAATTTATACACGAAATTTATTGAAAAGGAATTTTTTTAAATCTGACGAACTGCTAAAATAAAGATTTCTCAATTCTAGTAAGTGTCTAACAAAGTTAGATGATCAATGACGCAACTATAGTTTTTTAATAAACACATATTTATGACAATAACAGGAAATATCTCACTATGGCATTGAAACATTATGTACATATATTACTTACCAACAACACCGCCAAGGAATTGCTCTTTAGTTAGTAACTGCGCATTGTCGTTCGGATGCTCTTGCGCCAGTACTTTTCGTCTATAATGCAAAAAGTTTTTTAAAGTTGCATCTCCATCATTGGAAACTTCTATTTCGTTTGATTCATTCCAAATAACTACACCAACTAATGCAATAAATATATTCAAAGGCATATAAAGCTAAAACAAATAAAAAATTATAACTATTTGTACAAATCAAGATTTTAATATACCGCATTGACGATATTAGCAATTTCCTTGCAATGATCATGAACTCTTTTAATGCTTTCACCAAATCCTTTATAGACTTTGTTGTCGACTACCATAACAAGTTCGACATATGACGAATGTCTATTTGCATTATATGGTCCACGGATAACATTGTCCATAACAAACCGCTTTGACTGAAAGACAACATAAAATAACTTCTAAATTTATTATATGGCATCATAATACCCTTAAATTATTGTATAGACCACGCATATGATGTACCGGTATACTACCTAACTGATCTCCTTTACCATATCCGCAGGAACCATTGTTTTGATAGTCCGTATTTCTAAAAAAAATTAACCATATAAATTTTCTTTACATTCTGGTAACCTCTGAGAAATAGTAAATCAAATGACAAATTTATTTATTCCAATGTTACTGTTACTATTATATTGGACGCCACACACGTAAAATAGACGACCGATAACGGGAAGCAAACCAAATTTGTTGTTTATTCTGATTTCACACTATGTGGGCAACCAGGGTTGGGACTTTAGTACATATGTACTAGATCTAGTACCTTTTTGACTCATTTAGTACCCTAGTAAATATCACAGCCCATGAATCTGGTACTTTTTCATGGTTTATATAAAAAAAAATTTATCTGAATTTATAGCTCCCTAAAAAAGCCATCACTTTTCTATGTATTAGAAAAAAAAAGTACTTTTTTAAATGATCCCGCTACAACTCTTTAATTAAAGACTACTGAATTCGTGTTATTAAGGGAGATTTGAAAATCAATCGTAGGCCATGGAAATATGATTTATATTAGCAATAGCTCGAAATACTTCTCGAAATTTAAGTTTTTAGATGGAGTTTATACAAAAGTTTAAAATTGAAATAAAAGCGAAAATTTAAAACAAATACATCTAGACAATTTTTATTGGTTTTTTGGAGTTTTTCTAGAGTATTTTTTGACCGAAACGGTTAAATTTACAACGCAAAAGTCAATCCATATGGGCTAAGGATTTTTTTTTTCTAAAATTACGAGATTTAAATTTTTCTTGAATCCTATGTAATAAGCATAAAAAAACGATTTTGGTTGCAAGATAGCTAAAAAAAAATCTAGTACCACATTATCTCAATCTAGTACCATTTTTGGGCAAAAATAGTACCTTTTACACATCCTCAAGTCCCAACCCTGTGGGTAACATATAATCGATACTCTTATCGAGAAATATTTGAGACTCTCCGGAATAATTCACGACTCCAACTTGGCTATCAAATTTCTGACTCCGTGCCAAATTTTTGAACCAATATTATGGTGTTTTCCATTACTTTTTTTCTCGGAGACTAGAAACCTCTGCCGCCACTGTCTAAAGTTTGCTCTTTTTCATCATTATAACACAGAGAAAAAATGTTACTAAATTTAAGAAACATATTCTTAATTTTAGTAACTGGAAATTGTGAAGATCTTACAAAAAATGCTACTAAATTCAAGAAAAATTTTCTTAATTTTAGTAACGAAACGAGATTATTATGACACTGAATTCACGAAAAACGTTACTGATTATTAGTAACCGAAAAGTTCTACCTACTTTTACAAGCTTAGTAACACGTTTCTTAAGTTAAGAAATAGCCTTTTTCTCCATGTATTAATCTTTATGGAAAGCTATGAGGACGACATTGAAAAGTTGTCTGACCTGAAGAAAGTGTAGATGGAAATAAATTACAGGTGTACGAAGAAGGGAAATCCACGCCAACTACCAGAGCCGTGCCAAGACAAAGCGGCGCCCGCAGCAAATCTGTATTTTGCGCCCCTTTCACTAAAAAAAATGATTTTATACAATAATTTGTTTGTTTTCACTTTATTTTTTTGTTGTTTGGCTTAGTGAATATAGTCATACGAAAGTGCTTTCTTTCCCTACAAAATTATTGGCATCATTTGTCTGAATAACATAATAAAGCAAGTGTCGAAAATGGCTTTTTCTGCCTCCCGACGTTTCTAATCCAAATGCTATAAAAAAGGTAAAATTAAGTTATTAGGACAAATGATCCCAAAAATTTTGCAGAGAAAAGAAAATACTTTCGTATGACTATATTCACTAACCCAAACAACAAAAAAAAATATAGTGAAAACAGAAAAATTATAAAAACGGCTGGAATTTGTGTTACAACCCAATATAAAAAGAAATAAATTTATCTTAGTAGTTTCATATACAACCAAAATTGCGACGCAGGCAAAATTTTAATTACAAATACGCAAAAGGTATTACCCATATTAGTTAAATGATCTGAAAATTGAGCTTAAAATGATAAATGGTAATTTTTCTTTGGTAACAGAGAGCTAAATGTATATATGAGAAGACAACGACACAAAATTGAAGCATTTACGACCAAGTAGGCGAAAAATCTACGCTTGCCCGTCAAAATTCGTGCTCTTAAGTTTTGATCCAAAAGCAAAGAAAATGCAACACATTTTTCTCTGCCCGACTTTCCGCGCAATTTTTATGTCAATCGCAGTTTCTCTGTCGCAATGATATATTGTTCATTTTCTTCATTTTTACAATTTTTAGACCAATTGAACTTATGTGGGATTATCCCTTTATAGGTAGAAGTTATTAAAAAAAACTGCACCGCAGACGAAAATTTTCGAATGGTGAAATACACACTTAAGTTGACCTAACAATTGTTAGAGAAGAGTATTTTCACGTTTTCTCTTTTGTGAGGTTTAAATTTGACACAGCGAACTTCCAAATGTCTCAAAATGTCGCCTAAAGTGAGGCCTGCTAGAGCCCAGACCTAATGTCTAGGCAATTAGCTTGTTGAACTAAATATTACAAGAGTAATGAAAAAAAATGAAGTCATATGTTTGAATCAGTTGTATTCATATAAAATTTACATCGGACTAGTGGCGTAAGATGGCACAACCCCTAGGGTGGCACCTAGGCCGGGGCCCCCCATTGCAAAATCGATCAAAAAGATTTTTGTTTGTAATTCTGTCCCATAATCCCATTGTTTATATGCACAAATGCGTCCCAAACGTGCTCATATCGTCCGAACACCATAATTTTGTGCTCAAACGTTGTGTTCAACCATATATGGACAAAATTAAAGACGTGATCACATCGTCTGAACACTCTTTTGGGACCATATGAACGCTGTCAAACAAATTTGGACATATAATTACGGATTATTTTGAACATATTTACAGATTATGTTCACATTTAACATGCGGCAAGGTTGGCTCATCATCGTATATCAAATTGGTGTTTTTATGGTCATATACATAGTCATATCTTTCATATGAGTCTGTAGCGCCCAGCAACAACTCGAAGCTACGCAGCGGGTCAAGGCAGTTTATTTCATTTATTTCATCTATTGTGTTCTATACATTTTTTCGAATATTAAAATGATATTGTTTGCCATTATAATAATAACCAAAACTCAAACTAGTTGAATCATATGCACAGAAAAAATCTGATCGCAAATGGATATGAGCACATATGAACACAGCCTAAAATTTAAAGCTTTAGGACAAAATATTCATATCGTGAGATATCCAGTAATTGGCTTCACGGTTAAAAATGAGGTAAAAATTCTATCACTAAAAGTAGTGACAAGAAAAATCGAAATTTCCGGCTTTCGCATGTAGTTAAAAACTATGAAAATTTCACAAATTGATTTATGTAATTTTTCTGCATTACGTACGAAAGTGGTAAAATTAAATCATATATATAAAATCTCATTAATGTTTTTGTTAAATTCAATTTTTGTAATTTCACATCTCGGACAACACGAAAAATAAAGAGTTTAACGAAATTTTTGACAGCTAGCACTGTTTCAATTCGGCCAATGTTGATCAGTGCGTGCAGTATTTTGTTTTAGATTTAAATAAAAAGAAACAAAAATTAAATATTAAAATTCATTTTATGAATATTTTGCGCAAAGAAGTTCCTATTTGAATATGTGAAAAAACTTTTTTAAAGATTAATTCACATCAATTCAGCCATCGGTTCAACTCGAATGGACTTACTACAGTTCTACAAATTCGTCACATATTTATCAATGCAGATTATTCTCATACTCTGTTTTACTGGAATGTAGTTATGTTCTTTTAATATAATATTTTATAAATAATGTAATATTTTTGTTATATTATTTTTTGTTTTTGTTGAGAAATTCCAATAGGATTATTCATTGCTAGAAGGTCGAGAAAACCATGAATCAGAAATGGTTCAGTGGTTAAACACAAAAAAAATAGTTATGTTCTTTTGTAATTATCAAACTGGGTCTCATGAAAGATATTACAACTTTGGTAACTACAGTCTAATGTCGTATCAATCTTTAAAAAAATTTCAAACATCTCGCTTACTAGATATTGAAAATAATTTTGTTCTTCCTCCATCATTTGCAGTATAATATAAGGGTGAGTTTCTAACACACGCTTTTATTTGCAAAAAAATATTGAAGACTAATCTTTCAGCTCATTGGGTGATGTGAATAAAAAAATAAGCTTTTGCTAAAACTGATATTTTTTACCTAATACAGTCTGTATGCAGTATGCATTAGCTAAAAAAACATCAGTTTTAGCAAAAGCTATTTTTTTATTCACATCACCCATTATTACAGCTCCTTCAAAATTTGGAATAAATGTAGGACTATATATTGTCATTCTTATTTGAAGAAAGTTATTAAAAACGGCAAAAAATTACAATTAAATTAATTAAATGAATACTGAATATTACATCATAGTAGCAAATGCAAAAAAACATACTAGGGACAAAACAAGTACTTGAATCAGATAGCAGCAAAGTCGACGAAAATGCAATTCTTGCATATTTTTTCACATGAGACTAGAAAAGGATTAATCCTGAGAATCCAGCAATATTGCAACTGAATCATTAACGTTTCCTCTACAAAACCCAATATCGCTACTTATTTTCAAAAACAACTAGGACTTTTTTTTAAATCATATCCGGTAAGTTATAAATGTATTTTTTAATGTTATTTTTGTTTAGATTTGATGAAATTATTCGCCCATACCCATTTTCATGGTGCGCCGAAGTTGATAATTTTCTGTTTGCCATTATATTCTGCTTTATTTTAAACATATTTTTGTGTTGTTTGTATACAGACACTGAAACTGGACGTATATATTATATAATAGCCGACAAGGCAATATTAAACTCAGAAGCTTCTGATTTTAAAGAAGCCGTCATTCAGAAATTTTTTTGGAATAAATGTTGAGATGGCTCGAGAAAAAAAGAAGAACCTCACCTCTATGACTAAATTCATAAGGCTTGTGGATAATGTAATAAAGATATAACTAAATGAATTATTTTCCTGAAATATTTTAATTTCTTGATATTGTGCTTAGAAAAGAAGAATAAATTATTTTCATACTTTTCAAAATTTATTTTTTGTTTATTTAATGTGCCTCGGCTAAGCCGTTTCATGTGAAAAGTTTCACATAACAAATCCTGGAAAATGACATCACTCTTTTGTACAAAAATTTCAATTTTGATTTGTAAATTTCAACATAAAACGTGCATTTGCATATTCTTCTCGTTATGATTTCGGCTCCGGGAGTTTTTTATTCATCCGGATCAATAAGTTTAGAAGCGAATGAAGGTCACTTGTTGTTGCACATTTCGCATATTTGACACGTTAGTGCATATAAATGCATATTTAGTTGCATATTTTACAACTTTCATGAAAACCAAATTTTTTTTTGTACAATTCAAATTATAATTCGACTGTTTCAGCTAGAATAAATATTAAAAATAGATAAATGTGTGTTTTTACTTTCGACGAAGTATATCAAAAAAGTATTGTATTCATGAAAAAATTTCAACCTCTTAAATTTGCCTAAAAAACATTTCCCGATCACTCCTTAGTCGATTGAAGTCATATTACAAAAATGTCTTTCAGACAGAAAGTCAGTCAGCCTGTCAGCCTGTGTATAAGATTTCTCAAAAACTAATATAGCTACAGCCATGAAATTTTAAAGGCATATTTGGTCCTGGAATCGGACGATCCTATCCACTTTTGGTGGAAATCCGTTACCAAAAGTAACCAAAATGGCGGCTTTTTAAAAATCGCGAATTGGTTTTTCTCAATTTACTCCGAAAATATGCGGTTTTATACCCGTATGATGAAACCAAAGGGTATTGGTTTGAGCAGTCGGATGTTTTTATACCTGTATGGTGAAACCAAAGGGTATATTAGATTTGCCTTACCGTTTGTAACGCCAAGATCTCATCACACAAAAAAATGAATTACACCAGTGTGTTTAGAATGATAAAAAAAATTGAATTTAGCATGTCCGTCCGTCTGTGGCGCGGATTGCGGGCGCACAGATTGAGCTACAGACTTGAAATTTTCCGCAGATTCATTTTTCGTAAAATGCAAAGCTAAGTTCGTTAATGGGCAAAAATGGTCCATTAGGGGGTACCTTCCATACGAACGAAAACGTTTTTTGCGAATATCTTAAAAACGGTGCATCTTACCAAAAAAGTGCAAAAACAAAAGGTATTTAGGATATGATTCTACATAAAACTCCCATACATCAAAATCCGATTGGAATAAATTTTAAAAAATCTTTTTGAAAAGTTTGACTTCAAAGTGGAATTTTGATACAACTGTTCGCCGTTCACTTAAACTTCGAACAATGCCATATCACCATACGGGTTTTCAATAATTGCCAGATTGGCAATTATAGCTTTTGTTATGTTTTTTTTTTTCAAAGACATATTTATTTTTAAATTTTTTTAGTTATTACAGCAATCCCTCGAACTGCGCAGTAGATACGTTCCCCAAAAAGAGCGCGCACTGGGAAACCGCGCACTGTGAACCCTATTTTGTATGAAATATTGGGGTTAGGTCCCAGACATTAGCAAAATTCCAAAAAAAAATAGAAAAAAGTTTTTATTTAACGACATATTTAAAGTAATACAAAGATATGATATGTATTACTAATCTTTTTGAAAAATTAGTGATTGATTACCCGATTTTTGTTTTTCATTATGCATTTCTGCGTATGGGGTTAAAGCTGCTGTCAAATTTCACCGAAATTTTAAGGCACGCTCCATATCAGGGTCCATATTAAGAGCTTCTTGTTAAAGTTGACTACCAAGCATTAAAAAAATTGTCAGTTTTTCGTGCGTAAGGTTTTTCTTTCTTATAATCTCTATAACTTCACTTTCATCATTTTCGTCGCTATAATTATCGCCGAACTGTATCAAAATATCGTCAGCAGTCATATTTTCTTCATTGCTTGCAAGGACTTCCATGATATCTTCTGACTCTAACACCGCGTCTTGATTTGGGATTTTTCATCGCAGAGATTTTTGATTGATCAATCAGAGCTCGAGTTGACGGCGAGAAAAAATCCCAGAGATAAATTTCTTGAAATCTTGCAATTGCAAAATTTCTTGGAATTTCCTGATTCAAGATGGCGGAATCTAAATTCTCCCGACAAGTAGTTGTGAAAATAACTAATTTTTACAAACAATACGATACAAAAAGCTTTGGAAGATAATATATAACATTAAGAGGTGTTTCTTTTCGTCTGTTCTTCTGTTTCAGCCTTTTCAATTTCACGTATTGCATTAATTGCGAAAGCGGCGACTAGGTGTTTTCTTTTCATCGCCATTTTGAGTACTGAAATTTCAAGAGATTTTCGGCCCAGCTGTCAAAAAAATCTCATTGCGGTGAGATATTTCTTGGGATGAAAAATTGTTAATCAAGACGCGGTGTAAGTCTTTAAATTCGTCCCCACCAATTGTCTTACCTAATGTCCCAATTTCCACTAAATATAAACACTAATATAAGCACGAAATTACCAAATATGTACGAAGATACCAAATTACCAGCTGATTCCTTCTTGTCGGGGATTCACCAAAATATATCGCTACTTCGGAGGAAGACTGTCACAACTCAAAAAATGTCGAATTTGTACTAAAGGTGCGGAAGAGTGGTAATTATGGTATACTTTGTTGTAGAAGAGTGTCACAATTGTAACTTATAATTCTGGCCACCAAAGAGCAGATGTGTCGGTCTTGCATTGTGCGAAAAAGTTGCGAAAGTTTTATCAACAGTGTCACATGTTTAGTTGTGAATCGTTATTTGAGGTGAAAGCATGCTGCTTTTTTGGTAAAACTGTTCCATTTCAAATTCTGCCAGTCTGCAAAAGCAAAAGCTTGTTACTGTAGATATTTTCTAAATATCAAAAATACTAACACAAAATATCAGAATAACTTTAAAACGTCATTTCCCAAAATTTACAATTTTTGAGTTGTGACAGTCTTCCTCCGAAGTAGCGATATGTTCAGAACATGTTTTTTATACGGAAATTATAAAAAAAACGCGCAGCTGCGAAATTTTTACCGCGCAGTTCGAAATTTTGGTATTAAAAACTTAACCGCGCAGTCCGAAACCGCGCAGTCCAAAACCGCGCAGTTCGGGGGATTACTGTACTTTAATTTTTGATGTTATTCATATTGACAACGGTCAATTTCTAGTGTTTTCGCGTCGGAATTTACCATCTTAAGCAGTGAGGTTTCGTTTTTTTTTATCTAAATCTGACTTTTTTGACATATTGAGGATTCACAATTGCAGATTAAACAATTTTCTTCCAAAATCAGCAAAAATAGCTAAAATTCTTCCCAATATAAATGTTTTATGGTACTTACAAAATCGTCAGAATTTTGACAGCTCAAGAGAGATTCGATAGTCTTGCACGGAGGCGTTGATATATAAAAGCCAAATACCACTGACTTGATATAATCATAGTAGCTCCCAAACCACTAAACCGATTCTTATAAAATTCCATGAAATATATGGCAATCAGAACACAGATTCGTCTTACATCATAGGTGCTCGCTAAGAAACGGTCATAAAAATCCATCTCTCGGAAAAACCCTCGGAAAAACTGGCATCAGAGGGTTTCAAGACCGCTGATCACGAATCTGTATAGCGATTTTGGTACAAAATGTGATAATTTTCCCGTGAGTTTTTTCATAATAAATTATATGGGAAGTTTTTCAACTCTCAATTCAGAGAAATACAAGATAGGGGAATTATACCCCGACAACACTAAAATGTACCTGGCTATCTAACGCGGTAATATTCAAATACAAAATTCCTTATGCGAAAATAACTAATAAACAATTTAATTCAATTTTCAGCTTTCGAAGTGACTAGTTTAAAATTTTAACTTAATAAACATAACTTAATTGACATTTTAATTATTTTCAACACAACAGAATCGAAAAGTTTAAAACAAATATAAATTTTTCGGTTTTCTGTGTTAAAAGCGCAACGACGAGCGCTATTAAAAGCACTCCCTGAAAGCATTCGAACGAGTGTTTAACTGAACGCATATTATTGTGTTAAACACCTTGGTCAGTATCAAGTTTTAAATCGTTAGACATTCATATTTTCGCATTTGGGACTTTTGTTTATATACCCTCACATGTATTTTTTCATCTTCATAATTGTTTTCACTAATTAAAAAGACTTAAGTTCTCCACCCAAATTGTTTATAAAGGATATTTTAATAAGGACGCTCGAAGTTTGTTAGGTTGTAGCGGTCATGTTGTTAAAGCAACATCTGTCAAATTTGTTGTGAATTGTTCAGTAATATATGGCAAATCACCAAGGAAGGTTATAGCGTTGAACAACGTATGCAAATCATCAAATTTATTGCAGTTGGAAGTTCACCCAAATTTCGCCAAAAAAAATCATCTTTAGCGACGAGGCTCATTTTTGGATTAATGGATATGTGAACAGCCAAAATTGTCGAATTTCGGGCGATACCAATCCACACGAGACACACTAGCACCAAATTAATCCCGAAAAAATCACTGTTTGGTGTGGATTTTTGTTTGGCGGAATCATCGGTACGTAGTTCTTCCAAAACTAAACTGGCATTGTCAACGGCGAGCGCTACAGATCGATGATAAGTAACTTCTTGTGGCCTACATGCCACACAGCGCATGACACGATGGATATTCTGCACGAGCGATTTTAGTACATGGTTATCTCGCGCGGCGGTGACGTGAACGGGCCACCGAGATCGTGCGATTTTAGACTTCTTCCTTTGGGGCTATCTTAAATCGCAGGTCTATGCGAATAAATCGCAAACAATTGACGAACGACGTCCAGCAAATTCAGTCAGATTTATGCGGCAAAGTAATCGAATATTGGACCTCCCGAAAAAAAGCAACGGCGGACATTTTAACGAAGTTATATTCGATACTTAATGCCATAAAATATTCTTTCAAAATATTCGTGAATATTTCACACACAACTTGTTTTATTTACATTCAAAAATCGAGCGACCTGATGGAAAGACCCTTTATAACTTATCACAGATTTCTTATCCCTCCTAAAATCTCGGTGTGTAGCTGACAGCTAAATATGATAAAAATAGCTGGGTGGCCATATATGGGAACTTTTCAGTCAGCTTTCTAGTCAAACCTCACCAACACAGGTGCATAAACATAACAAAAACTATAATTGCCAATCTGGCATTTATTGAAAACCCGTATGGTGATATTCGTATCAAAATTCGAAAAGTTGTACCAAAATTCCACTTTGAAGTCTAACTTTCCAATAAGATTTTTTAAAATTTATTCCAATCGGATTTTGATGTATGGAAGTTTTATGTAGAATCATATCCTAAATAACTTTTGTTCTTGCACTTTTTTGATAAGATGCACAGTTTTTGAGATATTCGCAAAAATCGTTTTCGTTCGTGTACCCCCCATACGAACGAAAACGATTTTTGCGAATATCTCAAAAACTGTGCATCTTATCAAAAAAGTGCAAGAACAAAAGTTATTTAGGATATGATTCTACATAAAACTTCCATACATCAAAATCCGATCCGAGGGATGCAACATCGTTCATAAAACCTCGATATATCAAAAAACGATGTTTTTTTAAGGCGACATCGATATCAAAAAACATCGTCCTGAAAACATCGATACCTCGATGTTTTTCCGATGTTTTGAAAAAGTTAAATTTAATAAATAATTTAGCCACCTGGTGGAGCTCTACTGTGGGTGGAGTGCACACAGGTAGAATCAACATACGTTGAACCACCAAAAACCCGTTAGTTTTCGAGATATTCGCAAAAAACTATTTTTTTTTAAATACCGGCCTATTTTCATAACGGTTTGAGATACAGAGTTCTAGTAAAACACATAAATGTAGAAAATTTTATTGTCTCCAAGTTTTGTAATACATAAGACTACTGGAAAATGGTTAGTTTTGGAATTTTGGAATAAATCGCAAAAAACGAAATCGTAGTTTTTAAAAAGCCGCCGTTTTGGTTACTTCCGGTTAACGGATTTCCACATCAGGACCAAACTTCTCTGTGGGTAGCTCTAGTATTTTTTGCGAAATCTTGTAGAAAGATGAAACCGAAAATTGATACCAAAGATTGTGTTTACATTGGGATTCACTTTGAGTCTTTAGTCATTTTTCTGCCGTGTGCACACGGTTCGCTTCATCTGGATTCACTAAACCAGTTTCATCAACAAAACTAAACGACACAGGTTTGAACAACCAGACTCAAACCGGTTTGTGACCGATAATTTTAAGTGAATCTAAACTTCGTTCGCTCTTTTTGGTTTCCCCCCCCCCACTGCATCCCTCACTCTCACTTGGCCGGAGCGAATGACGTGCCGCCTCAAAGTGAATCCCAATGTAAACACACTCAAAGGAAACTTAAACAAATCTTTAAGTAGAGTGGCTTTACTAAATCTATCTAAAAACTAGTATCTCTAGTCCTTAAATTATTTTCTCTACTAATTTTATGAAGAGTAATGTTCTAACATCGTGGATAACAACATCGATACCTCGATATATCGGCCTGTTCAACATCGAGGTTAAAACTCGATATTTTTCAACGATACCTCGATGTTTTGCAAACATCGAGGTATGGTTGGCATCCCTAGGGGTACCCCCCCTAATGGATCAATTTTGCCCATTAACGAACTTAGCTTTGCATTTTACGAAAAACGAATCTGCGGAAAATTTCAAGTCTGTAGCTCAATCTGTGCGCCCGCAATCCGCGCCACAGACGGACGGACATGCTAAATTCAACTTTTTTTATCATTCTAAACACACTGGTGTAATTCATTTTTATGTGTGATGACGGGATCTTGGCATTACAAACGGTAAGGCAAATCTAATATACCCTTTGGTTTCACCATACGGGTATAAAAACAAGCCTACATTGACAGAAATTTGTGTCTTTTCATTTATTAAGGATTTTATCACGTATCATTTTTTGTGCGAAAATCGCTATACTGGTGTCAGAATTTCAAAATTCGAAAAGGAGAGTCTTAGGGCATAACGATAATTCTTTAAAAGGTTTTTGTTATTTCTTTGTTTTTTGGTATAAAAAAAAACTTGTGCAAAAAACTTTGACCCGGCAACGACGTATATATTAAATAATCATAATATCACACGCAATGCGCCGAGTGCATAAAATCTACCAAATCCTTTTACGCACAATTCAGCACATTTTACTAATCATTTCCAAGTAAATTTTGTACTAAAATCTGTTAATTTCCTAGAAAAAGAATATACCCAATATCAGCTATTCCAGTTATTTTGGAGAAACATAAAACAATTAATCTGCTTACCGAAATAAAAAATGTTCCTCCGAAAATGTGCGACTTGATCCGGGAGATATGAAGTAAGTCTCGTGGCCATCAAATACTACTCCGCTAATCCCGTTGCAGGTAGAAATCGCGGCATAAGATCCTGTGTAGCCTCTTACTAAGCCCTAAAATTAATTGGAAAAAAATCTTAAAATTCTTTCGTGTACAGTTGAAATTTTATCAAACAAAAGTAAATTCTGTCTTTGGTTTTATTTTATGAAAATACAGCACTTTTAAACGATAGAGAAAACAATGTATTCGACCAATTCTATTGAAATTTTTGAGAATTAATTGTATTTACAAATTCTTGACATATCACATACAAAACATAATAAAAGCAATATCATCGGTCGATAAGATATATAGATAGTTTCATTTTATTTCCAATTTCAAAATACGTGAGGTCATACCTTTCTTACATGTTTTCTGAGCATTTTATAAAAGGTATTTACAATAGGGATACACACTCTTGCTATTAAATAAGCTGTTATTGTAGTAAAATACTAAATGGTAAAGTTTTTTTAAAATGTTGTTTTTATAACCTTTTCCATACAATGTATCGTTTTCGAGAAAAGTTTGAAAAAAAAAATTCATTTATTTGCAGAAGAGGAGATGGAGTAATCAGAATAAATTTTGATATATGAGAAAGTTTTGTAATATTCTCAAAAAACGGTTCCGTTTATATGGGGGAGTCTCTAGCTCAATTCGTATCAAGTTATTGTGTCCACCGACAGAAAGGCATACGAATAGACAGACAGATAGACGGATAGACAAACGGAGAAACAGACGGTCATGCAAAAATCAAATCGATTCAATATTCTAAATACGCTGGTGTAATTCTTTTTTTTTTGTCTGACAACTCCATCCATTCATAAGTCCTTTTCGGTAGCTGGAGGTTTGGTCGTTCTGCTACCTCTGACGAAGGGTTGACCTTCGAATCAGAAACAAGCTTGTTTTGCATTTGCCATTCGATATCAGTGGATTGCGTACAAGTAATTTCGATTGTAAAAATTTTGTAAATTTTTTGTAAATTTTGTAAATTTTTTGTAAAAATTTTGTACCCCTTAGGCGAAAAAAAAATCATTTTTCAAAATTTTAAAGTTTTTCGCGCTCGTTTCTTAGCTTGGCGAAAATTTGTAATCGTCCGATAGCCTACTCTCTAGCTTACACGAGTTGTAAAAGCGGTTTACTAGTGCAGGCCAAGTGAATTAAAAACGAATATTTCAAGGTTAATTCAGCTTGCTGCCAAACATTACGGAACTTTTTTATACAAAAGCGGAACTCGGGACACAGGGTTATAAAGCGGCACAGTCCCGCCATTGATATGACATACTGTTTTCGAGGAAATCGCATAAGATGATTCTGATTTTTTTCGATACGACGCACAATGGCGCCAAATTGCCATTCGGTGGTCAAAATTACAAATTTTGAGTTCTGCTTTTGAAGGATTTCGGTTATGTCAATGCGTTGAGAATACTTGGGAACCTAGAAATCCGAAAAGACACTCTCCTGTGGCAAGTAATTTCCGAACGCCATGGGGTCAAAGTTGATAAAAATTCAGTTTTTTTTTCATTTTTCGAATTTTCAACAAATTTTTTTAACTTTATTAAGTCACTTAGTACAGAAAAATCGATTTTATCATCAACCTGAGGACATATTTAGGCAATAATAATAAAAATTAAAAATTTGTAGTACTACATTTTTTCTTAAAATTGTTATTTCAGTATTCTGGGCATTCTAAAAATACTGTTTTTTTGGCGAAATTTCGTATATATATGGCCCTGTAAAATTTGATCCGGCTTGATCCGGTCAGGTGTCAGTTGGAAATGATAGCCAAGGTCAATTCCTTTCAAAATAACAATATTTCATCTGTTACTACACTCTCGAAAAAATCCGGGGACGAATTAACTCCGCCTGAAAACATAGCTAAAAGTTTAACACCGTAGCGCGGAGTTATTTTTAAATTTTTATTTTACGGAGCTAAATATTCAATTTAACACCGTTTTGACCTAAATTTTAAATGAACTCCGAAAAGGAGTCAAAAATTCACTACAACTCCTTTTAGGAGTTATTTAATTGTAAAGGGTGTTCACGTTTAGAAGAGGCTTGCCAATTGGCTTCAACAGCCTATTGGGAAGGCAAATGGTTTACAATTCGAAGAGGTCCCGTGTTCGAGTCCCGGCAGAGACATGCAAGAAAAGTTTTTAACAAGTCAATATTAACTTTGGAAACACGAAAAAAAACTCAAAACATCTCAAATGCTTGCAAAAAAAGGGAATTTGCGAGGTTTTTTTTGGGCCATCTAATGAGTTGGTTTAACACCGAAAAATTGTTAAAAATTAACACCCATAAGGAATTGTTGTGAACTCCCTAGCCCGGTGCTCGATTTTCTCCAATAGGTGATGGACTCCCTCAAACTCCCTTTCGGTGCGTAATCGACTCCATTTTTTCGAGAGTGTACGTGCAACTGTAGTCACTCTAAACAAAAGTCTGATATCTTACATATTATTTTTTTTTTTAAATCTTACTTTGCCACAACAAAAGACAAAGATTTTTTGTCTAATATGTTAGGAAATTGTTTTAATTACTTTTAATATACATTAAAGCGGAATATTTTCCATACCAGCATGCAGTGAAGGAATTAAATGTCACCCTTCTTGACTGATAATCTTATATGAATAATTAGGGCAATAAAAATCAATATCTTAGATATACATATGTACATATGTATATATGTTACATTGAGTAGTAGTCGTCAGTTTGCATTTGTTTTTTGCAGAGTGACGTTTTACGTTTTTTGTGTGCTGAATACAAAAATACTACACTAGGGAATTTGTGCTGCAACACATGACAAATAAGTAATGTAACACAAATCTGTATCTCATTAATTTCTGGTGTTATGTCGTCTTGAAAATGCGGTTTCACCTTTGAAATAACTGCACAGAACTTGTATAGTTTTATAATTTGTGCTCAACCGGGCAAAGTGACAAATCTTCTGTAGTATGCCAGTGTGAAATCATTTTTATTTTACTTTGACTTCACTGATTTTTTTTTTTTTTTGAAAAAAAAGGAAGCTAAATTTTTGATCGGAGAGGTCGGGGTGAGATATCAAAAAAATGAAAAAAGGACTTTTGTGAAAGTCATCGAAGAATCCAGACGGATTATAAAAAAATATTTTGATTTTTTTTTCTTTAACGAGTTGATTTTTTTTTACGATAAAAAGAATTTAAGTACGTCAGAAGAATTGAAAGAAAACTTGGATTTTATGCGCCGAACAATTCAGATGGATTTTGAAAAATTCTTTCCGAAATATAAAAAGTTTTTTTATATTAATATGGAAATAATTTAAATATAAGAATTTCACAACCCAAGAATTCTGAAAAGAAGAGAATAGTTTTATCGAAAATTTGAAGAAAATTACAATCTAGAAAGGAATACAGAAATTTGAAGAAATTTAGAATTTAGGAAAGAAGAATTGGCAGTCGAAGAGTTTTAGATCGGCATTTAGAATTTATTAATTGAGCAAAAGAAAATTTGAGAAAGTCTTGTTTCTTGACTTTGAAGGAAAGCTGCATCTCATCATTTTCAATTTAATAGGGGAGACTGGGGTCTTGTGGACCGCATTTTCATTTTGGCTAAAAACTCGCAAAAAAAACATTTTCTGAAAATTTCAAAGCTTGAATTTGTAGTACGATAAATAACCTCTCTTTGGGTCACAGCAGTTCGATCAAATTGTATTAAATTATACAAGTTAGCGCAAAAATGGCGTTTTTGCGATTTTGAAAAATCTCGGGGAATTATGGACCACTTTGTAAATCGATTAAAAATGGAAAAATGTGATAGACAAACTTTTTTTTTGATTCATATATTTATTATATAACAGACAAAGTGAAATCAAGTAAAAAATTGCATTGAAAATCAGTCCGAAAATGCACTTAATGGTGCACTGAATGAGAATAGAGTGTTGAAAATAAATAAATAATAAGATAATTCAATTTTTTTAGCATGATGCCATATGGCATCAAAATACCGAAAGGGTTAAAGTTGTTTTTTAAATGTTATAAAAAAATATAGCATTTTTAAAGACCACTTTTTTTTAATACGATTATTTTAATACAAACGGACCGATTGACTTGAAATTTGGCTTGAGTGTCTATGGTAGTTCGGGTTCCAACATAGGCATACGGAAAAGTAGCGCGAGGGGCGGGGGAGTAAGGGGAGGGGGTAAAGTGATTTCGAAACTTAGTTTTTGCGCTATGTTACTCTTTCGCGGGGAAACTACTGAACCGATTGGCCGGTAATTTGGGATAGATGTTCGTCGGGGGTCCAGCCCCAACATAGACCCATTAAAAATAGCCCGAGAGGTGGGGGAGTAAGGGGAGGGGGTGAAGTGATCTCGAAACTTAGTTCTTCCTCTATGTTACCCTTTCGCCGGGAAACTACCGAGCCGATTGGCCTGAAGTTTAGCTCCAACATAGACCATGGTATGCAACGGGTATGCAAGCTAGTAGCCTATAAAAAGTCAAGTATATTAGTTCTTGAG
The DNA here is from genome assembly GCA_964034945.1 of Chrysopilus asiliformis. NCBI lineage: Eukaryota > Metazoa > Arthropoda > Insecta > Diptera > Rhagionidae > Chrysopilus > Chrysopilus asiliformis. The sequence goes on along the minus strand of OZ035961.1, from coordinate 53,456,904 downwards.
AAACGGAGATCCATAAATATGTTCGTTTTATCATATTTTGTAAAAGGAAAGACGTATTCCTCCGTTCCCTTCTAGGTTGATAGAAGTTCCGGGTGCCATTTCTGGTGCTGAAAAAAAAGGATTACAAAGAATCGATTCTTATTACTAATTTCATGGAAAACTTATCTGAGGTTGTTTTTGGTGTTTTGCTCAGGTGTTGGGTTCGGTTTAACCGAGTCCGTCCGGAGTTTATCTCCGTTTATCTGGAATTGTTTAATACGAAATTATACAGAGGAAGGGTATACTTATGCCAAAACCAAACATTGACAAAACAAAACAAACCAACAGGAATATGCACAAATTCACTGTAGAAAATACTGCACTATACGTCACTACCGAGTTTAATAGTTTCTATAGGAATTTGTCTACGAGTTAACTTCAACATTTATTTACATAAAATAACAATCGTAAACACGACTTTTTCACTGTTTATTGTTGATGTTGGATTACAGAATCCAGTAAGGGTTTTCCATGCGTATGGCACTCAGTTCTTGGAGTACCAAAAATACCTTCAACAATTTCAGTTTTAAAAATTAAGATTATTATTTGGTTTCTTTTAGGTAGAATTCGAAAGAAATTTTAGGCAGGTTCCGAAAGAAATATTAGGTAAATTTCGAAAAAACTATTTCAGAGAGTATCACAACTTACAAAAAGTTCCTGTGCCTAAATTCATTTCATGATCCCCATGACACCAACACCACTTTTATGTACATTTTATGTACATCTAACTCTTTTTTTACAGGGAAGATACGTTCTTCAGAAATTCCTGTGAAAAACGTGTAAAAAAAAGATATGCTTCTTATAATAAAATTGGGGATACTTTCCATGTTATCCGAAAACTGTGTATGGTGAAATAAAGAACTATATTTATATACAAATGATATATCTATACATATGTAGTTTTATTGGACAATAAAACTTAAAATACACATATTTCATAGGTGAAAAAAATAAGTAGCGCAAGCAAAAAAACAGAACTCTGTTAAACCAAAATTAAGAATACATAGAAAACTTAAATTAAAAATAGAAATGTAAAAATACGATATTTTATTGTATTTATGTAATATTTATTCACATAATTATAAGACAATGACTTTAAAATCGTGTTAGATCCAATATTTTTTTTATGGCGACTTAAAAAAAAATATTTGGAATTTTATTTATAAGGTTAAATTTTCAACTTCTTCACACGAAAATCAATTAATGCAAAAGTTTGGAACGCCGAATGAAATTGGCAACATAAATTGTGTACACATTGTAATTATTGTTCCACAAAGAAAACATCCTCAACGGTGTCCAAGATATACTGATTGGCGACTTTCTTTATTTTTGAATCTTATTATGGTGTATCGTGTTGCTGACAATGAAACACACGGTTCGAGTTCTATTACAAGACTAACTTTATTCCTCCGAATTCATACATAGGATTTGATGTATGTGTGTGTTGATATATTAAACACTGCTTGATAGTATTAGATTTATAGTTATATACTGAATACCTTGCATCTCCCCTTTTAGGTAACAAAAATTCTTTTTTTTTCGAATTCAAAATATTTATGAGTTTAATTTTATTAATTCTATAGGATTTGTTATAGGATTTGTTATAGGATTTGTGCAAGGCTGTTTTTTTTTTGAAAATTTATTTTAAACAAATTTTAATTCATATTATTAAGATTAATACTACTTATTGGACGGGACATATTTCTCCGGCATCCTTACGATGCGGCCAGATTTTGTTGTTGTTACATATCGAGAGTCAGTTGTGGCATAGAATAAGGAATATATAGAAAAAACTCTGCCGAACAAATTTTTGACAAATTTCCCCTTCGAAGGGGGGAAAAATGTCCCTATGATTCACTAGCTACGGCCTAAAAGTTAATTACTTTTAGACTAGGGAGCACGAAGCAGAGAGAACATTTTCTAATTATTTTCGTCGTATCTATTCAATGAGATGGAGGAATCGAATGGATAATTTTTTCCGTGTTAGATCGGATCCTCTTGCTTCATCTCACAGTGGAAAAGTTTTCTCTAAAAATTTGTTCTAAGAGTTTATTCTCTAGATTATTTGTTCTCTGGTTGTGGTTTGACTATTCGCCATTGGGACGGTTCCTGGGCTGGTCGTCCCGCTTGTAGATTCAGTCCTGTCATCAGACGAACTTGGTGCAATCATTTCTCTGACTTCATCAGGCTCGTACGGGACATCTTTGCGTTTGGAATGAACAAGATGAAATGAGGTTCGTCGAAATTTTCCACGGTTTGTAGGTTTGTAGTGACAATGTATGATCTTGGTGTATCCGCTAGTTTTTCGATTTTACCCCACAAGCTCAAATCTCGGATCCAAACTACGTCGCCCACCTCGAAGGGTTCTCGTTGAGTAACACGATGTCTCTGGTTGTAGTTTTCAGCTTTTTTTTTTAGTTCCTTGTCTTTTAGACGTGAAGCCTTCAGATCGAAGTTTGGGGCGAGGTGCTCTTCCGTAATGGGCAAAGTTAAGCGGGTTTTCCTGCCCATTAGCATCTCTGCCGGTGATAAGCCATTAGCCAAAGGAGTTGACCTTTATTCCATTAGCGCCAGGTAATGATCTTTATTCTTCTTGAGTAACGACTTAACAGTTTTTACCGCTGATTCAATAAAACCGTTGCTTTGAGGATACCGTGGTGATGACGTGATGTGGTGAAATCCCCACTCTGCAGCAAATTTTGCAAATGTGGAGTGATTTATTTTTTGAAATTGTGGTCCATTATCCGATCTGACCACATCTGGGATGCCATGCCTGCAGAAGATAGATTTAATATGATTAATAACACAATCTGCAGTTTGATGTTCCAGTCGGGCTATCTCAGTGTATCTTGAGAAATAGTCACTGACGATTAAAAAGCAATGTGATTTGTGGAAAAATAAATCCATTCCCACAATCTGCCATGGACGTTCTGGTTGTTTTGACTCGATGAAGTCTTCATGCCGGGGCAATACATTTTGTATGCAGATTGAGCCTTTTTTTGTAGTCTTCCACGTCTTTGGTATATCCAGGCCCCCAGACTGACTGTTTAGCTCTAGCCTTGCATTTTACGATACCAAGATGACCCGCATGGATTTTCTCTAAAACTTCCTGACGTAGCTCACTAGGGATGACTATACGGCAGTTGTTCATTAGTATATCATTATTTACCGATAAGCTGTACCTATCGTTGTAATATTGACATATTTCAGGTTCGATTTTGTATCTGTCTGGCCAGCCGCTCATGTAATATTTTATGACTGTAGTCAAATTACGGTCACGCTTTTGGGACTCACCAATACTGCTTAATTTTCCTTGAGTTATTGACAAACTAGAGGTTATGCTGTTGACAAATGTATGAAGTTCCTTTTCTATGGTGTTCTCGCCTGCGTTGTCGTCGGATTCTGTCGGATGGCATGATAGTGCATCAGCCGCAACTAGATATTTACCCGCAGTGTAATAAATGTCGTATGCGTACACCATCATCCTCATCCGAAACCTTTGCAAACGCGGTGTCAAAGCGTCCAAGTTTTTGGTAGTGAAAATTGCGATCAGGGGTTTATGATCAGTTTCGATGCTATAGTGAATCCCGGTTAATAAATCTGGAAATTTCTCACACGCCGCCCAGGCAATCGCCAATACTTCCTTCTCAATCTGCGCATAACCTTTTTCGGCTTGGGAGAGTGTTCTTGAAGCGTATGGCACTGGACGAAGAGTTTCTGTTTCATCAAATTGAAGTAAGACGGATCCCATGCCGTATGATAAGGCGTCGCTAAACAGGATCGTTTTGTGTTTTGGGTTGTATAATTTAAGCACAGGTGCTCTAGTCAGTAGCTCTTTCAGCTTGTTGAAAGATGTCTCCTGTGAATTTCCCCATTGGAAATTAATGTTGTCGCGCAAAAGCTCATTTAGAGGTTGATTCAGATCTGAAAGGAACGGCACAAATTTTCCCAGAAAATTTACCATCCCTCCGTCACGTTTCCTGACGTTGGATACTTTGTGATGGCTTGTATTTTTGAATCACACGGGTAGATTCCGTCTTGGTCAATACGGTGTCCTAAAAACTTTACGGTCATTATTCCGACTTCGCATTTGTCTCTATTCAGAGATGCCCCGTTTTCTTTCAGTTTAGTCAAAACGCGTCGTAGGGTTTTGTCATGTGTTTCTGCGTCTGGACCAAAAACTAGTATGTCGTCGACTTGGAGAACAACTCCTGAAATGTCTTCTAATATTTTTTGCATTTGTTTTTGATAAATTTCAGTAGCAGATGAAATTCCAAATGGTAATCTCAAAATACAGTATCTACCAAATGGTGTCAAAAATGTTGTTAGTAGTTGTGATTTCTTTGTTAATTTAACTTGCCAAAATCCTGAATTTGCATCTAATTTCGAAAATATCTTAGCTCCCGAAAGCTGTGCTAGCGTGTGGTCTGCTGTAGGCATTGGGTGAATTTCACGTTCGACTGCCAAGTTCAGTTTTGTTAAGTCAACACATGACCGAATATCACCGTTAGGTTTTGGAACTATAACTAGTGGAGCACACCACGGTGTAGGCTCCTCTACCCTTTTTATTACATTTTGTTTAACCATTTCTTCCAGTTTTGTTTTTAAAGTGTCTTTTAAGGCCACTGGCACTCGTCGAGCCGTAATAATTTGGAAAGGTTTGGCATCACTTTTTAATTTAATGTTGCATTCGAAATCGTTTAAACATCCGAGTCTGTCAAACAACATAGGGATTCTTTTTCGATCACAACACTAGATTTAAGTTTTTTGTTTGTGTTTGTGTCACCGTTTACGTTGCACAATTCACTTTTTGTTATTAATTTTAGCTTAACACTCGAATGTAGACTTAGTAACGGTTTCTTTAAATTATCAATAACGTATATTTTATTTTCAATTGTGCCTGTCTTAAATTTTATTTTGGCATTGAACATTCCAATTATTTTTAAATTTAGTCCATCCGGCCCTGTGATTTTTTGGTCGGATCGGCGTAAATGTGTTTGTTGAAATTTCTTTTTATACAATTCACTGGGGATCACATCAACTGACTTAGACAAATTGCCTCTAATGCCGAAGCACAGCTCAAGACATCATTCTTTCAACCATTCATACAATCCATTCACACTCTGAATACTCCCCATATCCCACTGCAATGAAGACTTGGCGCGACAGTACATGGCCTTATCGACCATTGTGTCCAGTTACAGAGGTTGGGGAAGTATTCAGGCGGCGAGAGGCAATGATCAAACTGGTCCGTGTTTAGGTCCATAAGCAGAAAAGTTTTTAATTCAAACCGAATTACTATTTTGCCCTGAGTGGGATTTGAACCACTGCTCTTTGGATCACAAGGCAAACACTTAGCTGACTGAACCATCCACACCATCAAGAATCGAGAGGAAACCTCGATTTACGCAATGCTGGATTTATGCTCGAAATAAGCACAAGAAAAAATATTTATTGAGTAAAAGTTAATAAAATTTTTACTAAATAAAATATTTCCAATTTCCATTAACCCTCCGTCTACCGAAAAAAAACCTGCTAGAACTACCGTTGGGGTAAATTAGACCCCAATCGGTAATAAGCCATTTTCCTTTAGTTGTTATTGAAAATGTCTGAGTACACTTAGAAAAAACTTCAATAATGTCAATAAATTCCAGCAAAATACAATGAAGAATTTTAAAGAAACAATGTCAAGAAGTTACAAAGTCCAAAAACTATTACGACTAGAATTAAAGAAAAATTTTATCGCTGTGGGGTCAAATTGACCCCAATGGTAGACGGAAGGTTAAATGCGTAAACATGCTTTCCTAGTATATTTTTTGGGAAACTCGGTTGTTATAATTTCGCGATTTGTGCAAACGGCTGAAATTTTACCTTGAGCATAAATCGAATTTTTCCTGTATATTTTGGAAAAAAAATATTTTTTTTCTCTTAGTCAGTTTAGTTTTTTAATTTTTTTTCGGTTCGACGTTTTGCGATATTACCGTATGTCCAAATCCGTTAATAAATAAGTAAATAGTGCGCCCTCATAAATGAAATTAAACAAAAATTTGTTAAAAATCAACACTTCTTACTTAAAAAGTTGCGTTATATTGACATGATTTTGTCTCATAAAAAAACGCTTAATTCATTAGTTGACTTTAAATTACCTGCATTTTGACCACAAAAACGTTTATAACTTGAAAACTATTTTAATGCAGACGCACACCGCATTGACAAGCATGCAGATTTTCAATTACTTCGTAGATCGATCGCAAGAATATATTTTTTCCATTTTAATCGTTGCCTGGAACCATCACTAATTGCTGTTAAATATTCTAAAAGCACCTTCAGAACACCTTATAACTTAAAAGAATTTTTGAATTAGAAATAAAACACATTTCCCTCGATTCTACTTTAAAGATTGAAAAGGATATTTTAAGTAGAGCACACATCTATTAGTTTTCCATCAGTTTATGGGAAACTGATGGTCAACTGATTGGTGTGAACGTGTTGCTGTCAGTCGCGTCAGTCGTATCGTGTCAGACCAGAACCAAATCGTAGTATTGTGTGTTATCGTATACTAGCTTGCATACCCGTCGTTGCCGGGTTAGTTTTTTCAAATTTTTTTTTTGATGGTCTATGTTGGAGCTAAACTTCAGGCCAATCGGCTCGGTAGTCTCCCGGCGAAAGGGTAACATAGAGGAAGAGCTAAGTTTCGAGATTACTTTACCTCCTCCCCTTACTCCCCCACCTCTCGGGCTATTTTTTAATGGGTCTATGTTGGGGCTGGACCCCCGACGAACATCTATGCCAAATTTCAGCCCAATCGGTTCAGTAGTTTCCCCGCGAAAGAGTAACATAACGCAAAAACTAAGTTTCGAAATCACTTTACCCCCCCCCCCTTACTCTCCCACCCCTCGCGCTACTTTTCCGTATGCCTATGTTGGAACCCGAACTACCATAGACACTCAAGCAAAATTTCAAGTCAATCGGTTCAGCCGTTTTTGCGTGAAAGAGGAACAGACAAACAGACAGACAGACACCAACTCATTTTTATATATTAGTATGATAAAAATCTTTTTAAAGTGTACAAAACGTGGTGTATTGATTGTATATCAGCAAAAATGGAAAAAATTCAATTATTATTGGAATTTATAGTATTATAAGTCCCATAGGGATTTATGGGATGTCAGTAGTGTGGATCACTTCAGAAACGAAAAAAAATAAGCGGCTACATGGAGTTGACTGACATCTTAAAGAAAATCAAACCAAATGCTTCACAGGAGGACGTAAAAAAAATTAACACCCTTCCAAGTTCTTGCAGAAAGGAACTAAAAAAAATAAAAGCTTCTCAAAGTGCACCAGAACTGATAGTCTTTATGTTCCTAAAGTATGGTGGTTCGAAAGTTTGTATCCGTTTTTCTAATAATAGGCGTCACTAGATCCAATAAAAATTCATAGTTTTCGTTGTACATTCTGAAATAGTTTTTGAACTCCTCAGGTGCACTAATTTTCAGTTCATTCGTTAAATTAACATGACCACATTCGGTTTTCTTTTTCAACCATTCTTTCATCCACATTTTTCTCTCCTTTTTTTAATTTAATGCAATACCGATGCAGAAAAACGCTCTCTCTTTATTATCCATCCTCACTGTTTGAACTCTGCAATCAAAATGAATAGAAACTTTTCACAAAAAAACTGTCAGTCGCAACTGATAGATATGAACGCATAACTAGATGTAAAAAACTGATGGAAAACTGATGGAAAACTGACGAGTACCGTAAAGCGGTCCCTACACGTTCAATCTTGCAGTCAATCATTGCATGCTGTGACAGCATTTTGAACGTGTATGGCGATGCTGTCATGCAAAATTATATGATTGACAGCATGCTGGCCAATATCAAAATCATTTTGATATTTTTCAAGGGAGCTTTTTGAATCACAGCATGCTTGAACGTGTATGGCGATGCTGTCAATCAATTCGTCATTTCAGTGTAATTTTTTGTAGTGAAAAGGTGTCGCATATAAAAAATAAAATTTTTTGGGAATCTTTTTTCGGGTTATATAGACAAAGAAGTGAGTTGTGGGTGACGAAAAGTGAAAAATATAAAGACAAAATTTTTCAAATTTATATTAAGTGTTGTTTTATATGAAGTTTTTTTAAAAATTTATATTAAGTGTTGTGTGCTGTCGGTTTGGTTGTTGCGAAAAAAGTGATGCTTGCGTGCATGATTGAGCGTCTAGTGCAAATAAGCTTTTTGCTGTGACAGCATGATTGACTGCAAGATTGAACGTGTAGGGGCCGCTTAACAGTTGCGACTGATGGAAAACTGATAGATGTGTGCTCTACTTTAATCATTTAACTTTAAGTGAAAAAGATTTGGTAATTTGCTTGAAATATTTGTGGTGAAAATTGAAGTCAAAATGTTAAAAGACGGCAACTTCATATGTGCTGGCAATTCCTCTTTTTTCAATTTATTATTCGGTCGAAAATCGCCGGCCTTTATAGAGGGATTTTAAAACGAATGATAAATTTAAAACAATATAAATAGTCGCTATCAGTAAATCTTGGACACCGTTAAGGATGTTTTTTTTTTTGTGGAGCAATAACCGCAATGTGTAAACAATTTATGCAGCCAATTTCATTCAGCATTCCAAACTTTTACATATATTGATTTTAATGCTTTTCCTTTTCCTGTGAAGAAATTGGAAATTTTGTTAACTCCTTGCCTTGACTATGAAGTTCAATTGTGCTTGATACTTGACTGATGTATCAGGCAACTGTTGGTCCAGTCGAAAAAAAAATCATACGAAAAAAATTTCGTGAAATTGAAACTTTTTTCAAACCATATTGATTTACCGTTAAAGGAAAAAATTCAGGAAAATATATTATCTTCAATTTTATCTTCAATTTTCTAAAAACTTTCAGTTTTCAAGCAATTTGGCCAAATCTCATATTAATCGAAAACGAATAAAGATTGACGATCAAAAAAAAGTTGTGGGAGCCATTATTTCCTTTCATTTATTTTTTACATAGCACCATAAAAACCCGTCAGTTTTCCAGAAACTCGCCAAACACTTATTTTTTAGAAGTAATAATAAGTTTCGATAACGATTTAAGATACGGAGTTTTTGTGAAATGCAAAAATATGGTAAATTTTAATATCTTCAATTTCTGTCATATGGAATACTATCGGAAAACATATGGAATACTAGCGTTAAAAGGTTAAAAGACTAAAAGATTTGAAGTAGAATCGAGAGGTTAATCTTAATTGTAGAATACCTAATGGTCTTAAAATTTAGAGTTGCACTAAAAGGTTAGAAGTAGAATCAAGGGGTTAAGTTGATAACAATGCCTACATCGAAATACACTTCATTGCCAGCTCCCATATAGATCCCATTTTAAAAACTAAAATTGTCATTTTAGCACCATTCTTGGCAACGTAGTGCTGGTCTGTACTTAGATATCAGCACAAACTTTTTTTGTGTGAAAGGTCTTGTAAGCGCACGTCCTTTTCGTGAAAAAAATCAATTCGACATAACGCAACTTTATAAGTTTTTGAAAGCCCACTATTTCATCTTTGAAGGCCCACTATTTACTTATTTTTTAACGGATTTGGACATATTAAAGAGCTGGAGAGGGGGTTTTTAGGAAAATATTTTGGGGTATTTTGGGGTGTAGAATATATATATTTTTTTATTCAGATTCTGAAATGCTTCTTTGAAAAATCTTAGCTTAATCGGTCCAGTTACTGAATTGAAATTCAGTTAAATATAATTTTTTTTCTTGTATTCGATTGTTTTAAAAAACATTTTTTAAAAAAATAGAAAATGTCTGTCTCGTAGAGACGGTCAGAAGACGTGGATCCGCCTACAACGATCGCCAATAGATATTTTATTAAGAAGTTTTAGTGAAAAGGAAATTAAACAAAAAAAATTTATTTAAAAATAATTTTATTTATAATTGGTTTATGATAAGAGAAGTATGAAATAAATATCATACATACAGTATTCAAAACGCTCCCATTTCTAATCTTTCGCTCTGCTCCCAAGGAGGAATTGAAATCAATGGAAAATAAAAATCACTCTCTAGAGCAAGCCTCGGCACTGCTTGGCTCGTCTGGCTCCTCAATACGATAACATTTTTATTCAAATTTTACGAGGTTACAATCAATGTATGAACATTTTTACTCGACTCTCCAACGCAATGATACGTGTTGGTAGACGACGGCCACTTCGGCAGCCGAAATCAAACGATTCACTAACAATCCATGGAGCGAGCCTACAACAGTCATTCAGTATGATTTCTGCTGTTGATGCGTACGGGTGTATACATTTGCTCCCCAAAACCTTAATTGCTTCCCAAAGAACACTGACATACGAAATTTTTTCAGAAATTTGATTTTTTTAGTTTTCCTTTTCCATTATGAAGCGCTCATATTCAAATTCAAATACTATGTCGTGGGATTGGGAAAACAAATATTTAATAACCACAAATAATGATAACCGTCAATGTTTAGTTTGCAGTTACATGTCGAATAAAAAATTCAATCTAAAACGCCATTACAACAGCTGTCATAAGTTCGATTTTGCCCGATGCAATTAAGTAGAAAGAGTAAGACAGGTTGACAACTTAAAGAAAGTTTTTTTAGAGAAATTTCCTTTAGGCGGAACAAATGATTCTGAAATTGCATAATGATAAATTGTGTAGTTCACTGTTCCTAAACGTCTCCATCAAAAGCGAAAGAGCGTAAAAAATGAAAATGATGCGTTTTCTCATTTTGTGTTATAGTATATGAAGAAACATAAAATTTTTTCGAGTAGTAGTAAATCACTACATACATGGTGCCGAGGCCTGCTCTAGAGAACGAAATTCAGCATTTCAGTTAAACGCTCCAAAGAACGAGAAAAAAAAATGATGGTTTTTACGTTCCTGCTTTTAGAATCTTGATATTTGCGCCTTGCTTTTACGTTCTTTGAGAACAGAACTTTAATTATGGGAGCGGAATATCTCTCTCTTACTAATGAAATACATACTTATATATGTGTGTACATCATACCCAACAGCCATCGCTCGAGGCTTTCATTCATTTTTATGCGAGACCCACAAACCGCTTTTAACAAGGAGCGAAAACTTAAATAGAAACAATTTCGTTCTTAACTTGGGAGGGAGAACGAAAAATGTGCATGGATCGTTCCGACTCCTACGAACAGTACCGCGGAGCTCAAAATTTCTTTTTTTAGAGAACGATTGCGCTTGCAAATCATTTTCGTTCCCGAGAACGAAAGTCGGAAACCATAGCAAACGCTCTTGCCGTTGAGAGGGAAACTTTTAAGAGCGAAAAGAACGAAATAACATGAGAGTCAAGTCAATATATGAGATTGAATACACACAAAGAAAGCATAAAAAGAGAAAGCTTAAAAAACACACACAAAAAAAGCATAAAAAAACACACACAAAGAAAGCATAAAAAAGAGTATAAATATGAAATCTGTACTACAAGCAGCAAACACAGCATAACAGTGGCAGTGAAAATTTAGATTTTGGTTTTTAAAAAAATAATTGAACACAGTTTAACATAACAAAATACCCTAAACAATGCTTTAATGTAGGCCGTATTTTATAACACAGTTTCTGTTGGGATGTCACCACAAACTATCGAGTATCATCGATTGCAAATTTGTTATCATGGCAGCAAGCAGATTTTCTAATTTGTACCCCTATAACCAAAATCTAAGACGTATCCACGTCAATAAACAATGAATTTATCCATAAATTTTATTTACAGAATATATTTATGTATATTGGCAGGTATTTACAGAAAAAAATTAAAAAAAAAACGATGCCGAGATATTTCACCTTTTTTAATTAAATTGAATTTTGCAAAATGAACGAGAGAGCAGAGGCATTTCCAATTCCCAATCACTTTCAATTACCATTCACTTTCAATTACCATTCACTTTCAATTACCGTTCACTTTCAATTACCATTCACTTAGTGAATAGTATTGGAAATCGATTTGAAATTCACTGAATGGGAATCGAGTTCCATTCACATTCAGTTTGAGTTGAGATTTTATAATATCAAATGAATGGTAATTCAACTTAATCCACTCATGTTTTTATATGGAAAAATGGAAATGAGGAAAATAATAATTTGTGTCAAAACGACAGAACCGATTTTTATGATCCATTTTACAAATGGCAGCCATTTTCTCCAAAACACTCCAATAAAGACCCATCAAGATAGGTATCAAATAAAAGGTCTCAGAAGAAGACTTGCAAATATACATGACTTAGTTCCAAGAAATCAAAATGGCTGACGACGGGCGCCATTTTACCTAATCGTTCAATATAAACCGCCCCCTGATGGGTATGAAAGGTCTGAGAATAAGGCTTGAAAATATCTATGATCTGGTTCCAAAATAAAATATAACCAATGGAACCTCTAAATGTAGCTAAGTAGAAAATAATTTGTGCCGCAGTCCGCATTGGTAAATCCGAGAACGTGCCATGGCTTTTGTATGTTGATGTATGAAAAATGCTTGCAGGTGAAAGAATGACTTATTATCGAAACTCTTTTGTTTTAATTTTGCCAAGGCAGTAATGAGTTATTATTTTCATGCAGTCGAATTGAGCAAAAAAAATCCACATCGTCAAAAAAAAACATTTGCAATGTTAAACTTTGGTGTTGGGGACTAGCCATGACTTCCCTTGTTTTTATTCACAATACTTAAGTAAAAAAATAGCCACAAAGGCGCTCTCGATAACAGCAACTTAGGCATGATTGAACATTTAAATTGCGGTGTGCCTGACAATTCAACTTGCGCGACTGAAGAATATGAGTTTTGTGTACTTGACATTCACTTCATGAACTTGTAGATTTACCCGACTCAAGTACCCAACAATTTTGTTTTTTTTATAACTATGTTATGTATATTTATAGATTTCTTCCCGAGCTCTTTCATTTGATACACATATGACAGCCGCCATTTTATTTTTTTCAGAAGGCCTATTTAAAGTTATAGGCCAAAATGATACCTATCCAATGTGATATGGATCATAAAAATCGGTTCTCTCGTTTTAACGCAAATTAATATTTTCCTCATTTTGATCGATTTCGACCATTTTTCCTTTATAAAAGAATGAGTGGACAAAATTGAATTACCATTTACTTCATATCATAAAGAAATAAGAATGCTTAGTGAACGGGGAGTTGAAATTTTTGGCCATTGCCCTATTCACTATTGAATGGTAATGGAGTTTCGATTTCAAATACCATTAAGTAAGTGAATGGGAATGGAATTTTGAATGGATTCAATTTGGAATGGATTCAATTTTGAATGGATTCAATTTTTAATGGATTCAATTTTGAATGGAATATGTCCAACTCTGGGAGAGAGGGATGAAAGTAAGCCATATTTTAATTCAAAAGTACATTTAATAAATAACCTTCCGTATTGTTTCATATGGTTTGCCGTTTAGAAGTTACAAACGCTTAAATTTAAACTTTGATCCCTCCCCCTATCGGGCATAATTTACGCAAACAAAAAAATACAGGTAATTTTCTTAGATACTTAACCATCATTAATAAAAAAACATGGAATTGTCCCGCTAAAAAAACTCCAGAAAAACCATTTGTAATATCTGTAAGATTGTTAGAAGCCATTATCGTTCCTACTTTTATATCTTCACACAAAAAAATTGGTTATTTCACAAGAAAAAATAATGGAAAAGAGGTATGAGGAAAAGGATTTTCCTTATAATTTTCCGAATGGATCAAAATTCCTATCGAATCCGCAAAAAGTATCATAGATGGAAAAGGAGTGAATAGCACAAATACTCGTTGGCAATCAATGAGCGATTGTGCAATCACCAGGTCCCTTTGGCCAACATTCAACAGACGCAGGACCGATACTCCTCCAAGACTACGCTAGTAAAGCATGTAAAAAACCAAAACAAAATTCAAAAACCGGTTTTCGGTTTTTATAAAGGGGAAAATCGGTCAACACATTTCGTTCCTCATCATTCATATTTGTATGACAACATATTATCGCAGTAGGCCATGTCATCATACATAATAGTTGCGTTTTTTTAATGTTCTAGAACACAGAACATTAAAAAAACGATCCAGTGTAAGTGGGAAATTTCATCGAGTTCGAATGGCAACTAACTTCACGTTGGTTACATCAGTAGGCCGTTACTGCTATATTTTCTTGATATAATCACGATTCGCTATCTCCCATGATTAAAACTATTTCGCTGTCGAACAGAACCAACGAACCACCAACACAGAATCCTCAATTGAGAATAAAATGTCAGATTTATTATGTTGAAGTTAGCAGCATTTCATTACCGTTCATTACCGTATAAAATTTCCCTTTGTTCCAAGCGCTGTTCGAGTTGAAAAGGTGGTGCAGGATTTTGTATGGAAAGCTTGTTCTGAACTGCTTCAGAACATTAAAAAAACGCAACTAATGTGTATATCTCCTGTATACAAAATAACTCCTGTTGGCCCCTGGGGGTATTAATGTCAAAATCAGCTTGGCACGGAATGTGTTAACTTGTTTTTTCAATGATCAAAAAAATACCTTGAGAATTACTTTAAATATACAATAGGTGAACTCCACCTCAACTCATACTCACGTTTACAGTCATGTTCGATTTCTTAACTTTTTTCACTTGGATGTTGTTAGGGACTTAAAAAAAAGTTACCCGTATTTTTTTGTTTGGCGGAATAACGTCCGGTAGGCGGAGGGGAGGGGGTCAATGTCGGCGAAAACTGGAAATCACAAAAACTTTAAAAATTTGTAACTTCTGAACGGCTTTACCGATTGTGATGATATTAAACATTTTGGAAAGGTAATTAAATTTCCTTGTCACAAAAAATATTTTTTGACTCCCTCCCCCTCACTTTTATATTGTAAAATTCAATTTAGTGACAAAATTTAAAATATCTCGAAAAAGACATTTTTTTTTCTTTTGAAATTTTTTCTGTAAATACCTACCATTATACCATACAAATTCGCTAAATAAAATTTGGGGGTAAATGCGTTGTTGATTTTTAAAAAAATTTAAAAAAAAATCGAATACAAAATTTTTCATATATTTTATTGATTTTCGATTGGTTTTTATGTTTTATGTACATAATATTATTGCAAAAGTTTTAGGAGATTGAAATTAATTAGAAATTCATTTAAAAGAAAAGTTTTAAATATACATATCACCATTAGAAAAATTTTTTACTTTGAGAAAATTTCCGTTTTGAATAAATCTGTGAAAATTTCAAGTTCAATGAAAATGCCATTCGCAATATATATTGAAATCTTCCTTATGATGTAGAATGTTTATGATTTTTTTTCTTGTTTTGAAATAATCGAACAATTTTTACATGTATTACATGTCATGATAGTGTGGCAGTGAATTTGTTTATAGAAAAACAAATCCGTCCATCCGTGCGACGGCATCGGTGGACAGTGAAAAGAGTGGCCACAAGAGCCAGTTTATCAAAAAAGTACGGCCACATTATTACTACAGCTCAAAATTTGTACAATTGGACAAAAACCTAAATATACAAACACAGAGAGAATATGAGGTACAACAACTTCAAAGAAGGTTTGAAAGTGTCAAAACACTTCCAGGATCTCAAAATTTTCACGGATTTATTCAAAACGGAAATTTTCTCAAAGTAAAAAATTTTTCTAATGGTGATATGTATATTTAAAACTTTTCTTTTAAATGAATTTCTAATTAATTTCAATCTCCTAAAACTTTTGCAATAATATTATGTACATAAAACATAAAAACCAATCGAAAATCAATGAAATATATGAAAAATTTTGTATTCGATTTTTTTTTAAAATTTTTTAAAAATCAACAACGCATTTACCCCCAAATTTTATTTAGCGAATTTGTATGGTATAATGGTAGGTATTTACAGAAAAAATTTCAAAAGAAAAAAAAATGTCTTTCTCGAGATATTTTAAATTTTGTCACTAAATTTAATTTTACAATATAAAAGTGAGAGGGAGGGAGTCAAAAAGTATTTTTGTGTGACAAGGTAATTTAATTACCTTTCCAAAATGTTTAATATCATCACAATCGGTAAAGCCGTTCAGAAGTTACAATTTTTTAAAGTTTTTGTGATTTCCAGTTTTCGCCGACTTTGACCCCCTCCCCTCCGCCTACCGGACGTTATTCCACCAAACAAAAAAATACGGGTAACTTTTTTTTAAGTCCCTAACAACATCCAAATGAAAAAAGTTAAAAAAACAGAGGTGACTTCCAAGCTCCATACAAGTCGAGTATGAGTTGGTGTGGAATTCACCAATAAAACCTACCTCAAATATACCGGAACTGCCAATTGCCCCTTAGGTAATTTGAATAATTTTTCAAAAACTTTAATCATATTTATGATGGCTTGTCAAAAGCTGATTTCAGGTTGCTCACACTTTGGTTATTAAGTCGCTCTAGACTAGAGTAATTATATATAAGTATACTACAACAGTATTGCCATCGGAAAACCGTTGACGTTTCAAAAATTTTCGAAAAGTATCCAAGCGCCTTAATCCATAACTCTATTTTACTACTTTAAGGGAAAAATTTATAACTTTAATACTGCATAAATAACAGTAAAAAAAATTATTTGTCACTTGAAGAAACAAAAAAAATGACTTTCGGTTTTTCGGGAAAACCCGGTTTTTTGATTTTGGTACATTTGAACAAAAAACCGGCTAACAAAAAGCCAGTTAATTTGAACAAAAAACCGGTTTTCGAATGTTGCACAGGTTAGCTCTAGTTATTTATTTAGATATACAATCGATATAAGAATAGGAGATTTTCGTGTTTCTTGGATAACTTTTGAACCATTGCGTCTGTCCAAAATTACAATAATTGAAATCATATGTAAGACTTTTAAAACTGACTAACATGATTTAATACGATTAGTAGGCAAAATGCTGATGGGAAAATTAGGCGGAATTAAAGTTGTTGATGAGAAATACATTGGTTATTCAGAAATATTTAGTGGGGATTCAATGATAACGTAAAATCGTGCAATGATCGAATGGTTGAATCAGAAGATAGATTTCCACGAGTGAGGTTCTTGGTTCAAATTTCGGTGAAGTGAGGTTTTCAAAATTCGAAACGGAAAATTCTGCAAGGATCACGCTAATATACTTTTCCCCATTTTTTATCGGGAACATTTTTATCACTAGAGGCGTTTTTGGGGTCGCTGATCTCGAATGTGATGTCAGAACTTCAAACGGAAAGTCCTGAAAGATATAGAACGTATATCGTATAGGTCCCATAAAGATAAGTAAATATATTTTTAACATGAGGAGGATTTTGAGGTCGCCGAACATGGCTTGGGCTTACATACATTAATTGTAAGGCTGTTCGGCAATGAGGAATTTTTTACGAGGACATTTAAAAAAAACCTACTAAAAATCTTTAAAAAATACTACTTACTTGATAATGACAAAAGTCTAGCGCTTCTATTGTAAAATTTTTCAAAACATCGAAAACTCCTTTCCTCTGGCGCCGCAAGAAATGATTCTTAGGGATAAGGTTAGAATTTAAATATAAATCCAAAACGACGTCTTTTCTGTTATGTTTGTAAGTCAAAATAATATATTTTGTATGTAGTCCTTTCTGAAAAAATAAATAAATAAATAGATAAAAATGTCCACGAACAATTTCCGATAGTTGATAAAATTATGATAAAATTAAAGCTTTTATTTAGCTTGCCTTCGTTTCTGTCTGTCTGTTTGTCTGTTTGTCTGTTTGTCTGTCTGTCTGTTTGTCTGTCTGTCTGTCAGATCAAATCTTGCAACCCAATTTTGACCCACTTCCACTTGTCCGATTGACCTGAAATTTTGCACACTTATATAAGTCCAATGACAATACTATATTTTCACTACTTCGTCCTTGTAAGGATAACGGAAGGTCCTGTAAGGATAACGTGATTATCCTTTTCTCCAAATTTTCCGGAAAAAATCTATTCTGGAGGTTTTTGGGGTCGCTGAATCCGAATCTGTCATTAAAAAGTCAGTAAGGATAACGGAAGGTCCTGTAAGGATAACGTGACTATCCTTTTCTCCAAATTTTCCGGAAAAAAATCTATTCTGGGGGTTTTTGAGGTCGCTGAATCCGAATCTGTCATTAAAAAGTCAGTAAGGATAACGGAAGGTCCTGTAAGGATAACGTGATTATCCTTTTCTCCAAATTTTCCGGAAAAAAATCTATTCTGGGGGTTTTTGAGGTCGCTAAATCCGAATCTGCCATTAAAAAGTCTGTAAGGATAACGGAAGGTCCTGTTAGGATAACGTGATTATCCCTTTCTCCAAATTTTCCGGAAAAAAATCTATTCTGGGGGTTTTTGGGGTCGCTGAATACGATTCTCAAGTTAAAAAGCCTGTAAGGACATCTCAAATGTAAGGATATATATTCGAAGACTAAAAAGAACAAAATAAAAAAAATAAAAAAAATTTAAAAAAAGCTTTTATTAAAAAAGAATGCACTAAAAAGAAAAAATGATTTTCTGGACGCTGTGTATTACAAATATAAAAGCTTTTAAAAAGCGAGATAAAGCATAAAACAATAAAATAAAAATTTATCTCGCTTTTAAAAAGCTTTTATATTTGTAATACACAGCGTCCAGAAAATTATTTTTTTCTTTTTAGTGCATTATTTTTTAATAAAAGCTTTTTTTAAAAAAAAATTTTTTATTTTTTTTTCATTATTATATTCTTTTGAGAGCTCACTGCGCTACAAATCGTAGATTTTTAGAATTTTCTCAATTCTTTTCTTAGTTTAGAAATTTTGAGTGTTGATTTAAAAAAAAATAGAGCTTTATCCACTTAGCGATGAGACGATAATTTTCCTACATAGTTAAAACATATATTGCCGATTCGCAAGCAAAATCCACTAACTAGGTGAGTACTTCGAGTGGACCTCTCCGATTTTGACGATTTTGGGATATGTTGCATCAGGCCGAAAAAAGCGACCAGTATTTTTTATATCAACCCAATATGAGTTTTTTGGGATGTTTTAAAGGGGGAATTTTGATCAAAAAACCGATTTTTGTCTATTATTCGGCAATTTCATTTTTATTATGAAATAAAAACCAAAAATTTTCTTTCGAAATATAACCAAATAGCGAAAACCTATTTTCCATCATCTTTTTTGCATGATCTATAAATTTGAGCTCCAAAACGAATAGCATATTTTGAAAGGCCATTCAAAACAAAAGTTTACCTGTTTTAGCATTTGACCAGGAAAAGTCAAACAATAAGGTAAGTGATCCTTTTAACCTCGATTTTTTTCGCGATTTCCTTTGCTTCGAATGAAGCGAAACTTCCATTGTTTGCGCAAAAGTTTCTATTTTAGACCTTTTTCATCAAGTGAAGATAATTTTACCACCCTCCCCCTTACCCTACATATCGATCATATCTGTAGTCTTTTCTGAGCTTCCGCAACTGCAAGGCACCTCGTATACTCCGCAATTTTCTAGAGGTATACGGTCCTTAGGAGATCTTAGGTAACCCTGGATTTTCTTGGGAGGAGTGTAAACACATTTCAAATCGTGTTACCTCAAGATTTTGCTGATCTTATCCGTGATCCTATTGATCAGAAAGGAGACTACTGATCTTAAATTTGCCGGACAGTGATGTGAATCAGCATGTAGGTATCGGTCGATATGCGTTGGTTTTCTGTACACCGTGTGTCCCAAAGTGCCGTCATTTCGTCTTAACACTTTGACATCCAGGAATGCCAAGGCTTTGTCTTTTTGCGATTCCATTGTGAATTTTGCGTTCGGGTGAATGGAGTTCAAAATTCTTAAAAATGACTCTTGTTGGTCATTCTTTATGATACAGAATCTATCATCCACATACCGTAAAAATATTTTTGGTTTTACCCACTGACTTATATACAATGGACATAGCATCCGAGCCGAAAAATTGCACGGCAGCAGATTCGACTTTGGGATTCAGTACTCGCCAACCTAATTGTACTCGTAAACATTTTGCGTTATACAAATTTCATGTCAATTCACCTGCAGTCATGTTCAAATTACACAGATAGTTAGTCTTTACTTGCTAAATCTAATATGCACATTTGGTTCTTCAAAAATGCAAAAAAAAATCAGTGCAAAACGCAAATGTTACACTTTTTCACTTGAAAGTTAAAGTTGAGAGTCCCCTGCTGTCATTTTTGCAGCAGCCAGCTGTCATTTATGCCAAACACATATCTTGATCTTTCTTTCTCTTACCGATCGCCTTGTTTCTCACACGAGAATGAAAGATTGCCAACTCGTGTTTTATGTGAATGACATCTGATAGCATTTTGGAGCGAATTTGTTTGAATGTCTCGCGATGTAAAAAGTAAGTATAAAGTTTGAAGTGCAATTTTAAGATTAAAAATAATTGCAAGTGTAATTAAATTTATTGTGTTTAAGAGCAGCTATCAAAACAGCAGAATGCCTCGAACACACGAGTGTTCCTATCCAAATTGTGGAGAAAGAGAATCGAAAAAAAGCCGAGTGAATTGAATTAATAACGACTTCTGGAACTCTTTTAGGTTTCCTCGCGAACCACCCCGCAGGCAGCTGTGGTGCAAAGCAACAAAAATCTCACCAGAACTTGCAGAGGACATTGTGGATAAACTTTTCATTTGCTCCAAACATTTCGAGGAACGTTTTATGAATAAAAATTATTTTAACACTAGGCTTGCTGTAACAGCAGTACCTAGATGTGTTAATGGGGAAGACGAAGAAGAAGATGAAGAAGAAATGGTTGAGGAGTATTTGGAGGATTATATGACCGACGACTCTTTATCAGTTCAATCTGGCCGGCTGCACTTTTACGGTTCCGGCGAGGATTTTAATATAACTACTAGTTCCTCTGTTCTAGATTTGGGTATTGAGCGTGTCAGACTTTCTTCTGATGTGCGCATTGAACCCTGTGCTTCGACATCTTTAGCTGAAAACCTAAAATTAAAACGACATCTCATAAGCTCTGGGTCACAAACGAGTGCAGCTGAATCGGGAAAAATAACACATTTAGAGAAAAAGATAAGACTTAAAGATAGACTGATTTCAAATTTGAGACGAAAAGTATTTAGAAGAAATATAAAAATAAATAATTTAAGTGATCTTATAAAAGATTTACGTAAAAAGAAAATCGTAGATGAAAATGTAGCACAGATTTTAGATAGGGCAATCGTAGATATTCCAACTTCCATTTTTTCTAATTTTTTTAAGTGCAGTAAATCAGGAAAAGGTATTTCGTACTCTAAGGAACTACGAAATTTTGCAGTTACACTGCATTTTTATTCTCCAAAAGCCTATGAATATGTTCGTGGCGTATTTCATAATTCCTTGCCCCATATTTCAACAATTAGAAAATGGTATTCCAACGTAGAGTGTGATCCGGGTTTCCTCTCTGAAGCCTTTTCAAATTTAAAAGCCAAAGTATCCCGCCTTAATGGATTAAAAAAAAATGTCTTTGTACCCTTGTTGTGGACGAAATGTCCATCATGGAGAAACTCGATCGCGTTGGAAACAAGATTCGAGGATACGTAGATCTAGGGTTGGGAGATAAATCCGATGACCTTCCACATGCCACACAGGCTTACGTTTTGATGGTTGTTTCCAATAATGAGCACTGGAAAATTCCTGTAGCGTACTTTCTGATCCATAGTCTCACTGCTGAAGAAAGAAGTAATATAATAAGTACAGCGATTTCTCACCTGCATGAGATAGGGGTTATTATTACTTGTTTGACTAGCGATGGTCCATATTACAATCAAACCATGTTTGGTTTACTTGGTAGTAAAATGTCTTTACCTAATCCAAAGCCGTCCTTTATTAACCCTTCAGATCCAAGTCGTAAAGTGTATACATTGTTAGACCCTTGCCACATGCTAAAACTGATCAGGAATTTTTTCAGTATTGAAGGTCGATTAAAGTCTTCCACAGGAACAATAGATTGGTCCTACATAGAGCTTCTTTTTAAAAAGCAGGAAAATCAAGGATTTAGATTAGGAAACAAATTATCGCGGTATCATATAGAATGGAAAAAGCATATTATGAAAGTACGCTTAGCTGCACAGACACTGAGCACAAGTGTTGCAGATGCTATCGAGTTTTGTAATGTGGAATTGGGCATAGAAAAATTTCAGGGCAGTGGAGCCACTGTCGAATTTATAAGTGTGGTGTGTAGTTGGTGGAGGTAATGGGGAACACAAACGAAACACTTTCAATCCTTCTTTTTTATATCTTTATTTTAACACATGACTTCTTTTAATCTTCTTTAACAACTCTACTTTGTAAACTCGACTTTAAAACTTTACTTTGAAAAACTTTACTTCTTAAACTAACTCTGCCAAAACTTAACTCTAGACTTTCTCGATTCAGACTGTTTGATTATTACTTGACTTCTCAATTCTTACTTATTACTGAACTCTACAGACTGATCTCTCGAACTCTTCACTTATTACTTTTCTGCAGAACTTCTCTAACTAAACTGCTTAAGTTTACCATTACTTACTTTTATAATTACTCTAGGCGGAAGATGAATTCTTCCGCTTACATAAATGTTACAATATTCTTAAAACACATTCATTTATTATTAAAACATTTCAATTCTTCCGCTTACGTAAATGTTACAATATTCTTAAAAAACATTCATTTATTATTAAAACATTTCAAGGTCTTTCCTAGTCCAATGGGTTTATTTCCGATCAGCACTTCATTTCATTTCATGACCGTGAATTCTACTTTCTGCTGTGTCAACAAAACTTAGGTGCATTGGATTTCCTCACTGAATTGCATGAGTGACTTAATTGTGATAATGATACAACAATTGTTTATGTTATCATATTTCAGTTCTCGCGTTTAAACATCTGTCGTTCCGTGTTTGGAAATTTGACCGATCTTTTAAATAGCTCATAATCAAAGTAGGAAGTCCAATTACATCTGTTTTTAATTAGTTGACTGGATTATATCTAAGAAATGAAGCTTAATTGTTTTTATCAATGACCATTATGAATGGTCATTAGAATCCTAACATACCATCCCCCTTGAAAAAAGAAAATGTCGCAGACATTTTCGTAAAAACATTAGTTTAACTATCTTTATATTTCATAATGTCTTATACAGTATATATTAAGTTTTTGTCATAAAATTAATGTCCAGAACAAATAGTGTTTTACATTATCAAAAATTAAACAATTTTATATTTCTTATTGACTATAGAAAATTTTTCCTTTATTACGTATCTAATTATATTTTTATATTAATGTTATTACTTTTGTTCGTGAATTTTGATTAAGCTCTTTTTATCAAATTAATTTTATTTGTTGTGTATCTACGAATTTCGTTTTTTTTTCTCTAAAATTTTCCCGTTTATATACATGTATGCAAATATTCTAAATACTTTTAACGTTTTTTATATAATTCTCGGTTATAATAGACTATTATTCATAACCGTTTACAATTTTAAACGGTTATTATGGATACGTTTTTTTCGCTTGTTAACCATAATGATTGTGTTAATTTCGTTCGGAATCTCTACAACGGTAAATGGGCCTAACCATACTTGTGAAAGTTTTCCTTTTACTAAAACTTTGTCCCCAACGTGGAATTTGACGGGGTAAACCTTTCTATCGTAGTAGGATTTTGTCTTTGCCTTACTGTTTTGTAAATTTTCCCTGACGATTTTATACGCGGATTGTAATTTGGATTTTAAACCTAAAACATAATCGTCATAGTTGTATAATGGTTGCGGTTCATGTTTAAGATCAGTTAGAATCGATGGGTTGTAACCATATAATACTTCCATGGGGGTGAATCCCGTGCTACGATGAACAGTTGTATTATGGACAAACATGGCCTGTCGTAAATGATCGTTCCATGTTCTAATATTTTTATCGACGAATGTTCGAAGATATTCTACTAGAGACTTATGAAACCTTTCTAGTGCACCATTTGATTGTGAATGATAGGCCGTTGTTTGGACCTTTTTTACTTTTAACAATTTACACAGTCTTTTAAAAATATCGCTCATGAAATTTGAGCCCTGGTCTGTTACGACTAAAGAAGGAATACCATATCTACTAATTATTTGATCAAAAAAAAATTTTTGCAACTGTGGAGGCTTCTAAATCATTAATAGCGTAGCAATCTGTAAAACGAGTTAAATCGTCTTCGAACGTCAAGATATATTTTTCTCCGTTAACAGTTTCTTCCAAAGGACCTACTATATCTAAATAAACTTTCTCAAATGGTCTCGTAGCGGTATTTGGAATTACCATTGGCATCATATGCATGCGACCGCTTTTATTTTTCTGGCAGGATGGGCAGTTTTTAATATATTTTGCAATATCTTTTCCCATATTTTTCCATTTATATTGTTTCCTTATATTCCGAAAAGTCTTAAAAATCCCTTGATGACCACCTAATGGATTGTTGTGAAACGCTCTCAATATCTCTTTGATATCTTCAGAATTCGTTATTTCTATTACTTCATTTTTTTCCCCCGATAAAATTTTTAAAGGATCTTGCGCTGTGTTAATTGTATTTTCGTCATTGTTCCTAGTTAAATTTTCTTCCTGTTCTATGGCTTTTCTTTGCGCTCTAGTTACTGCTAGAATGGTTTTTTGATTCTGAGAATTTTCTTCTTGATGTACTGTATTATCTTGTGGTATCCTACTTAAAGCGTCAGCAACCTGATTCAATTTTCCTGCTTTATATTCAATTGTGTAGTCATATTCCGAAAGTTTATGCCGCATTTTTATCAACCTGGATGTTGTATCTTTTACTCTACATTCCCCAATTAAAGGTTTATGATCTGTTAGAATTTTGAATGATCTTCCGTAAAGATAACACCTGAAATTTTTTGTTGCCCAAACTATAGCTAATAATTCCTTTTCGATAGTGGAATATCTACGCTCGGCTGGATTAAGAGATCTGCTAGCATATGCTATTGGGTGTTCGACCCCATTTTCACCTTGAGATAAGACTGCACCTAAAGCTTCGTTACTGGCATCGGTCGTTAACGTAAAAGGTTTCAAGAAATCTGGATATCGCAATAACGGTGGATTAATCAATTTTTCTTTCAATTCCGCGAATGCTTTTTCACATTCCTGAGTCCATTTGAATTTTGTGTCCTTACGAAGTAATTTATTTATGGGTTCTGCGATCTTCAAAAAATTTGGGATAAATTTTCGATAGTAGTTAGCCAACCCTAAGAATGATTGGACTTGTCTAACCGTTTTTGGAACTGGGAAGGTTTGTACGCAGGCCGTTTTTGCAGGATCAGGCATCGCGCCTTTTTCGGAGCAAACGTGTCCTAAATATACTACTTCTTTTTTCAAAAAATGACATTTCTCTAATTGTAATTTTAAATTGAATTTTGATAATTGACTAAAAACTTCACGTAATTTATTATTGTGATCGGCTAAATTTTTGCCGTGAATGACGATGTCATCCAAATACACAAAACATTTCCATCCCTGTAAGCCTGTCAATACTTGATTCATCATCTGCTGAAACGTCGCAGGTGCTCCTTTTAACCCGAAAGGCATCCTTTTAAATTGGTAATGTCCAAAAATCGTACTAAAAGCAGTTTTCTCCCGATCTTCGTCTTCAACGAGGACCTGATGGTATCCACTAGCCAAATCTAGAGTGGTGAAATAACGACAATGTCCCAACTGGTCAAGAATATCTTCAATTCTCGGCAGTGGAAATGCATTTCCTATTGTTATATCGTTTAATTTTCGATAGTCTACAACCACTCTCCACCGTTTCTTACCATCTGGGCCTGTTTTCTTAGGTACTACCAGTAATGGAGAATTCCAAGGGCTTTTACTTGGCTCTATTATGTCGTTCTCTAACATATCTTCCACCTGTTCTAAAATAACTTGACGTTGAGTCTCTGGTAACCGATACATTTTCTGGTTAACGGGCGCTTGACTACCCTTTACTGGTATTCTATGGGTTTGCGCTGTAGTGTATGTCAACTTATCTCCCGTGAGATGAAATAATTCATTATATTCTGCACAAATTTCGATTATTGCTCTTTTCTCTTCCTCGTTATACTCTTCGTTTAAATTTAAACCTTTTATAATTTCCGCAATTCTCCAAGTTTCTTTCGTATATCCTGTAGATTTAGTTTTATAATAATTATTGTTAAAGTTTTCATCTATATTTCCTCTTGTATTTATTTTCTCTTTAGTCTCGTTCTTTATTTCTTTGTCTATTTCCTTATCTTTTCTAAAAAAATATATTTCTTTTTGTCCCATAATTATTCAATATTCTTATATTTTCTTCTTTTTTACGCGTTACATCATTATATGTATCTTTATCATTTTTTACTATTTCTTTTCTCATAATACGACCATTATTATTCACCTGTATTTCATCGTTAATCTTATTTCCATTTAGTTTTTCCCTAACGCCATTTATTTCACTATGTTTCTGTAATCTCGTAAAAATATCCTTACTATTTTCTTTTTCAAAATCTTCACATGTATCTTCATTTAATTCGCAAATAAAAAACTCTGAGGCTGGCTCCATGTTCGGCCTATAATCTTCCAATATAATATCTTCATTATTCATATTTAAAACACTTACTTTAGCTACTTTATTTTTTCCCTTAATCAAACAGTTTCCCATATAGACCCCTGGTTTTATTTGTTCTGCATAACAAATTTTCTCTTGATCATCGTTTACTTTAACTAATACAATCTTTTCGCTTCGGGCGGGAATTATAGTTTTAAAATCTAACTCGTTGGAAAATAGCGATTTGCTTCTGAAATCGGTATTCTTTTCTCTCTGAGTCTCTAGAATACTTCTTTCTTTTGGCACAGAAAGTGTGTCTGACTTACTTATCGAAACGTCTTCAGGGTTAAATTCACCGAAAAAAGATTCCAAATAAAAATCATCGGTTTTACCCCAGATATTAACTTCTCTCGGAGTCTCATTAATATCCTTAAAAGACTTATTCAAATAGTTAGATGGTTTAGTATTTGATTTTTTGGCCAATTGTGAATGTGAATTCTCACCATGAACACAAGTATTAATTTCTTGTGAGTGCAATTCTCCATATTCAACACAATTTCTACCCGTGGAATCGATCCCCTCAGGGTGATAGGACTCCGGTTTGCACAAGTGCTCCAAACAGGATGGGCTAGTCTCCTCAGAGTCATTAGTACCTCCTGTAAAGCTAATTGTCCCCTCAGGGCAAACTTGTGACTGGTCGCTGTCCCCCACGCAATTGTCAAATACTTCATCTTGTTCAATCTGACATTGACACTTTTCTGTTGATTCTGTCGCATATTTTCCTGGATACATTGGTAATTTTATCCCTTCCCGTGGAAAAACGATCTGTTTATTAGGACCTTCTATGTTTATGTGCTTCGTTAAAATATCGCTTGCTATTAAACCATCCCCTGGCAAATGTGCATCTTCTTCTATTACTTGAAAATCGCAACTTATTCCGTTTCCCAATAATATTTCCCCATGACAGGTACCTAATGTATAAGTTTTTCCACACACTCCTCTAATTTCCAATTTCATATTCTCGTCTATCTGAACCGTGTTTTTTAAACTTGATTTTTTTATTAAACTTACATCAGCCCCCGTATCTATTAATAAACTTGCCTTATTATTTCGTACTATATCTAAAGGAAATTGGACCATTGGTGTTCTAATGGCTTCTACAATACTGCTATGATTTCGACTTTGATTAAAATTTTGCTCTGATTCTTTAAATTCCAAATGGGGTTGGGGCTGATTACACCCTAAAATTTTCTCGCTTAATTTTATTGCCTGGCTGGGGTGCTTGCAGCCGGCCGTTGTCCGTTTCCCGAAACATTTAGATTTTCCCAACGTTCCTTTAATCTACATTCATTTGTAACATGATGTGGACTCAAACAAAAATTACATGCATTTGATCTAGTTAATCCCACATTTGAATTTCTCATCTTTTGTCTACAATCTGATTCTAAATGACCAATTCTTTGGCAATAGTTACATCTAACTTGGGGTGGTGGTTCCCTTGACCTACATTCACGTTGCGTGTGGTTTGTTCCCCCGCATTTGTAACAAATTAGTGGATTCTGATTAAAATTCCTATCTTTGTTACTTCTATTCAGGCCATTTGGTTCCCTATTAAAATTACGTTGACTATTACTGTTAAAATTTCTATTTTGATTATTATAATTCCTGTTAAAATTGCGCTGATTATTGTTATAATTTACGTTTTGGCTATTAAAACTGCGTTGATTATTACTGTTATAATTTCTGTTTAAATTACTCGGGTCTCTATTAAACTGTTGCCTACTAAAATATCCTGTGTTAGAATTTAAACCATTGTTAACGTATTGATTCATGTTTGAATTTAGTTGATTATTGCTAGGTATTACGTGTTCGTTTTCGAAATTTTCTATTGAACTTACTTTTGCTGTTAGTTCGACAATATTTCCTTCCTGCGTATGGGCATAATGCCTTAATGCTGAATTAAGCAAGCCATGCTTGAACGTGTTTAACGCTATCTTGTCGTATTCCTGGTCAAACTCTTTCCGTGCACCGGGGTATAATTGACTGATGGCCCCTTTACATAAACTAAGTTGCGTCATTACTCTGTGTCCAAAATCGAACACATTTTCATTATACTTTTGTTTACAATTACGCAGTTCATCACAAAGTTCTAGCAGGGATTTTTTTGGGAAATATTGTTTGGAAAGTATTTCTTCCAAATCCTCGAAACGTTCAATTTTATTATTGATTGCCAATTGAAGTGGTTCACCTGACAGGCTAAAACTGGGTAGAAGCTTTACAAAAATAATTTGTTTTTCAGCTTCTAAAGTATTGTGATATGCCTTTGTTGTCATCAAGTAATGATGTAAAACAGAATCTCGGTTTTGTGCACACTCGCCCGAAAATTTTGGCAAATTTCTCGCAATAAATTCCGCAATTTTTTGCGCGGCATCCGCATCGTAACTTTGAATTGTTTCATCGCTTTTTCCAGTCATGATCAGATTTTTAGTTGTCTGAACTTGTTGAAGTTTAACTTTTAAAAGTTCGTTTTGCGAATTTAATTTTGTAATTTCTTGTTCTAAACCCGTGATTTTTGTGGAATACGTTATACTATCACTCTCTTGATTATTTCCAATACTACTAATTTTCCCTTCAAAAATACTTGACCCTAATATACTTTCTATGTGTTCCAGATGTGAATTTGGTGGCAATTTTGATTTTAAAAGCCTCAATTCTAAACCTACTTCTATAATTTGAGAATTCAATTTTGAATTTATTTCTTCTGCCTCTTCTATTAGGCCCTTGCTATTTTTCAATTCCCTATTCAAAAACCCGTTATTTTCCTTTAAATTATTTATTTCTTCATGTAGCAGTACTTGTGTTTTATATATTGAATCGATGTACACATCAAAAAGACTTTCAGTTAACCTACCTACTGATACTTCGTGTGGATTTTCTGTAATTTGTTTTTTCAATTCATCGTACTCGTGAGATGTAACTTTTGACTTAAGTTCTGAAAGTAATAGTTCTTGAAAATACCCTAATTCTTCCGTAATTTTCTTAGCCTCGTTCTTGTAAAATTCTTGCCTTTCTCTGAACACTTCAATATCTATTTGCAGTTTTTTAATTTCTTCAACTTCTTCTTTTGTAAATATGTTTTCTCTGCGTCTTCCCGGCATTTACTATACACTAAAACTCGATTTTTACTCTAATCCCGTTTTTTTTTTTTTTTTTTTTATAAAACTTTCGAACAACCGCATGGCTTAATCAACTTTCAAAACAAAATACGACTTAATTCTTTGTACTTATGCATAATTTATACTAATGGATAGTTTTACATAACTTTCTTACATACCAATAATCAAAATCTCCATTGTTGATTGTTGTCGGCTCCTGAATTTTTAACTGTTTGCTGCTCGGTGATTTCCTCTGTTGGTTTGTGATTAGCTGCTCCAATCTTACGGTTCCACTGTCTGCTGGTCTTATTTCCACTTGAAAGATGATTTAAAGCTGATTTTACTGCGCCCTTTCAAATAGCTGATTTGAGATGATCCTTCGTTGATTTTTTTCTCGCCTCTTGAAAGTAGATCTAGAGATGACGGATTTGGTGAGAATCGTTCTAGTGATATTTCACAGTATTCTGCCGATTTAAAGTTGATTTTTTTTTTCGCCTCTTAACAGTTGAATTGCTAATGATACTCCTTTGTTTTTATTTCGCCTCAAGTAGATTTTACACGAATTTTTATTCTGCTTCTTTATTTGATGACCATTCTGTTTCTCGTTGTCTATTCTATCTATTTATCTTTGTTGTTTTAATTCATCTGCTTCGTCTTTTCAAATGTTATTTCACTACACCATTTTCTCGTTTAATGTTCTGCCACTACTCTTTTACACCACTTTAAGGAAGTTTAAGGTTCGGTTTTAAAATGCCAAAAAAAAAATATTTGACAAATCGCTGTCCGGCTGCGCCAATTATGTGGTGTGTAGTTGGTGGAGGTAATGGGGAACACAAACGAAACACTTTCAATCCTTCTTTTTTATATCTTTATTTTAACACATGACTTCTTTTAATCTTCTTTAACAACTCTACTTTGTAAACTCGACTTTAAAACTTTACTTTGAAAAACTTTACTTCTTAAACTAACTCTGCCAAAACTTAACTCTAGACTTTCTCGATTCAGACTGTTTGATTATTACTTGACTTCTCAATTCTTACTTATTACTGAACTCTACAGACTGATCTCTCGAACTCTTCACTTATTACTTTTCTGCAGAACTTCTCTAACTAAACTGCTTAAGTTTACCATTACTTACTTTTATAATTACTCTAGGCGGAAGATGAATTCTTCCGCTTACATAAATGTTACAATATTCTTAAAACACATTCATTTATTATTAAAACATTTCAATTCTTCCGCTTACGTAAATGTTACAATATTCTTAAAAAACATTCATTTATTATTAAAACATTTCAAGGTCTTTCCTAGTCCAATGGGTTTATTTCCGATCAGCACTTCATTTCATTTCATGACCGTGAATTCTACTTTCTGCTGTGTCAACAAAACTTAGGTGCATTGGATTTCCTCACTGAATTGCATGAGTGACTTAATTGTGATAATGATACAACAATTGTTTATGTTATCATATTTCAGTTCTCGCGTTTAAACATCTGTCGTTTCGTGTTTGGAAATTTGACCGATCTTTTAAATAGCTCATAATCAAAGTAGGAAGTCCAATTACATCTGTTTTTAATTAGTTGACTGGATTATATCTAAGAAATGAAGCTTAATTGTTTTTATCAATGACCATTATGAATGGTCATTAGAATCCTAACATAAGATATATGGATTTAGCATTCGATATCCTTAATTCTCGAAATCCTTTCGGTAGAAGCTCAAAAGCTCCACTTAAACGTTCCAATGAATCCATTTGGCGTGAGAACGTTAGCAAAATACAGGCATATATATTGGATCTGCATACTATGCAGGGTAAACCTGTCTATCAAACCGATAGGAAAACAGGATTCGTAGGTTTCTTCACGGGTTTAGAAGTTTGTAAGCTAATGTTTGAGGATTTAGTCGTTAATAGAAATGAGATAGATTATATTCTGACATATAAAATGAGTCAAGATCATCTTGAGTTGTTCTTTTGTGCAGTAAGAAGTCGTAATGGTCATAATTCCAATCCCACAGCGCGACAATTCATTTCGGCGATGAAATCTTTATTGACCCATGCTCAAATTAAAAGTGCAGGTGGAAATAGTATAGAATTGGATGCAACTTCGATTCTAAATATTTCCTATAACGCGGATAAGAATAGTAGTCCCCCCACAATACCGACGATTTTAGATGAAGTCGATTCAGCTTCAGTACCACAAATGGAAGCAACAGAGGAAAACTTTATATTGGAATACCTTTCTGATTTTCCCCCTTATTCTGAATTTAAGGAAACTGCTATAGGTTATATAAGCGGGTATGTCGTGCGAATGGTAAATCGCGTAATCAGTTGCGGCCCTTGCAAAATGGCGATGTTGTCTGAAAATGAAGGAGCTCATGAAAGTGCCCTTAAACTGTTATTTAAAAAAACTCGGGGAGGTCTTATAATTCCCTCACGAGATGTCACCCACATCTGTCTAATAACAGAATCTGTATTTTCCGAATTTCAAATTAGGCATGACTTCACAATATACCAAAAAAATTTAGAACAACGCATTGCGTTACATATTATGGAGAAATTAGATTTGAAGAGTTTATTTCCTTCTTTGAACGACCATTTTAGAGATACTGAAAACGACCATGTTTACGAATTAGTCAAACATATAATATTTGCTTTTCTTAAAATTAAAATCCATCATTTAATTAAACTTTCTAACGATAAAAGCACTTTGCTCATTAGGTCGAAGATGTCACGGCTAATTATTTTCCGAAATCAGTAGATATTAGTTGAATATGCTATTAAATGGAAATTGGATATATCGAAAATTACTCATTAGAAATTGTTATTTTTTTATTTATTTGTTAATTTATCCTTGTTATTTTTTATTTATTTGTTAATTTATCCTTAAACTTGTTTGTATTACATGAATTAAAACCTTGTCGATAGATTTTAAATCTGTTTTTAAACATTATTTTTTTTATCTTTAAACTCGTTTGCATTATTCTGAAACGTTTGTTTTATACACTCCATTTGCCATTTCGAATTAAGAATATTTCAGGAACCATTCAACATAACCTCAAACATCAACAGATGATTTGATTAGTTGGCCACCCTATTTCTTCAAACAAGGTTGCCTATGTACTCGTCACGGTTGGTAATGGTATCAAGGGGATCCATTTTGCAAGTGAGAGTCAAAATGTGCGAAAGAGAATCTAGCTGTGTTTCGCGCTATTCGATTTCTTAGCGTATTATGGGAGATTATACTTCCATTGTATATACTTCGATGGTTTTACCTGGACTTTTGATAAAGCTTTGTGTTCGATGTGGTTCATCCATATATTTGCAACTAGTGGAGAAATGGGTGATCCCATCGCAACACCATTCTTTTGCACGTAAAATTCCCCATTGCCCAAAAAGTAGCCGGACTTTAGACAAACCTCTATAAGTTCCAAATATTTTACATTGGTTCCAGAATTTTTGAATATTTGTGTTATTACGTTAAAGGCGTCATCAATAGGAACATTCGTAAACAGTGACACAACATCAAAACTTACCATAATTTCGTCTTCTTCAATCTTTACGTTTTTTAGTAGTTCAACGAAATGACCTGAATCTTTAACATACGTTGGGGATTCATATACCAGAAGTGAAAACATTTCGTTGAGAAATTTCGCTAGTGGATATGTTGGAGCATTGATCTGCGAAACTACCGGTCGTAGTGGGATCCCATCCTTATGTATTTTGGGTAGACCGTAATTTTTCGGACATAAACAACAAGGAGTTCTTACATTTTTTGTTATTATCGTTTTGTGTTTGTTGATCAGCTGATTCGTTTTTCGTGCCACTTGAGTGGTCGGATCTTGTTTTACTTTCTGATACACTTCTGTATCAGATAACAAAGAAACGATTTTATCAGCGTAATCAGTTGTGTCCATTATCACTGTAGCATTTCCTTTGTCTGCTGGTAGGACGAGAATGCTATTGTTTCGGCGTAACTGACGAATGGCATTCATTTCTCCTCTGTTAGTATTGCTGGCTGGTAGTTTTGACTTACGCATGATTATTGCCGTATCTTGTCTAATTACTTCGGCCACTTCAGCTGGCAGTTTGTGTTTATGAATGCCCTCCCCAATCCCTCCTATTAATTTTGCGTAGGGGATATCCTGTGGTGTTGGAGCGAAATTCAGTCCTTTTGACAATATATTTATGGTGTTTTCATCTAATTCAGTGTTGGATAGATTGACGACGAAGCTTGTTTTTGTGTCATTGTCAGCCGTTGAATTTTTTGTTTGACTTACAATTAGTGTCAAACGCTGAAATTTTCTTTGTTGAATTGCTTTGTTTGTCTCTAATGTTTTGATTGCCTGTAACGATGTTAATGTGCCACATTTGTTGAAATCCGTGACAGTCATTTTGTTGGCGAGGCGTTGATGTACGTCGTAGAGTTCGCTGCTGAGAGTATCCAAATTTCATGAAAATCCAGGGTTACCTAAGATCCCCTAAGGACCGTATACCTCTAGAAAATTGTCTGATAATAGTTTTCGTTTGTCCGAAACCTGGAATCCGGTCCTACGTATGATAAAAAAAAAAGCCCAATCCCAACAAAAATACACCTAATGATAACGTAAGTATCGTTTATCAAAAAAGAATTGCTGAAAAATCGCACCGTTACAATTTACGGAGCAATCCAACGTTTTGATTCCTGAACCAGTCTTCGAGCGACCATGGACAGCACAGTTCCTGTCTGAAACGTCTCGTAAATAAAAAAGTAAGTAAAAACTTACATTAATTATACGCGATCTAAACCGAAAACCTATTAAAAAATGTACTATGACTCTACATACTTAATGTGGATATGAAGGGGGAAATGTTCCCTATCATAAATAAGAATTTTTAGTCGTCCCTCGCCTTTCCCAAAATTGACAGGAATCGGTATCCAAAAAACATAACAAAAGCTATAATTGCCAATCTGGCAATCATTGGAGACCCGTATGGTGATATTCATATCAAAATTCGAACAGTTATACCAAAATTCCACTTTGAAGTCAAACTTTCCAATAAGATTTTTTAAAATTTATTCCAATCGGATTTTGATGTATGGGAGTTTTATGTAGAATCATATCCTAAATAACTTTTGTTCTTGGACTTTTTTGATAAGATGCACCGTTTTTGAGATATCCACAAAAAACGATTTCGTTCGTATGGGGGGTACCCCCCCTAATAGTCTATTTTTGCCCATTAACGAACTTAGCCTCGCATTTTACGAAAAACGAATCTGCGCAAAATTTCAAGTCTCAAGCTCAATCCGTGCGCCCGCAATCCGCGCCACAGACGGACAGACAGACGGACAGACAGACAGACAGACGGACAGACAGACGGACGGACAGACGGACGGACATGCTAAATTCAACTTTTTTCATCATTCTAAACACACTGGTGTAATTCATTTTTTTGTGCGATGACGAGATCTTGGCGTTACAAACGGTAAGGCAAAGTTAATATACCCTTTGGTTTCACCATACGGGTATAAAAAATTAGAACTTCGGAACGACTGGTTCGATGATGAATGCAAACTAGTAACTGAACAAAAGAATGGTGCATATCGAGCATTGCAGCAATCTGAACAAACGCGGACAAGCGTAGAGAAATATAAGGAGCTCAGAAGACAAGAAAAAACAATCCATAGACGCCAAAAAGATCTGGAAAGTATTCTGGAACGATGGTAAGAGCCCTTCAATGAATTATTGAATAGTCAGCTTGACGAAGATACGGAGTGGAAGAGAGGTATAATATGCCCCATACATTGAAAAGGGAATATCATAGAGTGCAGCAATTATAGGGGTATTACGTAGTTGAGATACTCTCCTCTATGCTGCAATGGAGGATTTCCCCATTCATAAATGAAGCCGTTGGTTCATACCTATGCGGTGTTAGACCAGCAAAATCAACAACAGGCCAGATTTTTACCCTTAGGCAAGCGATGGAAAAATGTATAGAGCACGGTATAGTGCTACACCACATTTTCATGATAGCATAGTCAGGCTTTATAAAGCCATGAGAGAATTCGGCATCCCAAATAAATTGTAAGACTGTGTAGGATGATCCTGTGTAGGATGCCGGATCAATGTCCCACTCAATCACCACCCACAACGGGCTCCGACAAGGGGATGGATTGGCCTGCATCCTCTTCAACCTGGCATTGGAAAAGGTAATCCGCGACTCGGAAATCGCGACAAGAGGAATTATCCTCTACAATTCTATACAACTCCTGGCATACGCAGACGACATTGACATCATGGGCAGATCAACTGAAACTGTACAAGAACCTTACATTCAAATTGAAATGGCGGTACACTATTTGGGGCTGCACATAAACGAAAGCAAATCAAAGTATATGGTAGCATCATCAGCATCAATTTATATAGTTTACACGATTCACGAGCTTGAAACACCCGAATGTATCAAACAAACATCTAGAAAACCATGCTTACGCATTTAATTGAAGTTAAAAATATTTTATTTGTTACAACTTTTATTTATAAATAAGAACAGACATTTTTTCTTGTGAGTATTGCGAGCATTTTCATAAATCGAGCATTGCGTAAATAGAGCTTTGCCTGTATTTTCAATACAAATTATTAAATTTTCGAAACCAGGATTTTTTATTAAAATGTTTAACCTGGCAACTATTTCAAAAGGAAACAACAACAAAAAGTGGAACTGCCCTATAAATAGAGAGAATGCCCATTTTTTACTCGAATTGTAGAAAAATGTCACTTAAATACCTTGAAAACACAATACTAATCGCTTAAACGCCTTTTTAGACACATTCGAATTAAAATTTCGATTTTTGAATTAATTTGTTTCACTTTGATTTTTTCCTCCATTTTCTGTCAAAAAGCAGAGTTGCCGTTTCTATATTTTGCTCGATTTAAATTACTTTCATAAGTTTTTTAGTTGCTTATATTTAAAATATATCAAATTGGTAATTTCAATTGATATTTCATATAGGATATAAAGAAAATATTATATAGCGCGTGGTTCTAGTAAAAGTTCTAATAAAAAAAAATAATAAAAGTCAAAATCCTAAATGTTATTTCTAAATTTAATTTAGCAAAGGTCATTACGAAACAACACTGGTTTAAAGGGAAGATAGAAACTAAAAATAATTTTAACACATCTCTCTTCATTTTGGAATTTTTGCCGTTTATAGGGCCCATACGGATTTCCCATTACATTCGCTTTGTATTGAACTTTTTTGTCTTTTCCTATTGATCCATATTTTAAAAATAATAAAAATTAAAAATATTGTTGATTTCATATTAAAAAAACAACAATTAAAAAAAATTCCAGCTGTCTGAGATAATTCATAGTGTAATAAATTCACTTCTATGTGGTGCCCAGCAAATGAGAACATCAGAATAACCTGCGTTTCATTCATTTTGATTGTGAGCGGTATAACTTTTCAGGGCGCCAGAAAGATTTTTAGGACCACCCCACGACCATAGTTATTTACTGGGTCGATATCAAGTTCGATCCGTGGTTGTAACATCTTTTTAAAGATCCTTGTTACGACCAACGTAAAATTGACCCAAAATTACGTATGGAAGTCGGACTGGCGACCTCTTAGCCCGAAAATTATTTCGGTGGTTTCGTGATAAGTCGTTAGCCCTACGAAATAATTAAAATATGACCACGCAACGAGTGGTTTTGTAGTGCGTCAGACAGTTTTACAGCCGGATAGACTATTCCCAACTGAAAGGGAATATTGAGGAACTGAAAGGGAATATTGAGGACGGGAATATTGAGGACGGGAATATTAAGACGTCGTGAAAGTTTTCTTAGGACTTTGTGCTCTTTTGGTTTATAGGTACATGTTTTATCTCTATGGCTTTTGGATTTATCTCTATGGCTTTTGTTTTCTATTGACCGTGTGTGCGAGTATTCCGTCATTTTTCGTCTTGATTCACACATTCAGAAATGCTAAAAAATTCCATAGTGAATTTTGTATTTGAGTAAATCGAATTCAAAAGTGCTAGAAATGGGTCTACCTATTCACTTTTTATGATACAAAACGTATCATCGACGTACCTTAGAAACACGTTTGGTTTCGAACCAGTCCTCGAGCGACCAAGGTTAGGATAAGCTCTAACCGAAACATCTCGGCAAATAAAGAGTCTGTAAGTTTTAATTTTTCATATTTTCGCGGTTAAACCGAAAGTTTTCAGTCATGACATAAAGCAACCGCGAAAGCCTAAAATCAATTATTATCACTTGATGAAAAAGGCTTAAAACAGAATCTTTTGTGCAAAAAATTGAGGTTTTATCGCATTCGAATAAAAAAAATGGCGAAAAAATCAACGGGATAAGAGATGGAAAAAAAATCCCTTATCTTATTATTTGACTTTTTCCGGTCAAATGCAAAAACGGGTAAACTTAAGTTTTGACAGGTCTTTGCTGTTCGTTTTGGAGCTCGAATTTATAGGAGAGAGTGGGATGCAAAAAAAGATGGTCGAAAACAGGGTTCCCCTACCCTATAAAAGCAAATTTTAAAAAATCGCTATTTGGTCATATTTCCAAAAAAAAAATTTGGTTTTTATTTTATAAAACTGCGATGACTGGTTGCCAAGTAATAGCCAAAAATTTGATTTTCGATAAAAAAAATTCCCCCTCTAAAACATCACAAAAGACTCATATCGGGCCGATATAAAAAAATACTGGTCATTTGTTCGGTCTACTACAACATATCGCAAAACTTTCCAAGTTCCAGCCCAAGTACTGTCCTTGTAAGTCAAAAATGTTAGTTTCGGGAATATCGGGTTTGAACATTTTAAGTTTGCGGTAAATGTACTCGGATGTAATTTTGGACTGACAAGCAAACCTACGGAAGTGTAACTCTGATTTTAAAGAAACTTTGCACATTGGTAGAATTATAAAAAATATTCGACGCGTATTTTTTATTTGGGCAGTAAAAAAAAGGGTTTTTGACAATTATTCGAAAAATAACGGTACGATTTGGATGAAACAAAATGTAAATTTTTTCTCTTATTAATACTATAAAATTCAGTGTTTTTTTTCATAAGATGGTTTTTCATGCCTTTTTACTCCACCAAAAAAAATTTTTCTCCAAAAATGATATTGTATATGAAAACCACCCATAAGGGTAAACGAGGGGTATGTACGAGGTTGGTGTTAAAAAACATTGATCGCTGATCACGAATCTGTTGGAATTTCAAAATTTGAAAAGCAAGGTCCTGTAAGGATAATTCAAATATCATTTTCTCATTTTTTTTTCTCAGAAAAAACCGACATTAAGGTATTTTCGAGGCCGCTGACCACGAATCTGATCTTAGAATTTCAAAATTCGAGACGATAGGTTCTGTAAAGATAACTCAAATATCCTTTCCTAATTTTCTTCGGAAAAATTGGCAGTATGGAGTTTTCTGGTCGAAACGGGAGATCCTGAATGCATAGCCATTTTTTGCAACAATTTTTATTTTTTTGTTTTTTGGTGCAAAAAAAAACTTATTCCTAATGAAACCCAAAACCGGTAAACTTCAATTTTTGTTGATGGTTTCAACTTATCTTTTGAAGTTTACCTGTTTTGGGTTTCAATAGGAAAAATCATTTTATAGTGTAAATCAGGATCAGGGAAGCTTTGAAAGTTCTCGGGTATCCACTACCACTGACAAGCGATTTACTTGTTTATATGGCTTGCTCTCCGAGCCAAGTTCAAACTTTGTTGAAAGCTCTTTTTCGCTATTTTTGGTTTTGACACACTGTTAATTGTTTTACTTTACGTTAAAAAAAGGTTTGATAGTGAAAAACTTTTATATGAACTTTCCGAATTACAATCGGAAAATATAAAATAATTTCATTAAATCAAAAATATTGATTTGATCAATTGATATTTTATGGAGTGACTGAAAATTCCTATTTAAATCGTATTTTTTTGTTGTTTTAATTTCCTGCAATCATATTAAATATTGCATTGTGTTATCACACCGAAGAAAAAACGATCATATCCGAAACTCGTGTCGCTTTTGAGACAGTACGCTTCATGATTTTCCGCAGTGTTAAAAATTTTCGCTGAGTGAAATATACCACTGCTTCAGTCAATCTCCAAATGCCAACTGAGCTAATTAAAATCTCTCGCATAAATGGCCTTACTTAGAACTCAGCAAAGCTCCATGATAGCAAAATGCACAAGTAGAAGCAGAACAGGTTATATGCAAAGTGAAACAGATAATTTCTTTCATATGCGTATGTATGCAATTTGCGTACAAGCCAGAATGAAACGAATAGCATGAAGAATCGATGGATAAAAGGGTAATTTGAGCTTCGAAGTTACCCTTGGTGCACATGGCTGCAGAACGCTCGTGTAAATCGTTCTTCTTTGGTATCATATCGCATAGGTACCCTATGCCAAATAAAAATATACGTGTCGAATATTTTTCATAGTTCACCAAATGTCCAAAGTTTCATTAAAATCGGAGAGTGACACTTCCGTAGGTTTACTTGTTAGTTCCATAATAAATAAAAAAGAATTGCTGCGCAGGATGACAACGGAGGTTTCAACGAAAAAAATAGAAATTTTTTTTTGGTCTACGTAGTTAAAACTAGTCAAAACCCCGAAAAAGCTAGTGAATTTTGCTTGCAAAATGACGATATGATAAAAATTTGTGTGAAATTAGAATCCGATTAATTAACCGGCTTTGGCTTCGTTTGTATAAACCGGTGTGCCTCAACGCGTGTAATTTTATTTTACGCCATCTTGAGTTATCAAATTTCCGTCACGATTTCCCTCAGCAATTTTTTTTGCGAAAAAAGTCTGATTTCTCTGTCATAACAGCTGAAAGTGTGCAGCAGCATACTTTGTATACGCATTTTTAATATTTATAAGATGTATTTCAAATATTATTAGAGGCCTCGAATTCAATTGCTATTTGCTACAAAAATGGAACTAATATATTTAAACCATGAAGCGTAACATAAAAAATGCTTACCTCCTTTGTGCTTTGAATATCTTTTCTAAACACGCCATGAACAATTTTGGGCACGATTTTGGCATGCTGAGTGAATTCTTCGGTTACATAGCCATTAGGAATATCTAAAAAAAATATATTAAAAAAATGTAAAAAATCTATATAAACATATAAATTGAAAAAAAAAATATAAAAAACAGTTTTAGTGCAACGACTGGTACAAATTCATTATAAAAAAAACATTCTTAGACACAGGAATTTTCTTCACTGTATTCTTCGACATAGTAATTTTCTTCACTATATTCTGTACAGTACATGATCTAGTTTTAATCACCGCTATTTTCTGACGAGCTTGATCCTAATGACTCTGATACCCTACCTTTTTGAAAAATCCTTGTTAACACTAGATTGCCCAAGCAAGTCATTTTGACTGCTTTTTAATTTCAATCAGAAAAACAATTATGTATATAATTACACAATTTGTTAGAATTTTGTGACTTTTTGTACAACATATAAATGCGTTTATTAATAATTGTAGTTACCTCCCCCCTCCTTCATTTCCGGTATATATATATGTGATATACCTATATTGCCAAAAGCAGTCATTTTGACTGCTTGACTTCCTTGGGCAATCTGATGTTAATTGTGATTGCTTACCAGATATATATCAATAACATGATCTACAAAAGAAACGCGCAGCTTCGAAATTTTTACCGCGCAATTCGAAAATTCGGTATTGAAAACTTGGCCGCGCTATTACGAAACCGCGCAATTTAAACCCGCGCAAATGGAGGGATTACTGTACTTATATATTGGGTGTACAAATGTATTTTCGAACTTTTTACTTAGATGTTTTTGCCAAATAAACAACATTTGCGGGAAGTTTTACTTCATTATGTTTTGTTGAAGAAAAAGGCAGCGGAAACAAATCGTTTGCTCGTAGAAGTGTACGGCGAGCATCCTCCATCAAAAAGCCAGGTGAACCAGGTCCGTCAACGCCAAAACCAAATATCCATGGAAGTAAGGTTATGTTGTGCATATGGTGGGATCAGAGGAACGTAGTGTACTATGAGCTGCTGAAACAGGGTGAAACCATTACTGGAGAACTTTATCGATGGCAATCGATACCTTTGAAACAAGCTCTGGCATATCTTCATAACGGCTTGAGATACAAAGTTCTAGTAAAAGACATAAATGCAGCAAATTTTATTGTTTCCAAGTTTTGTAATGCATAATACTACTGGAAAATGGTTAGTTTTGGAATTTTGGAATAAATCGCAAAAAACGAAATCGTAGTTTTTAAAAAGCCGCCGTTTTAGTTACTTCCGGTTAACGGATTTCCACATCACGACCAAACTTCTCTGTAAAATTTCATGGCTAGCTCTGGTATTTTTTGCGAAATATTGTAGAAAGACCGACAGACAGAAAGACGTTTTTGTGATAATGCTCCAATCGAATCAGGAGTTCTCGGGAAGTGTTTTTCAGGCAAAATTAAGAGATGGAAATTTTTCATGGATTACTACAACTTTGTATAAGTAAAAGACTTTATTTCATAAATTACTACAACTTGGTATAAGTAAGACTTTATTTCATAAATCTTTAGAGCTTGGTATAAGTAAGACTTTATTTCATGAATTTTAACAACTTTGTAAACTTTTTATAAGTAAAATAATTTTTATTTATTATTTTAAATTATTATTGTAAACTTTATTTCATGAATTTTAACAACTTTGTAAACTTTTTATAAGTAAAATAATTTTTATTTGGGCTACAGAATGAAACAATGGGGAGTAGGAAAAATTTGATAAGAAGCATCAAGTTTCGATCCCAAGAATTCGAAGTGGATCATTCATCAGGCAAACGCTTCGAATCTCTCTTTGTGACTTGACCGCGGAGGATGCGGATAGGGAGGAGAGTTCGAATTTCCTCTATATAAGCTGATTGCATCTACTTTTTAGTATTTGTGAATCATATTGATAGAACAAATTAAATCTATCTAAAAACTAGTCCCTCTAGTACTAAAATTAGTAATATAAAGATTTAAAGTTGGTGGTCCTTAAAAATACCGACGACGGTCAACAAAGGGTTAAATGCATTTAATTTACCTTTGCTCGACGTTTCGGACAAGCTGAGGCCCTATCACCGAACACAATACGATTGGTTAGAATCGTAGATTCAATGTTGTTGTTAGTGTTTTATACGAACAACAACACTGAATTTACGATTTGAACCAATCGTATAGTGTTAGGTGATAGGGCCTCTGTGTAATCCATGGTCACAAGCGGGGCTCGCTGTTCAATTTCGGCACACTGGTTTCGGCTTGATTTGTGTCTCTGCTATATTAGCAATTTGACTACAAACCACGCTAACCGTGTCAGTCGTGTGATCAAAGTTTTTTTTCGGTAGTTTTAACATGCGCAGTACTGGATTCCAAGAACTCGATAATTTTATGCTATCATAATGTTGGCCTTCGTTTAATTTCAATCGCTTCACGGACTAGGCATGAGTGATATCGATTTTCTAGGGCCAAAAACGCGTGCCTTATGAAAACGCATCCAGTGATTCTAGTTATTATCTAGGACCGTACATTCCGGACATTAGGCATGATTAAAAAATTTTTGTCCGAATTATAACACCCATTAGCAATTATGTTCCTTTATAACGCATTTGAGAACTCTTTTCTAGAACATGAATGTAGGATCTGGTGGCCTACTTCTATTCATATTTTAAGAATTGAAAATGTTCAAACAAGATTTCTTAGGTTTACTCTTCGTAAGCTACCTTAGCTTGATGTACAAAACCTGCAGCTTTATGAACAAAGACTCTTATTTTTCTTAACCACTCGATCCAAAAAACGGGAAGTTCCACACTGTATTTAATTTAAATTACAGTGCCCGACAAAAAGCTACTTTTTGCGTTGCCAAAGATTTCTTTTTAGGATACTTCGACGTCGCTGTTTCCGAATCTGGTCAGAATGGCTCTAATTTTTGAGAAAACCCCAAAAATAAGATTATTTTTATCGAAAAAATTCCATATAAACTGAAAAATTTTATTTTTTATTTTCATTGTTGTGTATATTTCAATCATTTTAGAGTAAGTTGACATCGCTAAATCCGAATCTGAAGGGTG
Organism: Chrysopilus asiliformis; assembly: GCA_964034945.1. NCBI lineage: Eukaryota > Metazoa > Arthropoda > Insecta > Diptera > Rhagionidae > Chrysopilus > Chrysopilus asiliformis. Next base: position 53,413,073 of record OZ035961.1, on the reverse strand, counting down.
GATTCACTCTAGGGAATTAATCTGGCCAAACCATTTGCAGATTCGAAATCGCCGACTCCAAATTATCCTAAATAAATTGTAAAATCTTTGGCAGCAACATAGCTGTTGTGTAGTGTTATTGATTAATGAAGTGAACGCCTCTAATTTATTGTTGGATTTAAATATCCATTGTAACACACGCGATATAAAATTTTTCTACACGAATTTTTCAAGGACATCCTGTGGGGAGAATGCACTTAGAATTTTAATGTGTAATTTTTTGATACATAATAAGGGTAATCACATTTGGTATTAAAATAGCTGTTATCGTCGTAAAATAGTATTATTTGTTAGTGTTGTAAACAACAACAAAATACCTAGTGAAAACCCGTGTCTATGTGATTAGTCTTTAGTGCTTAGTGTTTTAATTGATTTTGTGATTAGAGACAATAGTTAGGGTGGTTTCCAAAAAGAAAGAAAAAATGAAAAAAATGTGAGTGAAAATTTTCGATTTTATAACAGCCGCGAAAAAGTTCGTTCACAGTTTGGAGTAAAACTTTATCATTTAGTATTATTTTACAATGATAACAGCCTTTAACGTATCATCGGACCATTAAAAATTGTAAAAAGTAATTTTATTCTAATTGTAAGAAATATGTTAACTGTCTCTGAGATTTTATCCCTCTACATATGGCTAAGTAAATAAATATTTTAGGAATCATTATATTACCATGCGGAAAGCACCAGAGGAACAAAAGTTTTCTTCGTAATATTATACTTGAATGAGTAATACTCACAATTATCTGCTGTCCCATGGGCGTGTACGTATTTATATGGAAATGTCAGTAGAATCAGCACCAACATAAGAATTTGTATAAAGGGTTCTGAATTGGATGCTAACAAACGCAGATTTTTATTTGAACTAGGCCCTAAAGCACCATTTGTTAATAAAATATCACCCATATGAATCACATCTTTATTAGTTGGATTTAGTGGCAGATACTTTGTGACAAAGCGCTTTTTGTTTTTTGTCATACCAATATATTCACTTCTCAAACCGATAAGTTAAAGAACCAATAATAATAAAACAAATTGAAATAAGCAACAAAAGATCGACTATGAAGTCAATTTATATAATATTTTTTGCGAAAGTAAAACATCGAAATTTCCATCAACTACAATAAACAGAAATGCGCTGCGCGAAGATTTTGCATGACCTCCCCAGTCGGAAATTTCAAATTACATTAAACGAAAGCACTTTTAAACTACTTTAGAATGTACTTTCAAACGTCATTTGATATTACTTTTTGATTACTCAAAAATAAGCATAACACTTGCCTTGTAATAACTTCAACACAATAGATGGCGCTGATGGTAATTTAATAAGGTCTTAAAAGCCGAATGCGGCTTTCCCATAGTTTTTACGGATGGTTCGATGCGGCAAGCGTGTTTAAATACGTGTATATTATTTAACAAAGGGGAAAAAATTGAAAACCAAGAAAACATAAAAGACGAGACCGGGAATAGAACCAGGCCTTGCCGTTAGAATACTTAGGTTAGGATTGAATAGTTGTTTCCTCAATTATCTTGACAGGTTTTGGATTTTCTTTAGAAAATAAAAGTTTGATGCTGATGATTCGAATCTTAGAAATAAATCATAATTTTTTTCTTTAAGATGTAAACCCGAAATTTATTCTTAGAAAAAATTATTCTATATATTATTCTAAGTGCGTATATAATGAGAAAGCGATGGCCTTCGAAAGGCACGGTATGGGATTCGATTCCCGACCAAGTCATTTATTTTTCCTTTGTTTCCAATTTTTTAAATAATTTTTCGTCTTTATTGAATAGTGTACATGTATTTAAAAGCGCTTACAGCATCAATGAATTCGAAAAGACTTGGAAAGCCATTTTTGGCTTTTTAAAATTAAATTGTCATCAGTGCCATCTGTTGTCTCAAATTCGATGTAGAAGCTTGCCATATTTGCAATAAATATAACCGTGCCTGATGTTTTTAAATATACACGGGATTTTTTGCCTCTTCACACTAATATGAAATTCCTTACAATTCACTGCAATCCAGGCTACAATTGCAAAACCAACCGAAACAGTGATCGCGTTTATGTATAGCACCAAACCGGTTCGGTCGGACCAATTTCGCACCCAAATGAAAACCGAACTGGGTTTTTTAGCCCACAATCGTCTCTCTTTTGGTTTGGTCCATGGTCGACCGATTCGGTGTGGTACTTTCGGATAAACGAATCAGCTGCAAAACAAAACTACTTGATAACCTATAAGTTCAAAATAAGTTAGTGGCGGTATCGTGTTTTTATACCCGTATGCTGAAACCAAAGGGTATATTAAATTTGCCTTACCGTTTGTAACGCCAAGATCCCGTCATCACACAAAAATGAATTACACCAGTGTGGGTAGAATGATAAAAAAAAATGGATTTTGCATGTCCGTCCGTACGTCTGTCCGTCTGTGGCGCGGATTGCGGGCGCACGGATTGAGCTAGAGACTGGAAATTTTACGGAGATTCGTTTTTCGTAAAATGCAAGGCTAAGTTCGTTAATAGACCATTAGGGGGGATACCCCCCATACGAACGAAAACATTTTTAGCGAATATCTCAAAAACGGTGCATCTTATCAAAAAAGTGCAAAACTAAAATTTATTTTGGAGATGATTCTACATAAAACCCCCATACATCAAAATCCGATTGGAATAAATTTTAAAAAAAACTTTTTGAAAAGTTTGACTTCAAAGTTGAATTTTGATACAATGCCATATCACCATACGGGTTTTCAATAATTGCCAGATTGGCAATTATAGCTTTTGCTATGTTTTTTTAATTTATTTGGATTATTATACAGACAAAAGCAAATTTATTTAGATGATCATACAGAGCAAATTTGATGTTTAAAATTTTGAATAAAATGTTTAATCAATATGTAAAATCAAAATTGAGGTTAAAATCAATGTCGCACATAAATTCGAGACCTATTTCAGACCAACGTGGTACTTTAGACCAAATTAGTCCGCACGTTCGATCGTATTCGGTGATAGAGCCAATGAACAGTTTTTTAATTTTTGTGTTGTATGATGCGAAATGGATACCGTATTTGAATTGATGATAGCTATATTTTTTTCCAATCTAAACACGTGGCGAGATGTAAACAAATTAGCATTAGAATTGGCATGCTCGAAACATTCTATTGTATCCCTCGAGTTACGCGTTTAATTGGTTCCGCGTAAGTCAAAACCGCGTAAGTGGAGACTCAGGATTAGTGCAAAATAAAAATATTCATCTATAATTACAATATTTTCTTGTTAAATAAAAATTGCTCCAAAACCGTATCGCGCAACCCGAGCACTGCCGCAATTTTTTTCCGCGTAACTCGAAATTCGCGTAACTCAAGTACCGTGTAACTCGAGGGATACCTGTAAACGTATTATAATTAGTAGAGTTTGACCGAAGGTCAATTTTTTGCCGAAGCCGAAGTTCGGCTTTTTTCTTGACTTTTGGTCGAAGCAGAGGCTGAAGGTTTACATAAAAGCTCAGATATATGTTCACTGTAAACGAAAAGCAGTTGCGGTTTTATTAAAATTTAGTTTTTGTCATTAAAAATAATAAACCATTTGAAAATTTACAAAACCAAAGCACAAACAACTCCCATTAATAATGAGGGAAAATTTTGTTGACATTTTGATATCCTAAAATTTTTTATAACTTTTCTAATTTATTGGATAAAAACATTCGAAAAAATCTGTCGGTAGTGTAATTTTTAATTTAATATTTCCAATCTTACCGTGAAAAATTTTCTTGCCAAATATTTTGAATTGACGAGGAAATTTCACTGGCAATCCTCCATTCCCCAAATACGATTTTTTGAGAAACTTGAGTTTCAGAAAAAAGTATGCCAAATTGTTGTTTTCATTGAATTGATATTTGCACCTTGGTTTTCGATCAAACCTTCCAAAGTTTGGCCGAAGGTCAGTCGGACTCTAATAATTAGCATGCGATTGACCGTTTCACACACGTCCTAAGTTAAACAATGGTATAGAAAATCTAAATGGAACAAAGTACTGTTAAGGTACTTTAAAAACGGCACTTTTGAAGTTCTTTTTGGTCGACAGGGTCCCACGGTACAGTTTTAGTGAAAAGTACAATTGTGGATAGTAGTGAACCTATAGAGCCTGTTTACATGGAACCTCATTTTGGTTCGCCCCGTCATTCGCTCCGGCCAAGTGTAGGTAAGGGACGCAGTGGGGAGGGAAACCAAAAAGAACGAATGAAATTTAGATTAACTTAAAATTTTCAGTCGCCAACCGAAAATTTGGAGTGTGGGCCCTTATTCGGGAACTCGTACCGAGTAAAATATTTGCCGAGTGCGCCAAAAACGAATTCTTGAACTTGGAAACGAGCGATTTCTTGCAAGTAAATACTCGGTGACGTTTAGCCTGCCGAGTGAACTTTTAATTAGTTGTTACGGAAAAAGAGCGGGACCTAGATGGGAAGTAACTCTCCATATCTGTCAAAATGAATCTGAAACTATCTTTTGACAAACGAAATAGCCTTATGAATCAATTATTTATACAATAAATTTCACATTTCAAACATCTGCCACAAAACTTACAATACATTTGGTAATGATAATGGATTTTATTTGTTTCTAATTTCTCTTTAACGAGCACGGATATTTTCTTCATTACTATCACTATCGTCAGACAAAAAAGCTGCTATACTTTCCCTCGTACAAAAATCGTATTCAAAAATTTGCACTACTTCACAAAATCAAACTTCTATCAATATTTTTCCGCTAACATTTCAGAAATTCGCAACCATATTCTCCATATATCGGAATTTCTTCCTTATGTAAAACAAGTAAGGGATGTTTTCACTTTCCACGAAATTAAGTTAAAACATCAATTTGCTAAGTGAAGTTGGCCACATTTCAACAATTTCATATAAAATTTCATTTTTGTGGTGAAACCACATTTGGTCGTACTCGGACTGAGTTCATGAATCTCATTTTCAATTTTATCCGAGTAGCACATACGAGTCGAGTTTATTTCCGACTCGAGTTCCTGAATACGTGCCCTGGTTGTTGAAACCTGTTTCGTTTAGTTTTGTTTATGAAACCGGTTTAGTGAATGAAGATGAAGCGAAGCGTGAGAACACAGCAGCAAAAGGGCGAAAGACGCAGCGAATATAAAAAGTTCTAATGTAAACACACTCATATAAACAAAGAGTGGACAAGTCAGAAATAGCTATTTAAACTTCACCATGGATCGGGTTACCCATAGATAATATATACTAATAGATAGCTGACTTTCGCATATCGACTGCCACGCTCGGTTTTCCAGTTAATGGAATCGTAACTACTTTGGTTTGTGTATTGGGTAGTTCTAACCTGTGCTAAACTTGGTTTGTGCCCTTGATACATTTTTCTCGCTAGAAAATCCAATAAAAATTTGAAAAAACAATAAAAAACCAATATCTTTTAATTTTTTTTTATTTTAAATTCCGATATATCTTTAAATAAATATCACATTACTGCAGTAGCAGTGAAGACGAGGGACAAGGCAAATGTGTCGAACCAAGCGCTAGAGCACCAGAGTCGTCCCAAAAGCAGTTTACAATCAAACGCAGCTACGATATAGGGAAGGCGATAGTGCCAGCAAAGCCCACCATAAAGCTTAAGTGGGGCTTGATTTTGCGGCAACTTTGCCTCCGTCTTCATGGAATGCTCCAGTGTCTCGAACGACTGGAAGAGGAATTACAATTTATTGCAGCAAAGTAAGACTATCCCGAGATCATTACCTCGACTTCCTCAGATCCCAAATAATCACGTCTCTGGCTGCAAAAGTATGCAGGTGTGGTCCTCACTGACTAAAGCTAAATATTCGCCCTCGGGCTCCCAAGAAACATCGTTAATGTAGTTTGTGTGACCTAGAAATACACCATGAAATTTTCTCAAAAACTGCAAATAAATGGAGATACCTTTCAGCAGTAAGTCACTGTGGAAAATTCTTAGGCAGTGATGCGCCCCAACCGCACAGAATGTCACAACTTTGGGCAAAACCGACAGCGAAGTCTCAGGGGCGAAACTGATGTCTCACAACGGGTTTCAAGGTAAAAATGCTTCAATTCTACCCACTCAAACGAATCGTTCTCTGATTCTTCCTAAAATACCGGTGTTTTTAAGGATACTTGAAAAATTACCGGAATTAAAATGTGCCCCAAAATGAAGAAAAAAAACTAACGTCAAATCATGATCAAGTCGGAGAAAACATGCCACACGCGCGCCCTCATGCTTGAAAAGCGAAAAACACATGCGACATGGGCGCCGTCGTTTTTTGGAATCGGAACTATAATGAAAAATCGACTTTTTGTTCTAAGTTGACACACCGTGGGGTTACCAATATTTTGTCTTGTCTGTTGGATTCTATGAGAACAATCTTCTGCTGCCCAAGATCTTCTTCGAGTCGCCCCAATATTGCTGCTTCCAAACAGGCTGAAACAGGAGAACCCTCTGTTACGATGACTCGTACCTTAGGCTTACACCCATCGTCATTTGCAATATATATTTTTATTGTTCCCGACTTGCAGTCCAATATAATGTTATGTTTTCTCAAAAAGTTTAGTCTTAAAATACAGACGTCCATGATATTTGCGACGAGAAACGGATGGCGGAAGTTGGCACACGGCATTTAGATGCCCAAAACATTTTCACAATTAACTTCTGTAGTTTGGCCAGTGGCTGTTTTCAAAATGTAGCTATAATTTGGTTTAACTCATTCGTTGACCGCTAGCTTTCGATTGAGTTTCGAGTTTGTGACTCCGGTTTCGATAACAAATATACATGGCTTTGTGCAGGTTTTTCCGTGGACAGTAAAGCGTTTTCCATCTCGTGGTACTTGTGACACTTGTACAGTTTGCTTGGGGCTATTGTCTTCAATGGCTAACTTCCGCCCCGGGAAATTAATGCACTCTAGTTCCTTGGCTCGTCCGCTGAACTTCCAGCGGATACCTCCTCGTCCCGCTTGGCTTGACTGCGATTGCACATTGGGCATCGAGAAGCCCCCAAGTTCTTTTGATGACTATGCTTTGGTTTCGTTTTCAGTCCACTTGTAAATGTTGAAGCTGGTTGCAATTCCAGCAAATGAGCCTCTAGCGTGGAGCTCCTTCAATTTTTGCCCGTTCGGAAGAACATTCCACGGCTATTTCTCGAACCTCATGAACGGATCGGGTGGCTTTTCTGGATGCTTCGAAGAAACAACGCAACAGACAAAACTTCCTGAAGTGACGAGCCTTTGGACATACATAACCAATGTTGTAAGTTGGTGTTCCTACTCCCTATTGTTTCATTCTGTAGCCCGAAATTTTTCAAAAAAAATTATTTTATTTATAAAAAGTTGTAATAATTCATTATTCTTGCTTATACCAAGTTGTAAAAATTCATGAAATAGAGTCTTTTACTTAGACAAAGTTGTAGTAATCCATGAAAAATTTCCATCTCTTAATTTTGCCTGAAAAACACTTCCCGAGAACTCCTGATTCGATTGGAGCATTATCACAAAAACGTCTTTCCGTCTGTCGGTCTTTCTACAAGATTTCGCAAAAAATACCTATTATAGAGATCATTTTTTTCTAACAATTCAACAAAACCGAAGTTCAAAATAATCCCCCATCGTGACGTAAGAGCAGCTTGGTGATCGCCTATACATGTCGCTGCTCACGTTCGCTCTTTGTTAAAACATAGTTTTATTCAAGTTGAGTTCTTATGCCGACCGCATGCATATCTGCTGCTTTGGGGGATTATTTTTCAGTGCTGAAAAGTTTCGAGTTGTTAGAAAAAAACAGTCTTCTTATAATTTGTTTATGCCAGAAGTAACCAAAACGGTGGCTTTTTATACCCGTATGGTGAAACCAAAGGGTATATTAGATTTTCCTTACCGTTTGTAACGCCAAGATCCCGTCATCACACAAAAAAATGAATTACACCAGTGTGTTTAGAATGATAAAAAAAATTGAATTTTCCATGTCCGTCCGTCTGTCCGTCCGTCTGTGGGGCCGATTGCGGGCGCACGGATTGAGCTAGAGACTTGAAATTTTCCGCAGATTGGTTTTTCGTAAAATTCAAGGCTAAGTTCGTTACTGGGCAAAAATGGACCATTAGGGGGAGGTACCCCCCATACGAACGAAAAAGATTTTTCCGAATATCTCAAAAACGGAGCATGTTATCAAAAAAATGCAAGAACAAAAGTTATTTAGAATATGATTCTACATAAAACTCCCATACATCAAAGTCCGATTGGAATAAATTTTAAAAAATCTTATTGGAAAGTTTGACTTCAAAGTGGAATTTTGATACAACTGTTCGCTGTTCACTTAAATCACCATACGTGTTTTCAATAATTACCAGATTGGCAATTATAGCTTTTGTTATGTTTAAAAACTACGATTTCGTTGTTTGCGATTTATTCCGAAACTAACCATTTTCCAGTAGTCTTATGTATTACAAAACTTGGAGACAATTTGCTACATTTATGTATTTTACTAGAACTCTGTATCTCAAGCCGCTGTGAAAATATGCCGGCATTTAAAAAAATAGTTTTTTGAGGATATCTCGAAAACTAACGGGTTTTTGGGGGTTCAACGTATAAGAAGAATTAAAACCCTGTTAATTCTACCTGCGTACACTCCACCCACAGTAGAGCATCCGCCAGGTGGCTAAATGATTTATTAAATTTAACTTTTTCAAAACATCGGAAAACATCGAGGTATCGATATTTTCAGAATGATGTTTTTATACCCGTATGGTGAAACCAAATGGTATATTAACTTTGCCTTACCCTTGCGTTAATGGGCAAAAATGGACCATTAGGGAGGGTACCCCCCATACGAACGAAAACGATTTTTGTGAATATCTCAAAAACGGTGCAAGAACAAAAGTTATTTAGGATATGATTCTACATAAAACTTCCATACATCAAAATCCGATTGGAATAAATTTTAAAAAATCTTATTGGAAAGTTTGACTTCAGATTGGAATTTTGGTACAACTGTTCGAATTTTGATACGAATATCACCATACGGGTTTTCAATAATTGCCAGACTGGCAATTATAGCTTTTGTTATGTTTTGACATCGATGTGGCCTTAAAAAAACTATATAAAGGTATATCTAGGTTTTATGAACGATGTTGCATCCCTATCCATCATTCATCCCATCATACATTCCATCATACATTCCTTCATACATTCCATACATTCATTCTATACATTCCATCATACATTCCATCATATATTCCACATTCCATCATATATTCCATGATACATTCCATTCCATACATTCCATCATACATTCCATACACTCCATCATACATTCCATCATACATTCCATACATTCCATCATACATTCCATCATACATTCCATACATTCCATCATACATTCCAGACATTCCATCATACATTCCATCATACATTCCATCATACATTCCTTCACACATTCCATAGATTCATTCCATACATTCCATGCATTCCATCATACATTCCACATACCATACCTTCCATCATATATTCCATGATACATTCCATTTATACATTCCATCATATATTCCATACACTCCATCATACATTCCATACATTCAATCATACATTCCATGCATTCTATCATGTTTACCTCTCTTATATATCCTATTAATCATAATATTTTTACCCCCGACGGAACGAAGATTTTTTTCCTGTTAAAGCAAGTGGTCTATTTTACTTAGATACCTTATTTTAAATTTTATTTTACTTGCCGATTTTAAGTAGGCATTGAAAACTTGAAAATTACTAGATTCTCGCTGTTTATTTGAATTTGACTCATGTTTAAAATTTGTTTGTATAGTTTAGTTTCAATTTAGAATTCACGAGCCTGTTCACATTAGGCGATGCGAGACGCTACGTGTTATCGCAAACGCGAAATGATTTATTTTCAGGATTACTGCGGCACCGTACGTGGAGTATCTTTTGCTCTGGCCGTGTAACCATAGATTAAAGACTTATAGATGGGAAGTAAACTCAATTTCTCGTTTGCGTAATGAGTGCAAAGAGAGCCACTATGGGAACAAAAACTCGAACCAATATGATTTTCTTTTTCATCTGACTTGTTGTTTTCTTGTGATGGCGCAGGGAGCAACCAAATAAAAAATATTTAGGAGAAAACAGAAAAAAATTACTTTTAAAAGTTGTCTAACACGTCTTGTTTAGTCATGATTCTGTTAAATAAATGTTCAAATGAACAAAATTGAAGGGCTCCATTTCCCTACAATTGAATTTGCAGGCCCGGCTCAACCTAATATGCAGACCATGCAAGGCATGGGGCGCCGAGCTAAAGGGCGCAAGAAAAGTAAAATTTTAGAAACTAAAAAGAAAAAATTAATTTTCTGGACGCTGTGTATCACAAATATAAAAGCTTTTAAAAAGCGAGATAAATTTTTATTTTATTGTTTTATGCTTTATCTCGCTTTTTAAAAGCTTTTATATTTGTGATACACAGCGTCCAGAAAATTATTTTTGAAGTGATAACTTCTTTAGGCGCGTTTGGCGATTTTTGGATGGGTAAAAACTTATGGTTTGGCGTCAGCATTTGCTTTCGACAAAACGTGACGCTTTCCACATTGGAAAACCTTTCAACTTCCAAAGCTTTAAGCTTCAACTTCCACATTGGAAAACTTTTAAAAAAAGCACCTCAACTTCCAAAGCTTTCTGTTATGGTTTTTTCGATAATGATAATGAAGACCTCGGTGCAAAAAGCGGTCATCTCCACTTTTTCAAATTTTTCAGGAGAGACAAAAAACATATTAGCGTGAAATTTTTGCTCTGGGACAAAGTTAACAATTTACAGTTTAAATCAAGCATGTATTCTTACATCATTTTTATTTGAGATAAATCCATATTTTTTTTTGAAAAAGTTATGGACATTTTAAAGTTTTGGACATAGCTGTTTCTTGCACCCAAGAGTAAAAAAGCGGTTTTTAAAATTTATTTATGACTACAAAATACAGTCCAGACTTGTTAACTAGCCTTTATTTAGTAAAAAACTAATAAAACAATATTCAATTTAACAAAACAAAACTCCCAGAATAAAAAAAAAATTTTTTTGGAAAAAAATTCCGCGTCAAATTATATGAAACAATGCATCTTTTCTTTAATGACTTTTTACACAGGCCTCTAAAAAGTATGCTCTTTGCAGCCAAATGTGCGCATTCGTTTATTCTTGCATTTGGCATCAATAACTTATTTTCGCAAAAAAGTGGACATGACCGATTTTTGCACCGAGGTCTTGAATTTTCATTTTAGAAAAACTTTACAATAGAAAAAGTTTACTTCCACAACTGCACGAAAGAAAAACTGCGCTCAAAAAAAAACTCGAGATATTAAAAAAGTCTGTTGGATTTACCAATTGCGCGTTTCAACTGCAGTTTTTTAATAAAGTTTCTTCTCTAAAAAAGATTTCTCACAGCATGAACTGGTTGATAACAGCTGTTTTTTTTAATGATCCGGATAACAGATCCATATGGATCATTAAAAAAACAGTTAATGTATATATGTAATTGTTGCTCGGAGTGGCGATAGATGTGAAAACCAGACTAATGTTAATGATTTTAATTTACAAATTATGAAGTATTAATTTTTGATACTACAAATAATTTCAAAATCCAGAAAAATTCTGTTATTTCATAGTTTAAGGTTATCACTTCTGTCGGCAGTCCCAATGACTGCTTTGTTTTTTTCTTTTTAGTGCATTCTTTTTTAATAAAAGCTTTTTTAAAAATATTTTATTTTTTTTTTATTTTGTTGTTTTTAGTCTTCGAATATCCTTACATTTGAGATGTCCTTACAGGCTTTTTAACTTGTGAATCGTATTCAGCGACCCCAAAAACCCCCAGAATAGATTTTTTTCCGGAAAATTTGGAGAAAGGGATAATCACGTTATCCTTACAGGACCTTCCGTTATCCTTACAAGGACGATGTAGTGAAAATATTGTATTGTCATCGGACTTATATAAGTGTGCAAAATTTCAAGTCAATCGGACAAGTGGAAGTGGGTCAAAATTGGGTTGCAAGATTTGATCTGACAGACAGACAAACAGACACGAAGGGAAGCTAAATAAAAGCTTTTAAAAATTGTTAACTTTTTTATACTTTATGTTGGATTATTATAATTCGTTGAACTTGTAATTATTTTATTTGTATGAATTATTTTACATAAAACGTTTTGTGCCTTTAAATTTATTTACTTATCTGCCATATGTACACTTTTTTTTAATTCAAACAAAAAGGACGCAAAAAAAACTTGCATAGGGCGCAGAAAATAACTTGCATAGGGCGCATAGAACCATAGAGCCGGCGCTGTGAATTTGCATGTATTTTCACGGAACACAAAAAATAAGAAACTCTGATTTTTAGCCGACCCTGTTTCCAATATGACAATGCACTACATATACACTAACAAGTTTCGGCCAGCGCCAATGTTTACATTTTGCTTCTGAAGTAAATGGAACAAGATTTCTCCACTTTAATTAATTAAAACTTTCCCAAAATGTCCGAACAATAATATTTAACACTGCTTAAAATATTTATTTCACAAAAAATATTACATTTTGTGGAAGTTGGTCGACCTGTCAAGTCAAGTAGACGTGTTTTTGTGTGCTCGTGATTACTTTTGGTTATTATATTTTCTGGAAAACTATATTGGTCTATTTTAACTTGCTGTTATTAGTGCATTTTGGTACTCAAAATTTTGATACTCGTGAGACTCTTGAAATTACTATTTCTTGTGCAATATGGCTCCTCCATCAACTAGACAAACTGCAAGGGAAGCGGTTCCAAATAAATCGACCACCGTCGTCAGAGTTTAACTCCAGCTCAGTCTACTGATTCAATTCATCATCTGCGAACACGTGTCTCTATGCTCGAAGAGACCCTTATATCATTAATTCAAGATGTAAGATCAACTGTATGTGCTGAAATTGACAAACTTAATCAGATCATCATATCTGAATTAGATAACAAAGTTTCCTCTATTGAACAACGGATCATTGAACTAAACCACAAACTGGACAATACTTCTGCTTTTGACAATGCAGCAGGTCATGAACCTCTGCTGAGTAATATTGTTCCCTCTTCGAATCTACCGCTCAGCGCGTCATCAATGAAACCGAACGGTAATGTTAGTAACAGGCTTCCAGTTTCACTTTCTGATGTTTCGTTTGATGCCGATAATGATTCTCCTCAACTAAAAGCCTGTGAGTGGACGGCCAATAAATTTTTATTCATTTCGAAGCTGGCGCCTTCCACCTCACCTATCGATATTTGTAGATGGCTAAGGAGTAAAGGAATCTTTTCATCCGAGGATGCTAATATGGTCAAGTGTTATGATCTCACCGCTAATAGGAAGTTGAATCGTGTGCCCACCTATCGCTCATTTAAAGTTGAAATTCCAGCTATGTACTTAGAGAAACTTCTAATGCCGGAAATGTGGCCTGAAGATGTTCTTGTTAAAGAATTTGTCTTTAAACGCCATCGGTACTCAAAAAATCCATCTTTACCTAAGCACCGTCGGCAGCCAAAAAACTAAAAATCTACTACCAGAATGTAAACGGACTTCGGACAAAAACAAATATTATCCACCTATCGTCTTCCCTGTGTGATTTCGATGTAATCTGCTTATCCGAAACATGGTTACATTCTGGCATAAATACCAACGAAATTTTGAGCAATCAATTCACAATTTTACGTAGTGATCGACATCGGGATACTCTTGATGCCCCTGTTGGAGGTGGCCTCATCTTGGGAGTTCGCTCTTGTTTTTCATTACAAGCCATTGACGTCCCGTTATTTAATTGTTTTGAAATATTGTGTGGACGTATTTCTTGTCACAACGTAAACATAGTCATTGCTGTTATTTATATCCCGCCCGCTTGTGGCTTTTCAGCATATGAGGAAGTAGCCAAATGTATTGAATGGTTGGAAGCAAATACTGACTTTAACGATAAATTGATTCTTGTTGGTGACTTTAATCTGCCGAATCTTCAGTGGGAACCGTCGGAGGATGATATTTCACTGGTGGCACATGGCAAAACTCATACCGAATTATTATTCCTGGATACGACCTTGAGCTGTGGTTTACATCAGCTAAACCATATTCAGAATTCTATTGGTCGCACTTTGGACTTGGTATTTTCTTCCTGCACTGAAGCTATAGTCTCCCGCTGTGAGGATCCACTCTTGAATGAAGTCACCTTCCATCCATCGCTTCTCATTGTTTTTGATTTTAATGATGTACAACTGGATGATATTTGTAACGATTATTGTTTTAATTTTAAGAATTGTGATTTTGACTCCTTAAACATTTCCCTAGCTAGGGTGAACTGGACGTTATTGTTTGATAATTGTAATGATGTTAATGTAGCAACTGATCGTTTTTATAACGTTCTTTACGATCTTTTCCAAGAATATGTGCCCAAGGCAAGAAAACGTTCGTCTAAATTTAATTGTCCGTCATGGTTTGACAATGAACTGCGTTCTCTGAGGAATAAGCGGAACTCGGCTTGGAAGAAGTATCACAGATCTAAATGCCCAGAGGATTATGAATTATTTGCATCATTGCGTAAAGGGTTCAACAGCTATGCTAAATTTCTTTACTCCTCTTATTTGAACACTGTCATGGCTGGTATTAGAAATGCTCCCAAAAAGTTTTGGAATTTCGTTAATACTAAACGTAAATCGAATCAATATCCGAAGGAATTTTTGATTGACGGTAAACCTTGTGATAATCAGTACGTGATAGCTAACAGTTTCGCCTCTTCTTTTACCGAATCTTTTTCTTCGAGCAACTGTGATATTGATACTAATTATTTTAATTACTTGACGGACCAAGTTGACATTTTAGCTTTTAATCTTGACCATATCGATATCTCAAATTTTATTTTAAAAAATCTTGACGAAGACTATTCTAATTGCTCTGATGGAGTACCTGCGGCTGTTGTTCGTTTTTGTTATCTTAATTTATCAGTACCGTTAAAATATTTATTTAATTTATCTCTGTCATCTGGAGTATTTCCAAATCGTTGGAAAAGCTATTATGTAATTCCAATTCACAAAAAAAACCAAAAAAATATCTTGTCTAATTATAGACCTGTTGCAAAACTTTCTGCGATTCCAAAACTTTTTGAAGCAGTTGTTAATGATGTGTTGTCATTTAATTGTAAATCGATTTTGTCCTCTCAACAACATGGCTTTATCAAAGGAAGATCATCTTCCACTCAGCTAGTTCAATTTACCAATTATATTTTAAATAACATGGAGTCTGGTTATCAAATTGATTGTTTGTACACAGACTTCAGTAAAGCATTTGATAAGGTAAATCATAATATTCTCCTATTTAAAATAGAGAGATTAGGGCTTCACCCTCTGATTGTTGAGTGGATAAAATCTTACCTGTCTGGTCGTTCCTTTGCTGTGTTATATGACGGTGTCCTTTCGGACCTAGTTTATGTGTTCTCGGGGGTGCCTCAAGGTAGCCACTTGGGCCCCTTGCTATTTCTGTTATTTATAAACGATATTTTTTCTATATTATCGGATTCGAAATCTCTAGGTTTTGCTGATGACTTAAAAATCTACAAATGTATTAAATCTGAGTCTGATACACATGACCTACAGAATGACCTTTGTAAATTCAATGTTTGGTGTCAAAAAAATAGTTTAATATTAAATACTGATAAATGTGTTTTTATCTCATTTCATAGGAAGCGTAAACCAATTGTTTCAACCTACACGTTAAATAACAGTGTGATCAAAAAATTACCTCATGTTGTTGATATAGGAGTCACATTAGACTCAAAGTTGAATTTTGACTTGCATATCCACCATGTGGTATGTAAAGCAAACTCTGTTTTAGGACTTGTTAAACGTTTTTCTAAGGAGTTAAACGATCCCTATGTGTTAAAATCTATTTATTCATCGTTAGTTCGCCCTATTCTTGAATATGCTTGTGTTGTCTGGAGTCCATTTTATGCATGTAAAATTAAACGCATTGAAAGTGTTCAAAGAAAATTTTTACGATTCGCTTTAAGATTGTTACCATGGAATGACTCATTGATGCTTCCTCCATACTCTGAGAGGCTTAAGCTCCTTAATATGGTTTCCTTAGAGGACAAACGTACTATGCATCAAATAGTATTCATCAACGAACTTTTGTCGGGTAATTTGAATGCCCCTGATTTACTATCTTTGGTAAATCTTAACGCCCGTCCCCACTTACTTCGGCACTCTTGTTTTATTTATACGGACACTCACTGTACCAATTATGGTTTAAATGAGCCAATGACGTCCATGTCACTCCTTTACAATAGGGCTAAATTTTGCGATTTTAATTTAAGTAAAAAAATCATAAAGTCTAATTTTGATCTTTTGGATTCATATGTACATTTAACGTAAATTTATATATATATATATGTACATTTAAGCTTAATTATATGAAATATTGATTTTGTTTGGCTATCAGATGGATTTGTATCCTGTTGATTTATAATAAATATAAAAAAAAATTGGTCCTTACGACCACACCAAGCCCAGCGAATCCGCCTTATAAGGCGTGATGCCTTTCAAGGCTTTTGCAGTGGTCGTCAAGCGGTCCGAGTGACCTAAATATATGCCCTGATAGTCTTAATGTTCGAATGCCTTGTTTTGGCTTTCATGGTCGTAGTGTCCTCCAGACGCCTTCATAGTCGTCCTGCTTTATAAGACCAACCTTCCACCTTTCGTCCACGAAGTGCCTTATAGGGCATAATGCCTTTGAGAACACTCCAATGCCCTATTTGAGAATGCTTCGAGCATGCGCAGATGAATATCTGCTTCGAGCTTGTTTCTAGCATACTTCGAATATGCTTCTAGCATTCACGGTGCGAGCCGCCATGACGTTCATTGAAATGAAAAAAAAAACATTCCTACTGAAAATTTAAAATCTGTTTTTAAAGCACAATATGGAAAAACATCGAATAAAAAGTAATTTTATGTGTTTGGGTACACAGCATAACTTTATTTTTACAAGAATTTTATTAAAATCGAATAAAAAAGAAAATTCTTTGAATAAATAATTTTCAAATTATATCACTAAAATCGAGAATTGCTACGGCCCACGTTAATAGAGCTCCTGGCAAAACCGCTTTCTACGTAAACTTTAAATCGCATGTGAATTGTGACAATAAAATCCACAAAAAACCTTAACATCACCGTATGAAATTATTTTGAACGTTTTTTCCACAAAATATATCCATTAAACTTTATGATTCTTGTCTTATCTTTCTCTCCTCATGCGGCCTATAGAATAGAGAAAGACAAATAATGTCGCCAGATGAAATGTCAAAAAAATATTTCGTCATGGTAAAACAAGGCCCTATTTTGGCCTTCAAAGTCGTGAAGCCTTATAGGGCGTGAAATAGGGCACTTCGTGGTCCGGCGGACCTTCCCCACTGTCGACGATAGGTCGACGATAGGTCGACGATAGTTCGACCTAGTGTCGACAAAGTCGTGGGCATTACGACCAATAGGGACGCCTTTGAAGACGAAGTGTCCACTTTACGACCTATAAGGTTACTTGGGTTTAAGCTATTATGTCAATTACGTGAAAAGATTTTTTTAAGTTTCAAACAAATTCAGAAATAGAGTAGTTTTAAGTTAAAAACGAATCTTGCGGAAGGTGGTGAGGGAAACCACATTTAATTATTCACAAAAAAAAATCTAACAATAATTAATAATTTCAAAAAGAAGTATTTAAAGAGGCCTAAAATTGAGATGCACTACTAAACCGATTGGCCTGAAATCTGGCATAGATGTTCGTTGGGGATCCAGCCCCAACACAGACCCATTAAAAAGTAGCCCGATAGGTGGGGGGAGTAAGGGGAGGGGGTAAAGTGATTTCGAAACTTAGTTTTTGCGCTATGTTACTCTTTCGCGGGGAAACTGCTGAACCGATTGGCCTGAAATTTGGCATAGATGTTCGTCGGGGGTCCAGCCCGATTAAAAAGTAGCCCGAGAGGTGGGGGGAGTAAGGGGAGGGGGTAAAGTGATTTCGAAACTTAGTTTTTGCGCTATGTTACTCTTTCGCGGGGAAACTACTGAACCAATTGGCCTGAAATTTGGCATAGATGTTCGTCGGGGGTCCAGCCCCAACACAGACCCATTAAAAAGTAGTCCGAGAGGTGGAGGGAGTAGGGGGAGAGGGTAAAGTGATTTTGAAACTTAGTTTTTGCGCTATGTTACTCTTTCGCGGGGAAACTACTGAACCGATTGGCCTGAAATTTGGCATAGATGTTCATCGGGGGTCCAGCCCCAACACAGCCCGTGTAAAAAGTAGCCTCAGAGGTGGGGGAGTAAGCGGAGGGGTGTAAAGTAATACCGAATGCAAGTGCTGGAATTTTTTGTTAGTTTGTTAATCATTTTCCGAAGAGAAAAAACTAACGAACAGCATGCAGGCTGCCGCCGAGCTGAAAAACGAGCGCGGAAAGCTTTAAAAATGTCGTTCTTTGTCACATTATCAAAATAACGGAAATCGCTTAATATAAGTAAAAAAACATAACGAAAACTATAATTGCCAATCTGGCATTTATTGAAAACCCGTATGGTGATATTCGTATCAAAATTCGAAAAGTTGTACTAAAATTCCACTTTGTTTGAAGTCTAACTTTCCAATAAGATTTTTTAAAATTTATTCCAATCGGATTTTGATGTATGGAAGTTTTATGTAGAATCATATCCTAAATAACTTTTGTTCTTGCACTTTTTTGATAACATGCACCGTTTTTGAGATATTCGCAAAAATCATTTTCGTTCGTATGGGAGGTATGGTCCATTTTTGCCCATTAACGAACTTAGCCTTGCATTTTACGAAAAACCAATATGCGCAATATTTCAAGTCTCTAGTTCAATCCGTGCGCCTGCAATCCGCGCCACAGACGGACGGACGGACATGCTAAATTCAACTTTTTTTTATCATTCTAAACACACTGGTGTAATTCATTTTTTTATTGTGCCTTATTAGACAACACACAAAAAAGAAAAAGAAAATCAAAATCCCAACACAACGAACCAAAAGCTAAAAAACCAAAACTTTAAAAAGAAAACGTTAAAAATAACCGTTATCGTACTTCCTACTAACTAAACTTTAAACGACTAGTCAAATATTTTTTCCGTACAGTATTTGTAGAACCATCCGTTTTTTATGTTATTTATTTTTTATTTATTTGTTTAATTATTTATTTTTTTAACTTCTTGACAATAACTTCTTGACAAGATGAAAATTTGCTAAAACAATCACGTAACATAAATACTCGCCCATAGTTCATTTAAACTCATGTAAGTTTTGACTGGTCAATATTATGTAAAATAATCAACATTTAAAAAGGATTTTTTTGTAGTTTTTTCCCCTGAAGATGGTTTAAAATAAAACCGAAACGTTGGGAATTGAGAATAAAAAATAAATTTTTTTATTTCACTCCAATCCACTGACCGAGAAGCCTGCGAAAAACATAATAACAAATATCATCAATAGATAAAACGGTCACTAAACATCAACAGAAAATTTCAAATTCATTTTTTTGTGTGATGACGGGATTTTGGCGTTACAAACGGTAAGGCAAATCTAATATACCCTTTGGTTTCACCATACGGGTATAAAAATCATGTCTAGTCGCTCTAGTCCGGATGTCCACTCTCTATATTATGGGCTCTATAAACACATGCTGGTGTCATAACGCCGACGTTAATGCCTCATCTGTTTGGGTCATAGCTTTCGAGATATTTAAATTACTGTGGTCAACCCTAATAATAAAAAAAAATCTTTTAAAAAGAATAAAATAATATAATCATTGGAGTAAATTTAAAGTGGTGGTCTGGCGTCTGCGGCAGGGGGAATGTGCTAACTGCATGTTGGCTCCGTAACCTGTTTAGCAGCATCGAGTCGTCACCTCTGTGCCGGTCATGTTTCAGGCAGGGGAGCGAGTCTCGATGGTTGTAACATATACCATGTTACGATTCGAAAGTGTACGCGTTGCCTCCTCGTGGCGATCACCGATAACTAGTTATCTAGGCTAAAACCCGACGCTAAAGGAGAA
This sequence comes from Chrysopilus asiliformis, assembly GCA_964034945.1. Lineage (NCBI taxonomy): Eukaryota > Metazoa > Arthropoda > Insecta > Diptera > Rhagionidae > Chrysopilus > Chrysopilus asiliformis. The sequence goes on along the minus strand of OZ035961.1, from coordinate 53,392,925 downwards.
CACCTTGACAAAAAAAAACCCAATTCAATGTGGAACAGCACACGCCGAGGAATGAATGGCCAGGGGGTTATCTAGTCTCTAGTGTGCGAACTCAGGATACCTGCCGACCTCCTGTTTTAAGCAGCCTTACGCTCGAACAGGAGCTCTGCGGGCGCGGTAGAGGAAGCTCGGGTTCAACCAGCTAACTCCGCAGCTTTTATAAAAGCGAGTAAAGTCAAATGGGCGGTAGACTCATTTCGACCATACAAATCACAGGAGAGGGATGGCTTATACCCAGCTATCCTCCAGCATGCCATGGATCACATCTGTGAAAAGATAGTCAAATTATTCAAGGCATGTTTGAGCTGGTGCTATACACCTCGACTTTGGCAAGAAGTTCGAGTAGTGTTTATACCGAAAGTCGGCCGGGTGGAGCATGCGTCAGCGAAGGCCTGGAGACCAATAAGTCTAACTCCCTTCATGCTCAACACCCTGCAAAGAATTTGCGATAGGGAATTAAGGAAAACCCTCCCAGCCGGGCTGTTATCAAACAACCAGCATGCATACATCAAGGGCCGATCCGTGGAGACAGCTTTACATGAGGTCATACACAGGATAGAGAAGGGCTTCCTTTTTAAGGAATCAACCCTGGGTGTCTTTATCGATGTAGAAGGGGCTTTCAATAATATCCTTATAGGCAAAATAATAGAGGTTCTTGGCGCAAGCAATGTTGATCATGGAACGAGAATGTGGATCGCGCATATGCTTGAAAATCGCAGAATCTTCGCATCTCGGGGGGATCAAACTAGAGAGGGAATAGTTCACAGGGGGACTCCTCAAGGAGGAATACTCTCACCCTTACTTTGGGTGCTGGTGATGAATAACCTCTTACTTGATCTGGACAGACAGGGATTCTGAGTGATCGGTTTGAGGGTATCGGTCTAAAGGTTAATCCGTCCAAAACCGAGCTCTGTTTGTTCACAAAGAATAACAAATTACCAAGATTAACCACACCAAGGATTGGCTCCATTAGTTTAGAACTGAAAGACAAGGTCAAATACTGTTCAATTAAACTTCGAACAATACCATATCATCATACGGGTTTTCAATAATTTATCAGATTGGCAATTATAGCTTTTGTTATGTTTGTTATTGTAAATTGGACTAGAATAATAAAAAAAATAAATCAAAATAATATGAACCATAATTTTGTGTGGTTTTATACCCGTATGGTGAAACCAAAGGGTATATTAAATTGGCCTTACCGTTTGTAACGCCAAGATCCCGTTATCACACAAAAAAATTAATTACACCAGTGTGTTTAGAATGATAAAAAAAAATGAATTTTGCATGTCCGTCCGTCCGTCTGTGGCGCGGATTGTGGGCGCATGGATTAAGCTAGAGACTTGAAATTTTACGCAGATTCGTTTTTCGTAAAATGCAAGGCTAAGTTCCGTTTTTAACGCCAAGATCCCGTTATAACACACAAAAATGAATTACACCAGTGTGTTTAGAATGATTAAAAAAATTGAATTTTGCATGTCCGTCCGTCCGTCTGTGGCGCGGATTGCGGGCGCATGGATTGAGCTAGAAAGTTTGACTTCAAAGTGGAATTTTGGTACAACTGTTCGAATTTTGATACGAATATCACCATACGGGCTTTCAATAATTGCCAGATTGACAATTATAGCTTTTGTTATGTTTTTTTGTTATACAATGAATTATTTTTGTTATTGTTATATTTATTTTGAAAATATATAACTATTTTTTTTTAAATATGTTTTTTAATTTTATATTATATTCCTATATAGTACATTCCTATTCCAAAATTTAAATTTCATCGTTTTTGCTGTAGGGAAAAATGTAAGGAAAAATTACTATCCAAGTAGGAAAAAATCATACGTGTTGTACCTGCACATAAGGAATTTCGCTCTTGAACTTCCAGCAACACTGGTCGGAACAATCTATGCACATTTTTCGTTCTCCCTCCCAACGAAAATTGGCATTTGTTTATATTTTCATCGCAACTTCGCGCCCTCTTGACTATGTTAGAAATTAGAATCTGACAGGTGCATATCAGTCTTGCCCTATCCAGCATTTTTGGTATCAAGTTCAAAGCTGTGAAATGTTTGAATTAGTAAAGTTGTTAAATTACTAGTTTGCATTTACACTATGTTAATGCGGTTTGAAAGTCGTTTAGAAATATATTAAACCCGTAGGAATACATTAAATTATAAAATATACAAACAATGAATTGCACTTTTAATTATGAGGTGCGATTACAAGATTAAGTGCAATTAAAACATACAGTAATCCCTCGAACAGCGCGGTTTCGGACTGCGCGGTTTCGCAACTGCGCGGTTAAGTTTTTAATACCAAAATTTCGAACTGCGGGGTTTTTTTATAATTTCTGTTTAAAAAACATGTTCTGAACATATATTTTGGTGAATCCCCGACAAGTAGGAATCAGCTGGTAATTTGGTATCTTCGTACATATGGTAATTTCGTGCTTATATTAGTGTTTATAGTTAGTCGAAATTGTGACATTAGGTAAGACAATTGGTGGGGACGAATTTGAAGACTTACACCACGTCTTGATTAACAATTTTTCATCCCGAGAAATATCTCACCGCAATGAGATTTTTTTGACAGCTGGGCCGAAAATCTCTTGAAATTTAGTACTCAAAATGCCGATGAAAAGAAAACACATAGTCGCCGCTCTCGCAATTAATGCAATACGTGAAATTGAAAAGGCTGAAACAGAAGAACAGACGAAAAGAAACACCTCTTAATGTTATATATTCTCTTCCAAAGCTTTTTGTATTGTATTTTGTAAAAATTAGTTATTTTTGCAATTACTTGTCGGGAGAAATTGGATTCCGCCATCTTGAATTGTGAAATTCCAAGAAATTTTGCTATTGCAAGATTTCAAGAAATTTCTCTCTGGGATTTTTCCCCTCCGTCAACTCGAGCTCTGATTGGACAATCAAAAATATCTGCGATGAAAAATCCCAGGTCAAGACGCGGTGTTACACCGGTGTTACACCGCGTCTTGACCTGGGATTTTTCATCGCAGAGATTTTTGATTGACCAATCAGAGCTCGAGTTGACGGAGGGGAAAAATCCCAGAGAGAAATTTCTTGAAATCTTGCAATAGCAAAATTTCTTGGAATTTCACAATTCAAGATGGCGGAATCCAATTTCTCCCGACAAGTAATTGCAAAAATAACTAATTTTTACAAAATACGATACAAAAAGCTTTGGAAGAGAATATATAACATTAAGGGGTTTTTCTTTTCGTCTGTTCTTCTGTTTCAGCCTTTTCAATTTCACGTATTGCATTAATTGCGAGAGCGGCGACTATGTGTTTTCTTTTCATCGGCATTTTGAGTACTAAATTTCAAGAGATTTTCGGCCCAACCTGTCAAAAAAATCTCATTGCGGTGAGATATTTCTTCGGATGAAAAATTGTTAATCAAGACGCGGTGTTAGAGTCAAGTCCTTGCAAGCAATGAAGAAAATATGACTGCTGACGATATTTTGACACAGTTCGGCGATAATTATAGCGACGAAAATGATTAAAGTGAAGTTATAGAGATTATAAGAATGAAAAACCTTACGCACGAAAAACTGACAATTTTTTTAATGCTTGGTAGTCAACTTTAACAAGAAGCTCTTAATATGGAGCGTACCTTAAAATTTCGGTGAAATTTGACAGCCGCTTTAGCCCCATACGTAAAAATTCATAATGAAAAACAAAAATCGGGTAATCAATCACTAATTTTTCAAAAAAGATTAGTAATACATATCATATCTTTGTATTATTTTAAATATGTCGTTAAATAAAAACTTTTTTCTATTTTTTTTTTGAATTTTTCTAATATCTGGGACCTAACCCCAATATTTCATACAAAGTAGGGTTCACAGTGCGCGGTTTCGCAGTGCGCGCTCTTTTTGTGGAACGTATCCACCGCGCAGTTCGAGGGATTACTGTATCACATTTTTTATCGGTTCCATAGAATTCAAATCATTCCGAAGGTGGTGTGGAAATTCACTTTCGTTTATTTATGTATGTACAAAAATTTATGTATTTTCACAATCTGTATTAAAACTTTTGTATTAAAGCTATTGGCCACATGGCATACCAAAAAAAAACTATGGTCACACACATACGAAGGCAATGAGTGTTTGTACAAAGGAAAAAGGATAGCCATAGTCTCGCTGTACTCTTCTTGAAGTGAAATTTTTATTAGAGGTTTCTCATCTATAATAAGTCTCTAATCTATGATAGACTTATTCGGCTTCGTCTTATTTAAATGCTCTTATCGAATTTATAAAAAACGACATGCTTCCATCGAATATTTATAACATGGAGGAAATATTTGATGACAGCCACTATGATATGAAATGAAATAATTGATTTTTGATAAATTTTTTAACTTAAAAACTCCAAACATATGAAATTTTTCGTTATGCCTGTGTTGCTTTCAAAAAATATTACTGATTTTTTTTTATAAAATATCCCCTTTTTTGGAATATGAAAGGGGACTTTTTATCTGAAAATATGGACATAAAAAATTTCACTAAAATTAACGCAAATTAATTTCCAAATGAATGTATTGCGCGAAAAAGAGCCGAGGTAGGTGCTGGAAAGTCATCTAAACAGTCTTCGACATTCTAAAGGTTACACAAAAACAATTTTAAAAGATTCTCTCAGACATTGTTTAAAATCCGAACAGATTGGTCGATAATATAACGTACTTAGTTTTTGTTCGTAAATACCTAGCGTTAGTGATACTTTGTTCTATCGGCCTGAAGTGAAACTCAACTAGACACAAAGACAAACCATACAATGGCCATGGGTCCCCGACGATGAGATAATTAGCGAACTAAAAGAATATTAAATAACTGCTGTTAAAAGAATTAAAAGGAAAGTAGGCGACGACCAGGTTGATACAGGCACATTCATATTAACTTTCAATAAAAGTCAGATTCCAGACAAAATCAACATTGGTTACCTCAGTACTAAGGTCAGATATTACATACCAACACCACTTCGTTGTTTCAAGTGCCAGAAATGCGAACATTTGCAAACTGTATACAGAAGTGAGCTCGACATCTGCAGTACCTGGTCAGAAGAAGCATATAAAGAAGCCACTTGCAACAACCCTGCAAAATGTGCCCAATGAGCCTCTTTCAAGCGGATCTTCCAATGAAACAAACTGCCCAACAACAACAACAGATAAGAACAGAACTTTTATCTGTTCAAACAATAATTTCGACAAATTTACTGAAAATAACAGAATCCAAACTTTTAATTAATAAATTTAACCCCTGGATACTTTGTCTCCAGGAAACAAGATGCAAAGAAAATCAAACCCCAAAACTTAAAAATTGCAATGTTTTTCACATGAACTATGACGATGGAAATCTAGCTAGTGGGGGAGTAGCAATCGCGATAAAACAAGACCTAGATGCAGAGAAGATCAACATCGCCACTGACATTCAAGCTATAGCAGTAGAGGTGAACTATCCCAGAAAATTAACTATATGTAACATATACCTGCCACAGGACCGAACCATTTCACATTCCGGAAAAGCGCCCTAGAAAGTTTAGTACAGCAACTACCTCAGCCCTTTCTACTAGTCGGAGACTTTAATGCCCACAACGAACTATGGGGTTAAAATAAAAGTGAACTAAAGTGGAGTCTAGCTAGTCCATGTACTATCTCTGGTACTCTGTACCAACGAAAAGTTAGTATTTGTGCAATTCTTCACATCGCTCGTACCGGAGCTAAATTCACCAGCCGGTACTAGCAGCAAATAAGGTAATACGTCTAAAACCGATTTTGACACTAGGTCTGTTCGATATGAGTCCTGGACTTACTCAGAGTAAAAATTTTTACTCTTTTCTGTTCGATATGAGTTCTGAACTTACTCCGAACACATATCGAACAGAAAAGTGTAAGTCCAGAACTCATATTTTCAGTCCTGGACTTACTCTTGCTTTTAGCTGGAGTAAACTTTTGACAGCTGATATTTGTCAGACATAACCTCTCTTTTACAGTGTTTGGAAGTCAAGAAAAATTTATAAAATGTATAATTATGAATTTGTCCACTAATGACTGAAACAAGGATCGGTTGATTCGAAAATGACGGACAAACACCTCCTCTGAATACGACGGAACAACTTCTTCAAAATAATTTTTTATGCAATTCCTTTTTGCGCGGACGATTTCTTCCTCGTCTTCACTTAAAAAGTCGTCTTCACTTAATTCATATTGATCGAAATCATCAGAAATCAAATTAAACAAGATTAGTTCTGATACTGGTTCTTTTCTACTCCCGATTTAAATCAGAAATTAGGGTTGAGCCTGAGGAACTTCTAGGCGGCACGGCACGTCTAGACTAGCTCATAGGAAGAGCGCGGGCTCATTGAAAAGTGGGTTCTTGTCTAGAAGCACCATTTCCGCCCCCCTTACGCAATCCCCACTAAGTCCCGCCCATCTCACCTGAGAGTCTCACTGAAATTAGCGAGACATAACAATTGCTCAGCGAAAATTGAAAATAAAATTAATTCTTTCTATATAATTCATTTAATTTTTCATAAAAATTTCATACAAAGAGAAATCTATGTTTTGCTATCGAATTTGACCAACAATGACGCGATAAGGAAAACTAATAATGATATTCACCTTTTTTCATATATTTCAAAATAAATTATCAAATGGAACGGACTTACCAAAATCCGGCCGCTGCAGATGATGTGCACAGCATATCAGCAAGCCAACTTATATTGCGTTTAACCCGATAGTTTGTAAGCTGAAAATCTTGAATTTCTTTTATTAAAAGGTGAATATTTTACAAATTTGATGGTGAATTCTACTTTCCTTTTCACAAATATAACCAAATTGTTGTCTCGCGTAGCACAAAAGTTTAAGCCTCAAGAAAAATAAACTAGAGAAAAAAAGAACAATATCGCAAAAAAAAAAAATCATCTGCTCATTAATTTGTTCTCCTCAGCGCCTCCAAGAAAAGAAAATCCAACAAATCTGGAACATAGTCCACGTGCTTTGATGGGTAACTAAATCTGCTCCTGGAACAATGGGTCCGTTACTCTGAAGGTCACCTTCACTCACGTGCCGCTAATCCCTTGCGTCCACGTAGAAAATTTCGAGTTTGAGGAAAACTCTTCCAAACCAAATGTGAAATATTTCCTCCAAAAAGAAAATGCGCAAAATAGAATGGACTTCAAATAATCGTATTGGAAGAGAGGTTCAATTAGCGGTGCAAATTTTGAGAAAATGCAAAATTTTCAAAGAAAATGCAAAACTTCAAAGAAAGTGGCCCCCGCTTTCCAGCTTTTCCGGGACCTATGGAATTCACATAGGGAATTTTAGTTTGAAAATCTCTTTCAACGAAAGAAAATCTTACCACTTTCTACTCAAAAAGATTTTTGCACAAAAATGTATTTTCGTGGAAGCTTTAACCCTGGACCCGTGTACTATAAAACTTCCATTTATCGTGTACTTGGGCACTCAGTGCCCAGATGCAATTCCAATAGAAAATGTATGGCTGGTTTGTTTAGAAACCATAAAAATTGGTTTATTCGTAAAACAAGTAGAAATACAATGGGAAAATATAATTTGCAAAAATCTACTGAGAATATAGACCACCTTGTAAGCTCGCGAATCTGGTACTCGATTTCTCCAACAAATCATGTACTCCACGAAAGAAAATGCAATACATGACAACAATGCAATATAAATATTATAATATAAATAATATAACAATACAATATAATATCTGCATACAAGAAAAATCATAAAAGGGGAAAAACCCAAAGCTGTAATCAAAATAAAAACAAAATTCATACAAAATGTACTGACTTGGGCACTGAGTGCCCAAGTACACGATATTACGCCTTTTTTTTGACACCTTCAACAACCCCCCCGAAATATGTAATTTGGATTTTTTTTTTGTTTTTGTACTCTAAATTTCAGTATCTTTCAGAAATATATTGCATTTCATCATATTCTTTATTAAAAATATGGTTAATTTCGGTTCGAAAATCGTTCTGGGCACTCAGTGCCCAGTACACGGGTCCAGGGTTAATTTACGGAAACTACAAAAGAAAAATAAAATTTTCAAAAACCAAACACTACACAGGAATTTAAATTTAAAATTACAATTCACCACTCCGGATCTTCACAAAAAAAATTTAAATACATATATATTTTTTTTTAAATTTGAACTGCTTGTTCAGGTTTCCACTAACAAAATGGCAAAAAAGAAATTACGGTAGGAATTTTTGGAGGCCAAATTATTGTATTAGTTAATTTCCTAATGTAGTTGTGGCCAGAGATTATTTTTTTTTCCTACACACTTTTCTGCATATTTCTGCTAATACAGATTTATAGAATTATAAAAATATTCAAATATTTCATCTAATCCAACACATATACCAATATGCATTTGTATGTTTTGTATAATATTGGACATAATTAAATGGACGTTTTTAAAAAACATGAGTTAGCATGATGCTACCAATAATTATTTCCTTCCTCCTACAGAAACATAAATTTCAAAAAAAATATGATCTCCTCTCAACGGCTAAAATTCAAAAATCATATCTGCAAATTTACCAAAGCATCCATTGTCAACTACAACCATCAAGCAGATCTCCCTTCCGAACGTCCCACTTCGATCGACAATCGATAAGCAATCGATCAGTAATCGATCTATTATACCACTTGCACTAATACCTAAATCAAAAGAAAATTCTAGATGGAGTGAAAAGTGTGCGTGGGTGCTCTTATCAGAAAAAGTCCCGGTGAGGTCATCTGAGAGAAAGTACCGCTGAGGACGAATTCCATTTCTAAACCAGACGGTGAAAATGAGTGTGACCGTTTTGAATTTTTGGGAGTTCGTAACAGTTCCTTGATATTCATTTTAAAAATGTTGTACACAAATGTAAAACTTAACCTTGACAGTTCAAACGTGACTTACTCTGAACTTACTCCAAGCACAGATATCGTACCTACTACCATGAATCAAGTATTTGATTCATGTCGTACTACTAGATCGCGGCACTCGAACAATTCCATAGCAAAAATATGGGACAGCGTGACTATGGTTGTCTCATTTATTCTTCGAACTTTAGTGATGTCAGAACTTTAGTGATGTCAGATAGTGATGTCAGGAATATTCCGTCGGGGACCTGCATTAGCATTTTTTTCCAGAATTACTAGCTTTGTCCCTTTTTTCGTCATAGCTTTTTGACGTTTCAGTGGCCCATTTGAGATAGCAAATGGCTTGATCTAGTCTAATCTGTGACTCCAAGTTGTTCGATAAAAACAAATTCAGAGTAAGAAAATCCGCCATTTGTGGAGTAAAGTGAAAATATTCGGAGTAAGTCCAGAACTCAGACCTACTATTTTGACATTTGAATTTGAAATATTATTGTTCGTTGTGTTCTGTGAATTTGTGTACGTTATTTTTTTAAAATATATTTGTTTATAAACGTGTAATTTAGTGTAAAAAAAATAATGAAAAAACGAGGACCAGAAAACGGATAAAAGGATACGGTTGGTGGTGATCCGAAAAAGCCTCGCTGCCCCAATTGGAGTCAGATCTATTGTGCACCCTCGTACGAGAGATTGGCCTCAAGTCGGTGCGAAATAATCGAACAATTGGTACTACCACCGAAATTAAAAAGGCGGATTGGAATTCAATTACTGAGTTAATTCTCATCCTTTGGTGTGTTTGATTGATCTTTTTATATTTGAAATATTTATCTACGGATATTTTTTTTTAAAGATTACTATGCAGCGCCATGTCGATGCCATCATTGCCCGGTGTTTGTGCCCCAGCTAGGGGGGTGTAAACTGAAAATTGCCAAAAGAGATGAATAAAAATACTCAGCAAGTTTTGACTAAAACTATATTAACTTTATAATTTAAATTCTGTTTTGGAATTTCTCGGCTTACAGGTCAAAAAATATAACAAAAAGTTATATTATTTTTGTGGATGTTTTCACATCCGATAAATTCCCCCCAACAGGTCGGGCATGTCTGCCCTGAAACCCATCAGGAGCCTGTTTCTAGTATGGAAGCTGGCTCACCGTCATCAGAGCCTGCTTTACCAGCTTCCACGCGTGACGTGCGACGTGCTCTCTTGTGAATGATATGAGCGATGTAGTTTATGATGCTGAGCAGCGTGATGTGCGACGTGCTCCCGTGAATGATATGTGATTTTACGATGAATGCCTAAAGAGGCAGTTTGGCTTAAAGAAGCGATTGGCCTTAAGAGGCGATTTGGCTTAAAGAAGCGATTTGGCTAGAAAAGCATTTTGGCCTTAAAAGGCGGTTAGGCTTAAAGAAGCGTTTTGGCTTTAGAAAGCAGTTTGGCCTTAGGAGGCAGTTTGGCTGAAAAAGCAGTTTGGCCTTAAGAGGCAGTTTGGCTAAAAAAAAGAGCATTTGACCTAAAAAGGTAGTTTGCCAGTCAGACTGGATGAGAAGTGTCCACTTCGAGTTGTGATCAGCTTCTGGTCTGCTAAGTGATTGCTTCGGCTTATATAGGGCCTTTAGCTTGATCATGAAGTGGGAATGTGGATGCGCTTTGTAAGGATGTTAGCGCCAGCGGTGAAATCGCTCACTGCTTGACGTCGATTTTGTAATTTCATTTAGTTTGATTGAATTTGATCGTGGAATTTGATGTGGATCATTTAGCTGCCAAAATAAGTGATTTTAATTTCGTGTTAATAAGTGTTTTTATGTTAAATAAGTGTTTCATGTTATGTGTTCATTATGTGTACTGTAGTCTTCGAGTCGTTTGTCGTGTTGTCTTATTTGTTGTATTTGTTCGTCTTGTGTTTTATGTTGTGTTCCTTATGTGTAATGTGATCTTTGACCCCGTTCACATTGGTTGAAATAGTCCGCCTAATTCTGACAGAAACTGGCAACATTAGGGCAAGGTGAGGAAGCGGGGCTCAGTCCCACTTCCTCACCTTGCCCTAATGTTGCCAGTTTCTGTCAGAATTAGGCGGACTATTTCAACCAATGTGAACGGGGTCTTTGAAACGTTTGTCGTGTTGTCTTATTTGTTGTGTTTTTTATTCGTTTTGTATTTGTATTGAAGTTAATGAATTTGTGGTCTGTTTGTAATTCGTTCTCCTTTTTGATATTTTAATGTTTGCTTTCTTTTTCAGATTCTTATGACGGTACCGAACACCCGGTACAAAAAAGTAATGCAGTCATTGCGAAATCATTTCGCCATAGAAAAAAATAATGCGAAGCAAACTGGTGGTGGTTCATTCTCTATTCCAAACATTGACACTCCCAATTGATTCGACCGCCGAGAATTCAAACTTTGAATGGACAATTGCAGAAAAAGCGCACCAAAGTAAAGTGTGGATGAAATGCGCCTACAGTAGACGAGGAGCGTGAACGTGTGGCAGCATTTGGAGACTTTCGAATGCAGTTATATCGAGATGAGTGTGCTGCTCGTTTGGATGAAATACGACAGCGAAAACAAATGAATGCTTCTTTGCATCAAAAACAGCTTGAATTTTGGGATATTGCGATTCAACGTGTACAGCGGAACAATTATCCGGTAGATATTGTACGGGTTCAATGTCAATCACTGTCAAGCATTATAATGGTGCCAAATAGTAGTGTGCAAACTTTGGAGAGTGTAGTTTGCAATGTGGTCGAAGAATCCGAACAAGCTTCACACTCTGTTCAGGCTATTCAAATGACTGTAGGAGAACAGTCACCGGTTGGTTCTATCGTTGAAAATTTAAATGTTTTAAAATAAAAGACATCAAATAAAATGCAGTGTTTTTTATTCTCGCAATTGCAACAGAATTTACTCTCTGGCTGTTCGTTGTCGATTTCCACGGGCACCTGGGAGTTAATTGTCAATTTGTGCAGTGGGTATGATGCGCCGTAACCGATCTTCATCTTCTGGGTTCTCTGGTGGGTCCAATTTATTTGCATCAATGCATATGTTATGCAGTATGGTACATGCAGTTATTATTTTTTGCGCTGTGCTTGTCTTAACGCGTAAACCGTATGCCAAAACTGGAAATCGGCGTTTCCACACACCATATTGACGCTCTACAACATTTCGACTGCGAATAATCTTTGCTTGGTAGCTTTTCATACGCGGATTCTCACGAATATCAGGATTATTTGCAGTATAGGGAGTGGCCAAATAGTGTGTACTCGCGTATCCAGAGTCACCAATTAAAATGTGATTCCCAAATTCGCCAGCTTCAAATGTAGTGCGCACATCGGAATAACGAAAAATCGTTTGATCGTGCACGGATCCCGCCCAACGTGCAACGATGTTTAAAATTTTTAAATTGGCCGACGATATTGTTTGCACGTTCAAAGAAAACCATCCTTTGCGGTTGCGGAAACCTTCGCTCTGCAAATGAAAAGATCACAAAATTACCGACACAAATTTTATATTATATATGCACATGGGACACTCACCAATTGTCGATTGCCCCGTTGGTCCGTGGGAACTGGGCAATGCGAAAAAATGCAATAGTGGCCGCCTCTCGTTCTTGCAATGTTGCTGGCATTTGAATAAAGCGATTCAAATGGCGTATCAATGCCATGCATACTTTTGGCAATATGCGACAAACACTTACAGTCGACACGTGAATAACATCGCCAAACTACTATCTGTGTCGATCCACTTGCCATGAATCGCAGAGTGATGAGCAGTTGCTGCTCAGGTAATATGTAACGATTACCAGAGAAATGAACGAAACGACTTAGAAAAATGAAATTACATCGGATTCCTTTTTTACCGTGGCTATGGGTGCTGCAAATCGTCCGCTACCAATTGTAGAACGTAAAGAAACATTGTTTTCGACATTCGAAAACTCAAAAAAAGAAGGTGTCTGTCTCGTAGAAACGGCCAGAAGACGTGGATCCGCCTACAACGATCGCCAATAGATATTTAAAAAAATTTAGTGAAAAGAAAATTATAGAAACTAATTTTTCTTTATAATTGGTTTTTGATAAAAAAAAAAGTATGAAATAAATATCATACATACAGTGTTCAAAATGCTCCCATTTCTAGTCTTTCGTTCTGCTCCCAAGGAGGAATTGAAATCAATGGAAAATAAAAATTCAGCATTTCAGTAAACCCCCCAAAGAACGAGATCGAAATTATGGTTTTTACGTTCTTGTTCTTAAGATCTCTTCATTTGCGTTTTGTAGACTGGGAGTTGTCTTACTAAATAATACATACTTTTATATGTGTGTACATCATACCCAACAGCCATCGCTCGAGGCTTTCATGCATTTTTATGCCAGACCCACAAACCGCTTTGAACAAGAAGCGAAAACTTAAATAGAAATCATTTTCGTTGCCAAGAACGAGAGTCGGAAACCACAGCAAATGCTCTTGACGTTAAGAGAAAAACTTTTAAGAACGAAACTTTTAAGAGCGAAAACAACGAAATAACATGAGATTCAACACATCAGATTCAATACATCAGATTCAATACACACAAAGGAGCATAAAAAGAGTATAAATGTGAAATCTGTACTACAAGCAGCATAACAGCGGCAGTGAAAATTTAGATTTTGGTTTTTAAAAAAATAATTGAACACAGTTTAACATAACAAAATACCCTAAACAATGCTTTAATGTGGGCCGCATTTTATGACACAGTTTCTGTTGGGATGTCACCACAAACTATCGAGTATCATCGATTGCAAATTTGTTATCATGGCAGCAAGCCGATTTTCTAATTTGTACCCCCATAACCAAAATCCAAGACGTATCCACGTCAAAATCCACATCGCCCCAATTATTTATTGTATTTCGTTGTGGCATATGGTAGATTCGACGGTCAAATCGATGATTCATCACTCCTTGCCCATCGTCGAAATCGCGAAATAACCAATCACCGCCAAAAATCAAATCCATTTTCTATATACACAAAAAATAATCACAGAATAATATAATCAAATCAATAAAAATCGACTACGCCAGAATTATATTATAGGTGAAGAAACAAAATTCGCATAAATTCGAGTACTAACATCGCTAGACCCTCAATTTCGAGGGTCCAGGAAATAATGTGTACCAGCTAATACTCCGTGCCAAAGTCAGTACTAAGGCGCACTAGTACTTGGTGAAGAAATAATTTGATACTAATTTGAGTACAAAATTTTGGTCTAATACTGGTAATAGCGTTAGTACTCGGTGAAGAAATTGGCCGTAAGAGAACTTGAACAGCTGTTTAATGAAAACTCTCTAATACTTCTAAATGTCGCAAACCTACCCACCTGAGTCTAAGTAGAACAACAGAAACTTCCATTGCCCTGTCGGTAGTAAGTAGTAATATAATGCACCTATTCTCATGGACCACGGTGGAAGATCCCCACCAAAGCGATAACTACCCAAGCACTATAATGCGACCAGACGCTGAAACAAACCCCCAACGACGACCGCGATGGAACACCAAAAAAGGTAATTGGAACCTCTTTTCAGATCCCGTTAGACTAAATGAGAACTGGGAAGCACAATCAATTTATGAAATCAACTCACACATAACAGAAAAAATAATAACCGCGGCAACCAAGCCCATGACAAAAACACCAAGTGATATTTCCCGCCCTCCATGTCCTTGGTGAAACGAAAGCATAAAACGTGATATAACTCAAAAGCAGACCGACAGACAAAAACAAACAAAAATACCAACACACCGAAGCAAAAGCTAAAAAATTTGTAAGAAAAGCTAAACAAAACTCCTGGGAAAAATACGTCAACGAACTGAATAAGAATAATCCAGTTACTGTAATCAGGGACCACCTAAGGAAAATCATGGGGAAACCAAAAAACTCAAACATTCTCGTCATCCAAGAACGATATGGACTACTCACAACGGACCCAGACGAGATCATTGAAGTTCCAAAAAACATCAAGTCACACAAACTATACTAATAGCCCTATTATGTAAGTCGTGCGGACTCGTCAGTCCGCAGCGACCGTCAAGTCCATTCCGCAGTGATTTGGTATTATGTAAGTCCGCATGCCGTTTGCGGACTAGACTCGCTGCGATCATATGCGTTGGTTCGCGTTGAACTGTCAAACGTGAGAAAGATTCGTTTCAGTCGTCAAAGATTTTATTTAATTTTCAAAAATACAGCAATGTTTCCAAGTGTAGCACTTTTTTCCTTTAATGATAATAACAACACTGATATGGAAAGTATAAGAAAATCAATTAGAGATGCTCCCAGAAATCGTCCACCTCCTGTTTAGTTTTCCCTGTAGGGAACCCACTGGCAATCCCAGGGACCTTCTCCATTTCCTCGATCAGGGTTTGGAATTGGTTCCGATTTGTTTGCTTCATTGCCTTATTATATAGAAAAAAAAACATTGTAAAATTAAATATATAAATAAGAAAAAATAATTTACTTACACAGTCTCTGTCACTCATAACCTCAAAATGTCAGTGGAAAAGGTGAGTCCGCAGCCAAATAGATGCGGACTTGAAATTGCTTGAAACGCAGGTCGTGCGGACTTACATAATACCAAAACAGTCCGCAGTGGCAGATTTGCCGCAGTACGACGAGTCGCGCGACTTTCGTAATAGGGCTATTATTTTTCAAAAATATAGCAATGTTTCCAAGTGTAGCACTTTTTTTCTTTAATGATAATAACACTGATATGAAAATTATAAGAAAATCAATTGGAGATGCTCCCAGAAATCAATTACGTCTGATTTGGTTTTCCCTGACGGGAACCCATTGGCGATATCAGGGACCTTCTCCTCGACCAGAGTTTTGAATTGTGTTTTAGTAGTTGGCTTCATTGCCCCATATATATATATATAAAGGGTGGTTAAATTTTAAGGGCCGATGTTGAATGTGAACCACACCTAAACCTCAAGTTTTTTTCTGCATTTCATTTGACATTTCTCAATTTCAGACTAACTCAATTTGAACCATGGAAAGATACACAATCGAGCAACGCGTTAAAGTTATTCAGGCTTATTATGAAAATGGGCGTTCAAATCAAAATGCATATCGTGCCGATGATGCCGCCAGCCCATAAACCGCACCAAACAGTCACTCTTTGTGGGTGCATTGGTTTTTCGACAATCACTCTTGGATTATCATTCGCCCAAATGCGGCTGTTCTGCTTATTGACGAATCCACTGAGGTGAAAATGTGCCTCATCACTGAAGATGATTTTCTTCGAAAATTGATCATCCACTGTTGCCATTTCTTGCCACCATTCTGACCATTGACGACGCTTTAAATGGTCAAGAGGCTTTAGTTCTTGAGTCAATTGCACCTTGTAAGCGTGTAAATGCAAGTCTTTATGCATAATGTTCATCAACGACGAGCGTGGGAGGTGCAATTGTTGGGCACGACGACGAGTTGAGGTGGACGGCTCTTCAGCCACACTATCGCGAACAGCAGCAATATTTTCTGCAGTACGAGCTGTACGAGCATGCACTGGTGTTTTCACATCTCCTACAGACCCGGTTTGCTCAAATTTTTGCACGATTTTTCCGATTGTACGCACATTTGGACGATTAAATTGACCGAAAAAATCACGAAGTGCACGATATGCATTTTGATTTGAACGCCCATTTTCATAATAAGCCTGAATAACTTTAACGCGTTGCTCGATTGTGTATCTTTCCATGGTTCAAATTGAGTTAGTCTTAAATTGAGAAATGTCAAATGAAATGCAGAAAAAAACTTGACGTTTAGGTGTGGTTCACATTCAACATCGGCCCTTAAAATTTAACCACCCTTTATATATATATATATATATATATATATATATATATATATATATATATATATATATATATATATATATATATATATATATATATATATGTTAATTATAAATATATAAATAAGAAAAAATCATTTACATACACAGTTCCTTTTTTGCATAACCTCGAAATGTCACTGGAAAAGGTGAGTCCGCAGCCAAATAGATGCGGACTTGAAATTGCTTGAAAAACAGGTCTTGCGGACTACCATAATACCAAAACAGTCCGCAATCAGTGACGTTTCTTCTAATGTGCGAGGGTGTTCACTGCACACCCTACTGAAATCCAATATGTATCGGAAATCTATTGTTAATTAATTTATTTTTTTTTTTGTGCCAATTCTTTCGACAATTTACCAATGGCAATGGTTGCCTAAAGCACCCGCACCCTACATTACCAACCTGTTTATTTATCTTTCGATCTTTCGACCAACCAAGTGTTCTCCACTTTACAGCGAACCAAAGTAAAAATTGCTTGTGGCCTTCTTTCCTACTCGCCCCTTAGCGAAACACACTCGAAACGCAATACCGACTCTTTCGGTCGTTCGACCGACTCGAGTGTTCTCCAATTTACAGCGCACCAAAGCAAAGTAAAAACACATATGACTAAGTAAAAGTCTATAATAAAAAACGTTTCACCACACACAAAGTTCACAAGAAGCAACCGCACACAACGATGAATTTGGGTGCTCCAGAAAAAGCCGCACGGCGAACCGATGCGATGTTGCTTGCTGCTGGCCGCGATGCTGCGAAACCCGACAATAGAAAACCGACCATCGTGTGGCCGTTCGGCTGACGTGCTGATGCGTGTGCCAAGCAAAACAGCAATATTGCTTGCTCATCAGCTCAGTCGGTTTCTGATTTTACAGGTGTTCAGTTGGCTTTTGTGTATGAGAAATAATTAATTTAATATTATGGCTTGTGAATGCGGATGCGCAATCGAAAAATTGTTTGAGAAACCATTTTCTCAATTAAATATCGAGGAAAAATTGGAAATTATCAATTCAGGTAATCCGACACCGGCACTTCACGACTTAACTTGCAAAGTAGTATCGAAAGGAAAATCTTTTAGTAGACATTTTCAGCCTTCTTCTTATGAATCAAAATTCTGGCTATGCGGTTGCTCTGCTATTAATAAATTATTTTGTTGGCCATGTTTACTTTTTTCAAGTAGGGGAGACTCGTCCTCGTTGTCACAAGTACTAGTTGTCACAATGGCTATATCTCTTAATTCAGAAATATTTTTGAAATCGGTTCTTCGGCAATTTCGAAGCGCAGTCCACCACTACCAACCTCAGAAAGTGTCCTGGCGATCGACCTCATGTGTTACGTTTTTTAACTCGAAATCAAAAAATATCGTTAGCGAGTAAATTCTAATGGATTTATTGATTTTGTTTTTTTGTCATACATTATTAAGATACAAGTGTATTTTGATTGGTTTTTCTTAGGACATTGATGGACTTTAAACGTAATTTTGTGTGTTTAGGTTTTACGTTAAATATTATAGGTGTAAATGGCTGTCAAAAATTATTTGTCTGTCGGTACTAGTTGTCACAGGGGCTATTTGTTTGTCTCAGGGGCTACTGCAGAACAGGAAAATCTGCAGGGCAGAAAAATCTGAAGAATCTAAAACCCAAGAAACATAAGAAGCAGGAAAATAAAGGACTTGAGGTATAGAAATGAGTTGTTAATAGCGATGGAGACGAAGACAACGAAGAACTACTGTAGTTGGTTTGTTATGAAACTTGGTCAAGTAGCAAACCCAATGCAGGGTGACTTCAGTGCATCAAATGCAAACTGTGGGCTCATGATAGATCTGCGGGGCAAAGAGTTTTTTTGTTACCCTAATTACGCCGGGAATGACCTGTGACAACGAGGACCGCACGTTGTGACAACCAACCCCAGCCTTGGGGTAAGTTGTCACAGTAGACTTAAATTTTTATTACATTATTTTCATGACGTTATTACTTGAAATTTTAAATAATTTGTACAATTAATGAAGGACGAAAGCCCGAATATATGATTTATGCGTTTGACTTGGCAATTTAACTTCATTGTCTCCAGAAATAAGGATTTTTATGATTTTTGTGACAACTAGGACCAGTCTCCCCTAATCAAGAAAAGGGTGTTTGGACTACAGGCTACAATGATTTAAATCATTTAACTGCCGCAATAACAAAACATACCGTCTCCCAAGTGCACATTAATAATAGCGTTACATTAAAAACTTTTGGAAATACACGCATTGATTTATTACTCGACAAAGAAAAAAATAAAAAAAAATACAAAAACAAAAATTTTTTAAAAAAATTAAAAAAGAAAAAAATTGGATCTTCGTCTATCACGTCCCCGACGTGATCCTGGATAAAACTACGAGTAGACGTCTATCATTTAACAGAAACTTAATATTGAACACCCTACTGAAAGCAGCACGCCACGTCACTGTCCGCAATGGCAGATTTGCCGCAGTACGACGAGTCGCGCGACTTTCATAATAGGGCTATAAAAGATTCCAAGCGACCTGCCAGGAAATGGAAATCAACATCCTTGATCTTGACTCAAATAACCTGAAAGACTACAATCAGCTATTCTCAATTGAGGAACTCAATAATGCTTTGACTACAACTAAATGATCGTCACCTGGTTTAGATAATTCAGACTATGAAATACTATGAAATGATCGCACACCTACCAATGGTAGCCAAGAAAACATTACTCAACTTCTACAACAAGTCATGGTCAGAAGGCTCGAAATCTGACCAAAGGAAAATCATAATAACGGTCCCCATACCCAAACCAGGTAAAGACAGGAAATCCCCGTCGAGCTATAGACCAATATCGCTAACCTCATGCCTTTGCAAAATCCTGGAGAGAATGGTTAACAACGGACTCATATGGTTCTTGGAAACGAACCAACTCTTACATCCCCAGCTAACTGGATTCCGACGAAACCACTCCTAATCAGAACCACAATGGACTGAGATTCGACAGATACCAACTCATTTTTATATATTAGTATGATGATTGTTTCGCTACGGGTACTAATCAGCAAGATGCTCAAAAACAGAAGCATTAGTACAGGGCTGGGTGCGTCATCCGCCAAGAGATTCGTGAGCAGGGGCACCTCACAAGGTGGTGTACTCTCTCCTATTCTTTGGAATTTGGTGGTTGACAAACTACTAAAAATACTGGAAGGAAATTGCTTTAAGGTCATTGCCTATGCGGATGACATTGCCGTAGCTGTCTCAGGTAAATTCCCGGACACCTTAAGAGACCTAACGCAGACAGCGCTCTCTCACATAATAACTTGGAGCTATAAATGTGGCTTAAGGATTAACCCGGATAAAACAGAGGTAATCCTATTCACAAGGAAGTATAAAATTCCACAAGTAGACCCTCCCAGACTATATGGCACCAGCTTAGTCTTCAAAAAAGAGGTAAAATATTTGGGCCTTATTCTGGATATGAAACTTAGTTGGAAACAAAACATCACTGAACGGATAAAGAAGGCCACTGTTGCAGTCTACTCGTGTAAAACTCCATTGGGAAAACCTGGGGGTTGCAACCACGGATTGTGCATTGGCTCTATACAGCTGTCGTAAGACCCATACTTTTATATGGGGTGGTGGTGTGGTGGACAGCTCTTGAAACTAAGAGTAATTGCAATCTCTTAAGCAAGGTCCAGAGGACGGCATCTCTCTATATTAGCGGTGCGCTGAGATCAACCCCGACGCACGCACTGGAGATGATGCTACACCTATTACCTCTAGACATCACAGGAAAACAGATGGCAGCCAGCACAGCCATCCGACTCCAAGCAACATCACAATGGCATAGTTCGCAAAATGGACATGCCTCAATACTGTTGTCTCAGAGAACACTCCCGAAAAACATCGACTATACCCTACCACTGCTATCGTTAGACAGAGGGTTCCAAGCTTCTACTCCTTCCAGTGAAAACTGGGAAGGAGGAGGAGTTTTGTATAAAAAGACGATCCATGTCTATACAGATGGGTCAAAGTTGGGGGGTAGAGTCGGTGGAGGGATTTTCTCTGAACTAAACTTAAATATTGCCTTTCGCCTACCGGATCACTGCAGCGTCTTTCAAGCCGAGGTTATGGCGATCAAGAAACCTTAAGCTGGTTGAAGAATAATGTGATATCGGTTAAGGATATCAGCATTTTCACGGACAGTCAAGCGGCAATTAAGTCACTAGACTCATCATCTCTAACATCAAGAGTTCTTTAATATCAAATTAATCTGGGTACCTGGACACAGGGACATTCCGGGTAACTGCAAAGCGGATGAACTCGCTAGATACGGCACTACACTCAGAGCCGTATTAACAAGTTTTAGCGCCCTGGGCTAAATGAAATTTTGCACCCTTACATAGTTTTATTGTAAAAATTCAATTTTATTTTTTTAAAATATTCTTTAATTCAAAACTTAAATATATATTTACGCAAAATAAAATTCAAAAATTTTTATAAATATGTGAATTAAATATTAATTGGCGCCCCTGGGCTGTATGGCGCCCCTGGGCTGTAGCCCAATTAGTCCTATGGTTAATTGGGCCTTGACTACACTCCAAATCATGCCGGAAAAGGAGTATCTGGGTGCACCATTAACAACGTGCAAATTACTGATTCGGGAAGAAGCAGCCAGGCTTGCAAATCAAAGGTGGTCCTCAAGCACCTCGTGTTACGCTACCAAACTTATTTGGCCAAAGCTGGATAAAAAGCGTACATGCAAGCTGATTCTGCTGCACCGTATATTACCATGATTGTAGGCGTGATCACAGGACACTGCCTCATAGGGACACATGCGAGTAGACTTGGTGTCCCCTCTAACGACTTCTGTAGAGGCTGCAAAGATGTAGAGGAGGAAGAGACCGTAGGTCATCTGCTTTGCACCTGCCCAGCACTGGCTCGTAGAAGGAAATCATTTTTAGGGTCCTTTTTCTTTGAAAATACTAATGAATTGGAAGATGTAAACATCAACAATCTCCTAGGCTTCATAAAAAGCTCACACTGGTTCGAGTAGGGAAGAAACAAACATATTACGTGGTATCACAATGGACCTCATTGGTCTAAGTGGGTTGGAAGACCGCCACTTTAACCTACCTACCTACCATGATGATTGTTTCTGATTTGTAAGCTTCGCCCTAAAAGTTAAACAAAGGGACATTTCTGCACACAAAATAATGTCCTCTCAACCAAAAATATAATTTGGAGAACATTTTTTTTATATTTATGTCAGGAGCTTAGGCAAATTGCCTCTAATGCCGAAGCACAGCTCAAGACATCATTCATTCAACCATTCATACAATCCATTCACACTCTGAATACTCCCCATATCCCACTGCAACGAAGACTTGGCGCGACAGTACATGGCCTTATCGACCATTGTGTCCAGTCACAGAGGTTGGAGGAGTATTCAGGCGGCGGGAGGCAATGACCAAACTGGTCTGTGTTTAGGTCCATGATCAGAAAAGTTCTAAATTCAAACCGAATTATTTTGCTCTTTGGATCACAAGGCAAGCACTTAGCCAAAATACCAACAAAAAAACTTACATTTTATCAAAATAATATTCTTCAAACCCATCACTCGTCAAGTAAAATGTCATTGAATGAAATACACGATCAAAACGAGTAAATCATATACGAATTCGTGTTCCATGATACCATTTATTCGAATTCGTGTGCCACGCGTTTCGATTCGTGTTCACCGATAGTGCCCCCGATTGAATGAATTTCCCACAATACTACTAGTGACAGTATAAGCATCCAAGGGTACAATTTTGACTGTAAAGCTCCGTGGCTACATAAACTGCCTGAAGTTCTAAGACTTCTACAATACGAGAAAACCATCACAAATCACGAAATCTTCCTACGCTTATATAGAGAACAAATCGACAAATTCCAAGGAAATGATATTTTCTTCACGGACGGTTCCAAGAAGGAAGATACAGCAGGATATGCAGTGATTAACGAATCTACCATCGTTTCGAATCGAATACCTGATGGTTCAAGCATCCTGACAGCAGGACATCAATCGTATAACGAGACGCGTCTCCGTCTTTGAGCTGAGACGGCGACATCGACGCGACACGTTTTTCTAATCGTGTATCGCGACACTAAAAAGTTTTAACATTCAATGGATTAAATTTCTTAAATCAATTATAGGTCATGCTAAATAAAGCTTTCCGACTGCACAATACGAACCAGTTTTGCTCACTACAAGTATCTTGCTACAGAAACGTCAAAATAAAAATGTTTGGATTAGCTGAAATCAATTTTGCGATAAGTTCACAAGAAAAAAGTGAATTACGAGTTGTTCGCAGGTTCTAAAGGGACATAAATGATCCGTTCCAGCTCATCTCAAAACCGTAATGTGTAATTAATAGACTTTTTGCTTGAAGTGAATAAAAATCAAATCCCCCCCCCCCCCCCCCTTCCCCAAAAGTTTTTTTCTTTTTGTTGCCGGAGGCACCAGTGTCCAACGCGCCTCTCGCTAAGGCATTATTTTCATCCATGAACCTTTCCCACTGGTTTTCACTCGTTATCTTCCTGAAATCATATAAATGTATTATAATTTAAATACAAAAACTTTTATTTACTTTTGTTCCTCCATTGTGAAATGACAGACGGAATGACACCGAGCGACACCTCGAACTGTCGCTGAACGAAAAGACGCGTCGCTAGTATGCATCGACGCGTCTCCATACACGATTCCTTTTCTTAATTAAAGACGCGATTTCGTGTCTGCGTCGCGTTATACGATTGATGCCCAGAACTCAAAGCTATAAAAGAAACAATAATGTTAATAAAAGTCAAAGGAAGAGAAAAATCCTTGATCTGCACTGACTCTCTTGGATTCCTAGAATCGTTAAAACAACTATATCCGAAAAAGTAAATCATCTCAGAAATCCAAAGCCACATTCACGAATTGTCAATCAACGGAAAAACCGTGTCGCTAATGCGGACTCCTAGTCACAAAGAAATCACTGGTAATGAATTGTACCAAATTTAACGAGAAAAGACTCGAAAACCTACTAGGCGACACCATAAATCAAGTTTTAGGGGATAACGAAACGAAAATAAAAGCAGCGCTAAAATTTTTAAGAGAAACTAATATTTTCAATAAACTGATCGAACTAATACAATTTAAACCAGAAAATAATTTAAACTATAATAAATAATGTAAACTAGCTAGACAATTGAATTACCATTAATTAATTGTTAATTGTTTGATCAATCATTACTAATACAATTAACAATTAAATCTTATGAACTTTGAAAAAATCAAAATCCCGAATTTTTAACACCTTTTAATTAACGGTTCTGGAAAAGCAAAATAAAAAGGATTAATAAATTATAAGGATCGTGCACCATATTTCGATCCTACTAAAAATGTTGCGTCAAATAGCAGAAGAAACGTGATTTTAAAATTCGGGAAGTATCTACCCGATAAAAGTATCTACCCGAGGAATCTACTGCTAACACCATTGTGGCTTTGTGTATGAAATACCGAACAAAAGGAATCGCATTTCATCAATCACCATTTAAAACAAACTAGGGGCTGCGCCCCGAACCGCTTCGCGGTTCATCCTACTTCCGCAGGTCGGCCTTCGGCCTCGCCCTTCGGCCTCGCCCTTCGCGCTTGAATTGTTGGAATTTGAGGTATGGAGATGTTACGTAAAATTATTTAAATAATATTTAAGCTCTCGCCTTCCTCTTTACTCGGCCTTCGGCCTCGAGTCAAATGCATATAGTTAACCCAAAAAAGGGAAATTTTTTTAGAGACATTTTTCTTTGTGACCCAACGGTGTATTACAAAATCGTACTGTTTACTTACAATATATTCAATAATGGTAAAAGGTGGTTATCCACACGGGGAAAGACAATATTGTGGGAAATGTTATTCTTTTTAATTCATGTCATACATTGAAGCACCAAATCCCTTTAGAATTGCAGAAGATAGCAGGTGAGGGCTATACATAACGATGGTATCTATACTGTTTTTCGCAGTATTATATTGTTTTTCAGACTCCAATACTGCATTACTGCTTTTCCCCAAAATACTGTATTTAAATACTCAGAAAACTTTAATTCTTTAACGTTTCGAAATTCAAATTTATTAATAGCAATGCAAAACGTCAGTGGCAACACAAAACAGTGGCAACACATGGCAAGTGTAATGCCTGGAGCCCAATGAACGCAACGCGAACGCAGAAACTGTCACTTACAAGTTTGTTCCATAGAAATCATTTGAAGTGAGCACAGTGAACGCAGTGAACGCAACTAGAACGCAAAAGTTTGCAAACTTCTAACTTTGCCGCAGAATTCTGCGTTGACAGTTCATAAAGTGAGGTTGGGGAAATGTCGTTCGATTAAAAATTCATAGCCTTAGTGTAAAAAACAACAAATAACAAACATAAAGACCAACAAAACAAATTATCGCTTCAAAATTATTCATTTTTGTAATTTTGCCAACTTTATACCACTTTATATTATGTCACTTGTACTACTTCACGAGATGCCATTCGGCTCTGCCGCTGAAATGTTGCGCTGCGTGACAGTTCACAGCGTTGGAGTTGCGTTCGCCTTGCGTTCATTGGGCTCCAGAGGTAAATACATTCAAACGACGAACAGCGAAGTATTGATGGCAACATGTCATATAGATTCGCTTCTTCCTTTCCCCATCGATTACTGTCTTATCATTATTTATCCTTCTTCAGAACGCGTTACTTTGATTTTGCTTTCCATTGTTAATTTAAAAGAATAAAAATGTCGAAATTAAAAGCAAAGACACAAATTTTCATTTAATAAAATTTATACTGCGAAAAATACTGTTTTTTCAAATCGATTTACTGCTTTTTTAAATTTTTAGGTGAAATATACTGTTTTTTCCCGAAAAAAGATACCATCGTTAGCTATACATAAAAAGGAGGGGTAGATATTAATGAGCAAAAATTTTTCCTGTGGGCTGACCTCTCTCATGGTGAAAGCCGGATCCGAAACCATTAAGCGCATAAGTTTCAAGAGAGGGAAAGGGGTTGCTATTAAAATGGATCCGACACCCTTGAGTAAGAGATATCAGAAGAAACGGGGATTGACATCAAAAAGAATCATATCCTTTATTCTGTCAATAGCTATACCTGTGTGCAAAGTTTGATCGAAATCGGCCGCGCCGTTTTTGCGTGATGCCGGAACAAACATTCAGTCAAACAGACAGAAATACCGACCGACATACAGACAGACGGACAAACATAAATTTTAAGCATAACAAAACCTATAATTGCCAGTCTGGCAATTATTAGAAACTCGTATAGTGATATTCCTATCAAAATTCGAACAGTTGTATCAAAATTCCAGTTTGAAGTCAAACTTTCCAATAAGATTTTTTTAAATTTGTTCCAATAGGATTTTGATGTATGGGAATTTTATTTAGAATCATATCCTAAATAACTTTTGTTCTTCGACTTTTTTGATAAGATGCACCGTTTTTGAGATATTCGCAAAAACCGTTTTCGTTCGTATGGGGGGTACCCCCCCTAATGGTCCATTTTTGTCCATTAACGAACTTAGCCTCGCATTTTACGAAAAACGGATCTGCAGAAAATTTCAAGTTTCTAGCTCAATCCGTGCGCCTGCAATCCGCGCCACAGACGGACATGCGAAAATCAATTTTTTTTATAATTCTAAACACACTGGTGTAATACATTTTTATGTGTGATGACGGTGTCGTGGCGATACAAACGGTAAGGCAAAGTTAATATACCCTTTGGTTTCACCATACGGGTATAAAAATGTCATTTTTGGCATCAGTATTATACGACCAAATACAATATTTTTGAGAAAAAACAAAATTACAAAAATTGTCCCCCTTACAGTTTTTATTATATAGATGGGAAAAAAGTAAAGTGGACACATCTACAGATAGAGAGCTTTCCTTTAAAAAACAATAATCAAAATCGATTCTAAGCTGGAGCTGTGTCGAAAGAAATACATACAAAATCGCTTTGCCTTTTAAATATATAGATGAGTCTTCGATCTTAACAACACGGATCGCAGCTGGGCGTTTAATGAAGGGGTGAAATACCCATGCTCGAAGCCAGGGTTGCTGGTGCCAAGGTTTTGTTTTTTTAATTTATTTTTTTTTTTCATTTAGTTAAAACAATTTTTTTTCTTTGTGATTTTTGTGTTTTTTTTGTATGTGAAAACTGTTTAAAACAAAAATAGAGACACTAATTATAAACCGAAAACGATTTTGATCAGATTTTCACCATTGTCCGTGATGATAATATTTTATGACTGAAGTTAGCTTGCCCATGAGGAGGCTGGAAAAACTAATTGGGTATTAGTTTTAAAATTCTAAACCGAAAGTCTTGAAGCGAACACGTTTATTTTCTAAAAGTTATTTCTGGAAGTTTTTTGTGCAAAAAAACTTTAGCCCGACAACGATGGGTCTGCATCTAGTAAAATATTATTAAAAATTGATGGAAAAGTAAAATGGACACATCTAAAGATAGAGAGCTTTCTTTTTTCAAAAAAATGATAATCAAAATCGGAGCCGCTGGAGCTCTGCGGAAAGAAATCCAAACAAAATCGCTGTCTTTTAATATATAGATTCGTGATCAGCGACCCCGAAAACCCCCTAATGACATTTTTTCCCGGAACACGTTTATTTTCTAAAAGTTATTTCTTGCATTTGCATTATCCTTACAGGACCTTCCGTTTTGAATTTTGAAAATCTAACACCGGATTCGTGATCAGCGACCCCAAAAACCCTCGAGTGATACTTTTCAGCCTCCTACTGAGCAGGATTCATGGCGAAAATCACGGTTTAAAAACACCCAAACACCCTTTACCCCCCGTTCACCCCCTTAGCGCTAAAATTTCGAAAAATCTCACCTTAGTGAGCGCCTACGCGATGGTTGGGACATATTCTGAAAGTTTCAAGTCTCTATCTTGAGGGGTTTGGGCTGGGCGTCAGGTTAAACGATTTTATATATAGAGAAGATGGTTTTCACTTTTTCCAATAAAAGACGATGCGTAACAGATATTTTTAATTTTACGTTTAAAAAAACTCAATTTCAAAAAATAAATAAATAAATAAAATAAAAATATTTTGCCACCGCTCAGAATTGAACCGGTACCTGGCGCGATGTAGTTTACACTTATTCAGTAGTAAGAAAATAAATTTTAAAGATAAATGAAGTAATAAAAAACAGGCAGTCATTGGGGACTGCCAACAGAAGTGAAAACAATAATATATGTAAGGTAATAATTATTTTGTCGTGTATTTATACCGATATATTTTTCAACCTGAAATTTCGAAAATATATGCTAATAAACAGTAAATTTTAAATAAAAGTCAATATGCATATTAAGGTTTGAATTCCTGAACAGCGCATGAGTTTCTTATACAAAAAATTGCTAGATATTTAATTTTTTCTGTATAAGAATGCCACGTGCTGTTCAGAAATTTTCTGTCTCATTTTATTTTACCGCATATTTTCCAAAAAAAATCGATTTTTTGTTGTATAACAAAGTCACTTACAGCCTTATTAATAAACGTTAGTTAATTTTTATCAATGGTTTACGCAGTGGATAACTCGAAATTCTTATTAATAAAAAATTTTAAGAGTTAACTGACGTTAGTTAACTTTGTGTTAGCTAACATACCGATTTCCTCGAGTTAAGGAGTTGATAACTCTTGACGGCGCATAACTCTTGCAAAAAAGACTGGAAGAAGCAATGATCCATTAAAAAAATGCAATTTATGTTGTTTTATTATATTACCTTATCACTTGAACACCAATTTTCTGATCGCTTTCCTTCAATTTTTAAATTTTCCACTTTTAATTACTTTGCAGTGAATCACAATTAAAATAAAAACATTAATTTCACTCCTATTTTAATATTGTCTCCAAGGAAACGGATTTAAAAAACCAAAATATGACTTATTTTAATATCGTCTCCAAGGAAACGGATTTAAAAAACCAAAATTTGACTTAAATGTAAAAGATTTTCGTATTTTTTGGTACAATTCGGCACAAGGGTTGCCGTATTCCAGCGAAATTTTTAAATAAAATACGAGTTAGCTATTATATGGAGGAAATTTTTTTATTAATAAGAATAGTTATCTAATGGATAAGTTTGCTATCTCGGAGTTAGTTAGCACATGAGTTATCTCCGTGTTAGGGATTTTTTATTAATAAGGCTGTTAATGTTCAGAAATTTTCTGTCTCATTTTATTATGCCGTATGAAATTTTCCAAAAAAAAATCATTTTTTGTTGTGTAAGAAAGCCATGTGCTATTCAGAAATTCCCTCGCTAATTTTATTTTGCTCGGTACTGTCTTCCAAAAAAAATCAATTTTTTCTGTATACAAAAATCAAATGAAAGTGAATCAGCATTCTTAAGTTGTTAAATTAGCATGTCGGTGATGCGAACTCATGAGATTTTACCCATCCAAAAATCACCCAACGCGCCTAAAGAAGTATAATATAAATAAAATAAGTAATTTAAGGTCAAAAAAAAAATTAAAAAAAAACATTTTGTCAAAACTCGGAATCGAACCAGCACATCTGGCGCATTGTAGTCTAACACTTATTCAGGAGTAAAAATGTAAACTTAAAGATAAATTAAGTAATAAAATATTAATAAAAGTAAATAAATCAACAAAAAAAAATTGAAAAAAAAAAGAATTTTGTCACCGATCTGAATTGAACCCGGTGCCTGGCGCATGGTAGTCCAACTGCTAACTCACTGCGCTGATCAGACAGTATGAAATGTCGTGTTAACATTGAAGACTTAGTTAGCGGCATATTTATAATTTTGAAAGGCAAATCACTAATAAAGTATTATTAAAAATTGAAAAAAAAGTAAAACGGACATATCTACAGCTATAGAGCTTTCATTTAAAAAAAGAATCATCAAAATCGGTTCAATAGGAACTGCAGGAGCTCTGTCGAAAGAAATCCATACAAAATCGCTTTGCCTTTTAAATATATAGATAATCACAAAAAGTTTAAATCTTAATTGAAAATTGTTAGTTTTTTTTATTTTTTTTTTTTTTTGAAATTTTACATTCAATGTACATTTTTTTACAGGCCCTTGTTTTTTTATTTTCAATCAAAAATTTAATTGACTAAAAATTTAATTGCAGTTAAATTTAATTGCAATTGAAATTTGCAATTAAATTTTCAATCAATTGAATAGTCAATTGAAAATTTAATTGATTGATGCCCAACACTGCCACAATGACGCCGCATAATTTAGTCGCGACAATACCCGAAATACATACGAAAATACAGTTCTAATAATATTTTAGTGTGGGTTATCTTAAACACTTCTGATTTAAAATATATATTGTGTAGAATGAAATAAAAATGCCTTCGTTAGTTACGGGAAAGACAAATTAAAATGCAAAATTTTTTTTATTTTCTCAATTAAGCATTATAAATTTCTTTTTGAACTTTTTCCCAAGCAGCCATTGGCCCATGTTCTGGTCGGTACTTTACGTTACAACCGTCCGGTGCTAAACGTCCTTCATCCCGGAGCGACTCATAGTGGTCGCGATCATATTTAGTGAAGCCCCATTTTTTCGAAACAAAAATCTAAATAAGAGATTTTGTCATTAAACAAACCATATATTTACTTAAAATATTTAAATACCTTCTGTCTTCCGGGAAACTTGAACTTTGCACGTCTTAAAGCTTCAATAACTTGTGCCTTAAATCGGTCACTTGCACGTACTGACATAATTGGTTGACCAATATGAACTCGTGCAACAGTACCTTGAGGTTTTCCAAACGCACCTCGCATTCCGGTCTGCAATCTGTAATGAACTTAAGGTTACACTTGTTGCAAGTTAATTTTTAACAAAATTTAAGTTAAATGTTCAGCTTTATATTATTATAATCACTTGATTATATCATAACCCAGTGCTTTAAAATATCATCATTAAGATCTTTAGATATTTTTTATACTCAATATACATACAAACTTCTGCCTAGCTAGTGACATTTATATAATAAAATCACTAAGTTGTCCGGATCTCCGTGACGAAGTTTCTCTACCATTTCCCGACAACTTAGAAGTCTTAAATTTTTCATGGAGTTTCCTCGTCATTCTGGCATGATGTGAAGTCTTAAGCAGGCCACACACTAGACACGATTCACGACAATCTTATGACTCATCAATCCTCAAGGAAAGACAACACGAAAAAGATTGTATCGTGTAGTCCCCACACACATTCATTCCCATCAGTTTGTAGCTAACTTTCGGTCAGTCTACATCGAGACAGCGCGATGGATCTACATCGACGATGGACCCAGCAAGATTGTCATGAACCGCGATGAGTTCAGGTGGCCGTGGAACGATACAATCTTGGCGTTCAAGCTTTGATTGTACTCTTTCATTGCCCACAGACTGCAAGGATACACGATAACTCAAGTTTGTATCCTCATGACGCGTCGTGTATCCTCTTAGTGTATGGGCCGCATTAGATTATGTGTATGGGCCGCATTAGATTATGTGTATGGGCCGCATTAGCCCAAAATAGGCTCCATCCCATACTAGTCGAGAAATCTCTTAAACGCACCCACCAAAATTACTTCCCAATAATTTTGCATGAACTGAAACTACTTGAATTGCCTATACTTGTGTCTCAACAAAAATAAAGCTCAAAATTTCGCCGACATATTATTTGTGACCCTACGGTTACACGCACGGCTAGAAATCGCATGCCGTATCTCATGTCACGGAAATCGCTTGTGTAAACGCCACTTGCATGCAAGCGGGCAAAATCTCAACTCAAGTCGTATGTAAAAACCTCATACAATCTCAGCTGCGACTGGAACTGGAAACCATTTGACATTTAAGGTTATGTCTGATTTCA
Source organism: Chrysopilus asiliformis (assembly GCA_964034945.1). Classification (NCBI taxonomy): domain Eukaryota; kingdom Metazoa; phylum Arthropoda; class Insecta; order Diptera; family Rhagionidae; genus Chrysopilus; species Chrysopilus asiliformis. The sequence goes on along the minus strand of OZ035961.1, from coordinate 53,361,212 downwards.
CAATGGTGGAAAATAAGTTGAGCAGAAATGAAATTTTGAAATTAATAAATTTGTACCGGGAAAGAGAGTGCCTCTGGAAGACTGCCTCTAAATTGTATCGTAGAAACGATCTCAAGAGACAGGCGTATGAATAAATCGGCGCGGAACTGAAACTCACAAGCGAGGAAGTGAAGAAAAAGTTGAGAAATTTACGAAAAAAAATAAAATCAATGCGAGTCGGAAGTCTGGAGCATCGACAGAAGATATTTATGAGCCTTCATTGTTTTGGTATTCAGAAATGAGTTTCATAGACAAAATAACTTTCTTTGCTTTCTTGCGTTTGACATTTTTCAACTGAAGTCATATGCAATGTCACAAGACAGCATAGCAAATCGCAACACCTGTCAAATTGAAAAACGTAGGAGGGATAATGACATGCGATTTCTAGTCGTGCGTCTGATGGTGAAATTTGCGTTTCATATTAGTAATTTTTTAAAAGCTTTCATTTAGCTTACTTTCGTGTGAGTTTGCCTGTCCGAGTCAAGTCTTGTAACCTAATTGATACAGTGATTATCCTTTTTCTCAAATTTTCCGGAAACAATCTCATCTGGGGATTTCTGGGGTCACTGAATACGATTCTGGGGCCCAAAAGTCCGTAAGGATATCTCAAAGGCAAGGATATAATTCGAAGACAAAAAAGTATATAAAGGGTCTTTCAACAAGGTATTTTAATAAAAACGCACCCTAAAACTTTTTTTATGATCTGGCAATGCTAAAACGTCAGTCAATGTTTACATTTTTATCATGGTGAAGTTCACGAACGAGCAACGTTTGGAAATTATTAAAACTTACTACCGAAATTCGGAGTCGGTGGTCGCAACTTTAAGAGCGCTTACTCCAATTTTCGGTCGTAATGATCATCCCACCAGACAGGCTGTGCGTGCTATAGTGCATAAATTCGAGTCAACATATTCACTATTGAATGTTTCTGTGCCAGTGAGACAACGCACCGGTCGAAGTACCGAAAATATCGCAGCCGTAAGTGGTTCAGTTCAAAATGAGCCAAATGAGTCGACTTCACGCCGTTCACAGGAATTGGGAATCAGTCCACATTGTGGCAAATTTTGCGTAAAGATCTTGGTCTACACCCTTACAAGATCAAATTAACTCAAGAATTGAAGCCTCTTGATCATTTTAAGCGCCGAAACTTCTCCGATTGGACTCTACAAAAGTTTGAAGAAAATCCTGAATTTCATTGAAAAATCATCTTCAGCGATGAAGCTCATTTTTGGCTTAATGGCTTTGTCAATAAGCAAAATATGCGTTATTGGACAGCAACAAACCCACATGTGCTTCAAAAGACTTCATTGCATCCACAAAAAGTGATCGTGTGGTGTGGATTTCATGCCGGAGGTGTGATTGGACCGTATTTTTTCGTCGATGAAAATGATCGCCATGTTACAATAGAGTCCGCTATCGTGCCATGTTGGAAGACTATTTTTGGCCAGAATTGGATGGACTTAACATCAGTGATATGTGGTTCCAACAAGATGGTGCCACATACCGCACAGCTGGTCAAACAATTGATCTATTGAAGGAGAAGTTCGGTAATCGTGTAATCTTGAGAAATGGTCCGGTCGAATGGCCACCTCGCTCATGCGATTTAACGCGGTTGGATTTCTTTTTATGGGGTTATGTTAAGTCGTTGGTTTATGCCAACAAGCCAACAACGTTAGAGGAGCTCAGGAACAATATCGAACGCAAAATTGCCAACGTTCCGGCCGATATGTGTGGAAAAATGGTGGAAAAATGGCTCCAAAGAATCAATCAGTGCAAACGTGCTCGCGGTGGTCATATGAACGACATCGAATTTCATACTTAAATGTAACATGTCCACTACACCTGGAATAAATTTCAGCCCGATATCTCAATTATTCTGTGTTTTATTTAACACTAGATTGCCCAAGGAAGTCAAGCAGTCAAAATGACTGCTTTTGGTAATATAGGTATAACACACATATATATATACCGGAAATGAAGGAGGGGGGAGGTAACGAGGATACTGCTACAGTACGAGAACGCCAAAGATCAGGCCGTTCTCGCACTGTGCGGACTCCGAGTGTGATCAAAGCCGTGTAGGCTCGAATCAAACGAAAACCTTGCTGCGAAAACAGAAAATTTTATCGCGGGAGATAAAAATTTCGCAAAAATCCATGTCTAGCATTATTAGAGAAGATTTGGGACTAAGCGCATTCAAAAGACAAACTGGACACTTGCTAACAGTCGCACTGAAGTAAGAACGTAAGGAAAAATCACAAACTCTATTCAGACGGTACGCGAAGAACAGACGAATTCTGTTCACTGATAAGAAAATCTTCACCGTTGAAGAACCTTTCAACAAACAGAATGATCGAATAGTATGCTCGGTCATCAAAAACAGCGTCAGAACTCATTCCGAAGGTCGAACGAAGCCACCATCCTGCATCTGTAATGGTATGGGGAATTAATCCAGTTTTATGTAATTGGGAAAAACGCCAAATTCGACCTAGGATTTGCGAAAAATTTCGATTCGGTAAGCTGAAAAGATAGTAGGGGAGGAAATATCTCGATATTTCTAACGATGCAGAATCTAGCAGTGGAGGATGTTCGAAGATAACGCCACAGGATATGTAGTATCTTCTGGTGCTAACTAAACGCAACACAAAACAGAGTTTGAGGGGACAACGGCAGAGGGAAGAGACGTGTAAAAAAAATGTCTTCGAATATTCTATTAAAGTGTTTTCGAAAGTTTTATTCTCAATCAAAAAAAATATACTTAGTCACCATTAGCACTTTCGTCTGTGATGCACTTGCTAGTATATTTTTACTTTCAAAAGAACTGCATTCGGGAAATTACATTCGGCACTAAATATATCTAAAAATGTTTATACTTGAACGAATCATTCACAAATAGTACTCAGGAACAGCACCACTATATTTCAACACCTTCAGAAGGTTTAAATATAGACTGTGTAACCGTCTCATCAGTTCTCTACACTGTCAAAGGAAAAACGCACACAATAACATGGTATTTCAGTTGTGTTTTATCGAAAATAAGTTGGTATGGGTATATACAGAATTATTTGTTAAAAAAAACTTAAAAGTAAATGCTTTTAAACGCTTTGAATTTAAATTCCGATGAGCATATCATGAGCCTTCGATGAGTTGTCATGTAATGTCGACGAGGCGATGCGTTCGGCATCGATTCGTAACCCACTTCATTTGTTTCCGAAATTCATTCGATATTACCGTTAACTCTGAAACTGAGTGAAAACGATTATTTATTTTCATTCTCAGTTAAAGTGCAATTGAAAAAAGCAAGGTGTCTGTCTCGTAGAGACGGTCAGAAGACGTGGATCCGCCTACAACGATCGCCAATAGATTTTTAAGTAAGAAATTTTAGTGAAAAGGAAACTAAAGAAACAATTTGATTGACCGTAATGGTACGGGATTTGACTTTCCGTTTGGTGAATTTTGGCATCTTGTACCTAAAACTCAAATTTCACTTGCAACACTACGAACAATGTTTAATAGGGCATTTTCATAAATGTACTCGGAACTTACGCAAATTGCACAAAACATTTTCTTCGTAAACTAAACGAATAACATAAACTGGGTTATTTATTAAGAAAAATCTTTTGTGTTATTTGCAGAACTTGAATTTATGAAAACGCCCATAGATAAAAAACAAATAAAAATAAAATAAAATTACACGATAAAAGCAACGAAGCAATTTCAATTTAGAGCAACTAAAAACAGTGTTCAAAACCATGGCCGAATTATACAAGGTCTGTTTGACAGCTCAGTTGCTTCTGGCTCTGACGTCATCGGCAAGAAATTCTTATACGATTCAATGGGAATTTTCCCTTTTTATATGAAATATTATTGAAATTAGCGCACACACAATCAACATTAGAAAGAATGCACCGATAGTTCTTGCCAATGACGTAGCAAAATGGTGGCTGTTAAAAAGCAACCAGCGGACCTGTGTTTAATTCGGCCATGCGATCGATGCACATTTTTCCTTCTCCCGCCAAGTTAAGATCGAAATTGTTTCTCTTTAAGTTTTCCGCTCTTGTTCAAAGCGGTTTGTATGCTTTGCATAAAAATGAATGAAAGGTTCGAGCGATGGCTGCTGTTGGATGATGCACACACACATATAAGTATGCATTTCATTAGTAAGAGAGCGATATCTCGGTCCCAGCATTAAAGTTGTGTTCTCAAAGCAAATTAAAACCATAATTTTTTCACGTTCTTTGGAGCGTTTTACTGAAATTCTGAATTTCGTTTTCTCGAGAGTGATTTTTATTTTCAATTTTTTTCAATTCCTCCAAAGCGAATTGAACCGAAATAATATGAATAGCCAGAATCAGAACAACCCATTTAGAGAAGAGAAACAATCAAGTTCTATATGAGATTCAATACACACAAAGAAAGCATAAAAAGAGTATACATGTGAAATCTGTACTGCAAGCAGCAGACACAGCATAACAGCGGAGTAAAAATTTTGATTTTGCTTTTTAAATACATAATTGAACATAGTTTAACATAACAAAATACCCTATACAATGCTTTAATGTAGCCCTCATCTTATAACACAGGTTTTGTTCAGATATCACCACAAACTATCGAGTTTCATCGATTGCAAATTTGTTATCATGGCAGCAAGCCGATTTTCTAATTTGTACCCCCATTACCAAAATCCAAGACGTATCCACGTCAAAAAGAAGGTTAAAACAATATAAGTTCATCAATTTTAGTATGCTTGAGTTCTTCAATTTTAGGTTTCAATTCTGGTGAATTCATCAAAATAATGAATTCATCAAAACGTTTACTGATCAGGTAGCCAATTCGGCTCGCAAGGAGTTTACCAATGAAGATCATCAATACGGCGCCATTATACTCATCGAAAGGCTCATGCAGAGCTCATCGCAAGACTCATTGATCAAATGAGTATATAAGTGAGCAGTAATGATGAGAATATTTCCCAGACCTTTCATCATATCGCGATGATGCGTACATCGATGAACTCATCATGAATCGTCTATTAGGGAAGTCAATTTCCATTGGATTTTATGCATGTTATATGTCTTGGAGTATTGAAGCAATATCTTAATTTGTAGAGCATAATTAAGGGAAAAGCTTTTTATGTGGAAATGAATTTATAACATACAACGCAGAGTTCAATTCACTCGTACAAAAGTGTTGTAAGAAATTTTTTTACAGATTAACCTAATATTTGCATGTTTGAAAACACACTTTTTAGTCATACATGTTGACTTTAATATTGACATAACCGCAATATCACAAAAATATCTATAACTGTGCTTGTCTGACAGGTACAGAAAAGAAATATTTTTTCTTATTATAAATTTCGACCAGTTTTTTTTCAACTGTATTCAAGACTTAATTGAAGATCAAGAAGAAAAAAAATGCACATTATTCTACCCATGTTGTACGAAGGTTTGAAAATGTAAAAAATTAAGGCAGATTGTAACATTTGTGTAAATTTTAGAAATACCAGCCACTAAGACCATCAATATTCCTCAACTGAATAATACACAACAAAATATTGTAGGACCACTGGTAGCAAGATTAAAATCCCTGATCTTGAGACAGATTGAGAACATCTGCTAAGAGACAATTAAAGAGAGCAAGCAGCCAGTCAGGGTGGGAGAACTGACCTACTTGTGTGGAGTAGCGTCAGAATTGATCCAAAGGGCATCCTGACTGGTTTGCTGCTACAATATAAATACCCAAATGTCGCAATCTTTCTCCTCTACCAATACATTTTGTGGCTATCCCAGAAAGCAAAAGATGGGATCGTGGTCGATTTTTGGTAAATATAATAGAAAAATATTTAGTGTTTAACCATTGAACCATTTCTGATTCATGGTTTATACTCGACCTTTTAGCATTGAATCCTATTATAAGCCGAGAAATTCGAATTGTAAAATAGAAAAATGCACATTATTCTATTATGCTACTAACGTTTTTTAAGTAGAAAAAAATCAAAATAATTTACTTCACTACATCAAAAATCAAAAAATTGACTTCACTTTATTATAAAGTTCAAGACAGATTGAAAACATGTGAGCTTAAAATTCCACTGCATATTTTCTACCTCTTTTACCTTGCAACATCAAACAAAAAGTAATGAGGTTAGAATGCTTGCTACAAGAGATCGTTTGGTAAATAAATAACAAAATATATGTATTGTAACATATATATTAATTACATTAGAATCCGGATTATCCGACCTATTGTGGATCGGACCTACCTCGGATAATCGAGAAATGAAAGCATATTTAAAAATATAACAAAGAAATCTATTAATAGTCATAAAGATAAACTTAAATTTTGCTAAGCAGGATGACAAAAGTGTACACGCTACTTACGGCATTTTTGACTGGCATACTCTATTTGCTCTAAAGTTGCTCGCTCCCAGATCTTGTGTTCAGCTGAATTTTTCCTTATCGCTCGAAAAATAGTTGCGTGTGACAAGGGTACCTTTGTGTGCGAGCACTAAAAAGCAGATTTGACGCAATTTTGTGATCTACCGAACGTAGTAAGATTGGAATTGTTCTTTTGAGGTAAGGGCTAACCAAATCGTGTCGAATCCAAAATAAAAAATATTTTGAATTTCTTGGATCGAAAATATTTTCGACTTCTTGAAAATGGCAAATGTTTGATTTCTTGGATTCCTCTTCATCTAGTGAAGAGAATTCCATTGAGTCACAAATGTATTAGGATAGTTCCAAGTTAAGGGGAAAATTCCAAAATTAATTACGCACAGCAACCGCAGAAGTTTATGTTAAAACGGGCAGTGCTCAATTAGACAAAATTATTTCAATTCGGCGCGGCAAATTTATGTTTAATATCGTAAAAAATACACACAAATACTACTTCAACATCGGTAATAGTTTACCGAGGACGACACACAGTCGTGGGACAAGAGGTGATCATTTACTAATATACCAGGTGTAAGAACAAATAGGAAACACAAAGGCAATTTTCATGAATCAGTAAGTCTACAATAATCTACCAAATAAAGGTGGGTTTAGAAACACGAGCATTTTCATTTTTACTGGCAAAGTGAGCGGGATAGCGAAATTCAAATTTACGTGCGCAAAAAGTCGATCACATCAGTGTCTCACACGTACTTTCCCTTCCACTTTATAGTGAACTGTCACTGCACATCACCTTCTCACAGCAATACGTTTGTTATCACTTCAATTTCACCTAACAAAATCATTTTGTGTGATGTTATAATTAATAACATAATTATTATTACCTCCCGTTTCCATTTAAAATGCGTAGCTTTCAAATAAACATCGAACTTAACCTTACTTTTGCTGGCTGCCATAATTCCCCATAATTCAGGGGTAACATTTTGCTGGCAGGGCGGGGAAGTCCAATGTGTTTGTTGTTTGCTGCCATAACTTTCCTATCGTCGACGAAAATTATGGATAGTAAAACCACTACATGCAAGCAAAATTTCCAGTAAAATTTTTACTGAGTGGTTTCCCGTCCCTTTCCCACTTGGTGAAAAAGTCATAAGAAATCTGGCATTTCACTCACTTTGCCAGTAAAAATGAAAATGCTCGTGTTTCTAACCTCTGGAACCCAATGAACGCAACGCGAACGCAACTCCAACGCTGTGAACTGTCACGCAGCGCAACATTTCAGCGGCAGAGCCCAATGGCATCTCGTGAAGTAGTACAAGTGACATAATATAAAGTGGTATAAAACTGGCAAAATTACAAAAAATGATCATTTTGAAGCGATAATTTGCTTTGTTGGTCTTTATCTTTGTCATTTGTCTGTTATTGCACTAAACCGATCAATTTTTCCTCGAACGACATTTCCCCAACCTCACTTTATGAACTGTCAACGCATTCTGCGGCAAAGTTAGAAGTTTGTAAACTTTTGCGTTGTAGTTGCGTTCACTACGTTCACTGTGCTCACTTCAAATGATTTCTATGGAACAAACTTGTAAGTGACAGTTTCTGCGTTCGCGTTGCGTTCATTGGGCTCCAGGCATAAACCCACCTTAATATAAAAGAAACTAAAAGAAATTGAAAATTTTATGAAGCTTAAAAAACAATTTTAAATTATAAATTTCGTAAAAAAAATATTTTTTGTTTAATTTTTCTTATTAACTTGATGGAAAAAAAATATTTATTTTATTTTTATTTTTTTAAATTTTATATTTATCCAAATGTAGAAGTTTTGTAATATTTTGCTTATACCAGCCTGAGTGCTGATCGCAATAAATTAACTTATTATAATTTTAATTTGTTTTATGCCTCTTGTTTTTTGAGGAATGCTCGATTCCCAAAATAATTTTCGTAACACCACGCATATGCGGAGCCCCGTTATTTCGATCCCGCCCCCCACGTGATTTTATTGAACGTGGAAATATAGTAGATAATTGTGTAAATGAGTCTTTATACACTGTTGACAGTAGTGTTGCAGATTGAGTGTCGTAATTGTTTGCTTTTTTTAATAAAAATATTTACTTACCTATCAGCCCCAGCACATGACAACATCTTATTTATCCGAATGACGTGGAAGGGATGTAGTCGCATTCGAATATGAAACTGATCCTTGCCGCAGTGCTTCACTAGATATTTGTTGCAGCAAATACGACCCGCTTCTAGTGCTTCAGAACTTAGCTGTTCATATTCATCGGAAACTAGATGAACGCACAAAGGAAAATCTTCTACTGAAGCCTTTTTCCGCCCCAAATCAAATATGCGAATTTTTGGATCCGGAACTCCTCTACAGAAGCGAGATTTGGGGTAAGGCTTGTTTTTACAATATCGGTAACTGAAACAAGAAAAGTTATTGTAAAATTCACATTACTAGTTAGGTGTATCACGTTTAATTGAAGTAGCATATCTATTTTTAGATAGCACTTCACCCATAAAACATGAAATTTCTATTACCCCAGTAATTGGCCAAAAAAATAATTGTATTTTTGAGGATTTGATTGTACTGAGGTGAATTAAACTCATTTTTAATATTCTTACCATCTTGCCGGACGACGACCCATTATACTAAAAAAAAAGATAAAGCTATGAACGATTACAAAATTTACACAACGCAAATATCCAAAATTCTTAAATATTAGATCCACGAAAAATTACAGCAATAAAATCCCATACCTTGTCACCCGTAGCGTGGTCAAGAAAGGAAGGAAACGGATGCTAGTTAGGAAATGTGACACACGTCATGAAAAGTTCACGCATTATATTTTTCGGAGTATTCTCAACAATCGTTTTCCATTAGGACTACGATAGCACTCAGGAGCGCCTAGATGTAAATCACAGTATTGAATGATCTAATATTAGACGCTCCAGAGTGCTACACTAAGTACAATGGGAAACCTCTAATATTCTCAATAAACAAATTATGAGGAACATTGCGGAAGCCAATACTAGAGTTCTTGTATAACGGCATTTAGACGAAAACTATCTATTGACTGTGTCTACACGGCCCCTTTTTTTCATTCGTTGCATCTTTCGTATAGAATGCAGTGAAAAAGCGAATAAAATTTAAGTAGTATTTACATTGGTCGAGTAGGCTGAAAACATGTTATAATGAATTTGTCACTCTAGCGACATCTAAACATAGCATGAAACTATCGCGCGCTTTTCAAATCACACTCAGTAACTACATTCATATTGTCCGGTAATTGTTACCACCGGAAATTTTTCAGGTGTGTCAATGTAGACACGGTGTGTCAACTTAGAACAAAAAGTAAATTTCATTTTTAGTTCCGATTTCAAACACGGTGCGCTGTTGTTGCATGCTTTTTTCGTTTTTCAAACATGATGGCGCGCGTGTCGCATGTTTTCTCCGACTTGATCATGATTTGAGGTTAGTTTTTTTTTTCTTCATTTTGGGGCACATATTAATTCCGGTAATTTTTCAAGTATCCTTAAAACACCGGTATTTTAGGAAGAATCAGAGAACGATTCGTTTGAGTGGGTAGAATTGAAGCAGTTGTACCTTGAAACCTGTTGTGAGCCATCAGTTTCGCCCCTGAGACTTCGCTGTCGGTTTTGCCCAAAGTTGTGACATTCTGTGCGGTTGGGGCGCATCACTGCTTAAGAATTTTCCACAGTGACTTACTGCTGAAAGGTATCTCCATTTATTTGCAATTTTTGAGAAAATTTCATGGTGTATTTCTAGGTCACACAAACTACATTAACGATGTTTCTTGGGAGCCCGAGGGCGAATATTTAGCTTTAGTCAGTGAGGACCACACCTGCATACTTTTGCAGTCAGAGACGTGATTATTTGGGATCTGAGGAAGTCGAGGTAATGATCTCGGGATAGTCTTACTTTGCTACAATAAATTCTAATTCCTCTTCCAGTCGTTCGAGACACTCGAGCATTCCATGAAGACGGAGGCAAAGTTGCCTCAAAATCAAGCCCCACTTAAGCTTTATGGTGGGCTTTGCTGGCACTATCGCCTTCCCTATATCGTAGCTGCGTTTGATTGTAAACTGCTTTTGGGACGGCTCTGGAGCTCTAGCGCTTGGCTCGACACATTTGGCTTGTCCCTCGTCTTCACTGCCACTGCAGTAATGTGATATTTATTTAAAAATAACAAAACAAAATGTGATATCTATTTAAAGATATATTGAAATTTAAAATAAAAAAACATTTAAAAGATATTGGTTTTGTTTTTTCAAATTTTTATTGGATTTTCTAGCGAGAAAAATGTATCAAGGGCACAAACCAAGTTTAGCACAGGCGAGAACTACCCAATACTCAAACCAAAATAGTTCCGATTTCAAACACGGTGCGCTGCAGTCAATAAGCCAAAGTTGGGCGTCTATTATAATATATATTGTCTATGAATGTAGACAACCCATAAAATAAAAGCTAGCTTTTTTATTCTCAAAATCACTTTTTCTTGAAACAGTTTTAAATTTAAAAATATTACAATTACAAGGAAGAAATTATCCAAATACGAAAACTTCAGACTGTAGTTTGGTGGAAATTCTAAGTAACTGCATTTCATTTATTAGGAAGCAAAAAGGCAATTTGCCCTTTCTATACAAAATATACAAAAGTTTGATATATTGAATACGAAGATACAATTTAAGAAAGTGTCATTATACAAAACAATTCATAAATAATGGGATAATATTAGGAATGTAATCTAAATAAAAAAGAAAAGACTGTTCAATATGAATACTTCAGTAAAAAGGTAAGCATTTCATAACTTAATCAGGGATTCTGAATAACGATTCATTGGCCTTTAAAACTTCTACTGATACTTAAGGCCCAACTACGATCGACATAGGTTTCCCTCCCCACTGCGCCCCTCACCCTCACTTGGCCGGAGCGAAAGACATGTCGCCTCAAAGTGAATTCCAATGTAAACACACTCATTCACTTTGAACTCCAGGGTGCTACGGATACCTAGCCCATAGACTCTCCTCCCTAGAAGGTTTATAGAATCCTCTATGCGTGTGATTACACGCGGTTTCACTTTGAGGTCTTTCCTCATTTTGTTGCCGTGTGCACACGGTTCGCCTTTTTCATTCGCTAAAATCTTTCGCCTTTTTGTTGTTCAAGACATTGGATGAAAATAACCTCAGTTGTATAATGATTGCAGTGAAATTTGTTACATTTAATGAAAATATGGATCATATAATAATTGCAGTAACAAGTTTATTATATGCTTCATCAGCAACGGCTCTATTTTTGTGCCAATCTGTAGAAGAAAACTCCGAATTTTCAGATGCGCACGACTCCACAGCAAACAACGAAATGACCAATAAAAGCAAAACGAGACACAAACCGGTTTGCAACCGATAATTTTAAGTGAATCTAAACTTCGTTCGCTCTTTTTGGTTTCCCTCCCCAGTGCGTCCCTCACCCTCACGAATGGCGTGCCGCCTCAAAGAGAATCCTCGTGTAGACAGGCACTATTTCGTTTAGGTGTGACAGAGGAGTTAAGGAGGGAATACATAATCACGCATGCCCTACAACATTTCATGTTGTCACGTCAATTTGAGCGTGTGTGGTACTGACGGACAACAAAAACTCGTGTTGGCGATCATGATCGCCAAATATCAAACTATCTTTGATTTTGTGGGCGTGGCTTTAGGTTGGCCAACATGATCGCAGGTGTATTGCTGTGATGTAGGACATTCGTTTATTCTTGTGAAATTTTTGAACGAGAAGGGAAAAAGTGAATTCAAGAAAACAATTAGACAAAAAAATGTTGGGAAGAATTTTTCGAAATGCTTCATCCTCATTTTGCAAATTCCAAATTCTCTATTATGACCTTATCTCCTTAAAAAGTTGGTAACGAATGAAGACTGACAGCATGATCGATACGTGTGTAGCAAAACCAACTTTTGGAGTGACAGCATGTTGTAGGCAGGGTTGGGATCAGTGATGTTATATGGAGGGGAATTCCCCTTTTTGCGGCAGGGTTGGGATCAGTGATGTTATATGGAGGGGAATTGTTAATAGGGAAAAGGGGAAAATGCTTCAAAACGAGGGGAAAACGATTTACAACGATGGGAAAATCTTTGCCTTTCAACTAAACCCGAAATACTTTTAAAAAATTACGGAAAAGTGGAAGTACAAATAATTAAAAACAATTACAATCCAATTTTAAGCTTAGGCAAAGGTAAAGAGTGAAGGAAATGCCCTTATTTATGCATTTGCCACTTTATAATGATCTTATTGCAATTGTAAAGTACACCCCAATCTTTTAAACGAAAGCACTTTAAAATGGCTTTGGAATCTACGTTTAACCGATTTTTCAGTGTACTTTTTAACAGCTTTGAAAAAAGCACATTAAAAAGTACATTTTATCATCTTATTCAAAGTAATTACTTTAAAAGATTTTGATAGAAAGTAGTTTCCATGAAAGTTCATTGACACATATTTTTTGTTCGTTTTTCGGATTTCTTAAATATATTTTCAATAGAAATATTTTAAATTGCAAATCAGCAGAAGTGCTTTGTTTAAATTATGTAAAAATCAATTAAATCGATAATTTCTTGGTCATCTTTAAAATTTAGCTTAATGTACTAATTTCGACCAATATTCACCAGAAGATTGCATGGACCAGGGGCAAAGTGCCCGGAACACAAAAATCGAGTTCCAGTCGCGACTTGATTTCGTTTTTTTCCTTTTTTTGTTTTTTTTTTATATTTTTTAAATTCAAAATATGGAAATAATTTTTATCAAAGCAAGTCACAAAAAAATGATCCTGTCCTTAAATGGACAGGATCATTTTTTTGTGACTTGCTTTGATTATTATCCAATTGTGAATCCCGGGTTCTTTTCATATCTTATTTGACGTTTGGTTAGAGCAGCGCCGGCTCTATGGTCCTATGCGCCCTATGCAAGTTTTTTTTTGCGCCCTATGCAAGTTTTTTTGCGCCCTTTTTGTTTGAATTTAAAAAAAAGTGTACATATGGCAGATAAGTAAATTAATTTAAAGGCGCAAAACGTTTTATGTAAAACTAGGGGCTGCGCCCCGAACCGCTTCGCACCCTTTACTCGGCTAGGTAGTTACTCGGCTTTTGACCTCGAGTCTGACTTTGCATGGAGCGGGGTAGATATTATTGGGCGAACAATTTCCCTGAGGGCTGGCCTTCCTAATGGAGAAAACCTAATCCAAGTCCCATCAGTGTTGTAGTACATAGCAGGCGAGGGAGTCTACGAGAAGGTAGGGGGTAGATATTAGTGGGCGAAAAATTTCCCTAAGGGCTGGCCTTCCTAAAGGAGAAAACCGAATCCGAATCTCTCATTGTTGTAGAAGGTAGCAGGCGAGGGGGTTTACTGAGCGGAGGGAGGGTAGACATTAGTGGGCGAAAAATTTCCTTGAGGAATGACTTCTCTATTAGTGAAAGCCGCACCCCAATCGGTTGAACGGTTCGAAAGTTATCAGAGGAGGGGTATCGAAGAAGAGGGGGGAGGTCAATAAAAATTAGACTATCATTTATTCTGCCAGTAATTCTACGTGTGTGCAAAATTTCGTCGAAATCGGTTGGGCCAATTTCACGTGATGTCGGAACAAAATTCGACAGACAGACAGAATTACAGATTTATAATACGTGTAGATAGCTTGCATACCCGCCGTTGTAGGGTGAAAGTTTTTGTAAAATTTTTTTTGCGCAAAAAAACAACGAAATAACTTAAAAACTTTTGAAAAAAATCGTTATGCCTTCATGACCTCTCGTTCCGAACTTTAAAATTTGAAAATTCTAACACCGGATTCGTGATCAGCGACCCCGAAAACCCCCGAGTGAAACTTTTTAGCCTCCTATTGAGCAGGATTAATGGCGAAAATCACGGTTTAAAAACACCCAAACCCCCTTTACCCGTTCACCCCCTTAGGGGTAAAATTTCGTAAAACCCCGCCTTAGTGAGCGCCTACGCAATGGTTGGGACATACTGTGAAAGTTTCAAGTCTATAGCTTCAGGGGTTTGGGGTGGGCGTTGATGAGTCAGTCAGTCACTCAGTCAGGTTAAACGATTTTATATATAGAGATGGTTGGTTGGTTTGATAGGAGGGGGGTTCACCAGGGAACCCCACGCACGAAGGCCTCAAATTGGGCCCATTGTACACCTCCAATGTCCCTCGCTGGAGCAGATTGAGCTCAAGTACGGTTGTTTAGCCATCCCGCCAGTGCTATATATTTCCGAATCGGCTCCCAGCCCTGAGTTCCTGCCTCATGGAGTTCCTCTAGAAAGGGATAGCCGGAGCATTTGACGCGAGTACGGGTTAAGGCTGGACAGTGACACAAAAAGTGCTCCACCGTTTCCGGCTCTTCTCCGCAGCCCCTGCATTGTGGATTATCCACCAGCCTCATCTTGAAAGCGTGATCCTTCAGGAGGGAGTGCCCAGTTAGAATCCAAGTCGTTAGACGAAGGGGATTCCGTTCCAGATTTAAGAGGCTCTTAGTAAGGTTTGCATTTAAGCCACCCCATAATTCCTTTGTTGTAGTGCCGATCTGACACATGGACCAAAGTTGTTGGTTCTCCTGATCCGCCCACTGCTTAAGTTGCAGTTTAAGGGTTTGAATCGGAAACCCAACAGAAATGGGTTGACTGTCCATACATGTACCCTTACGAGCAAGTTCATCTGCCTTCTCATTTCCAGGAATATTACTATGCCCAGGAACCCAAACCATTTTAAGGTGGTTGGTTTCGGAGAGTCTCTTTAGGTCTTCCTTACATGACTGCACAAGCTTAGATTTGGCAGTGTGTGAAGAAATCGCTTTGATGGCTGCTTGACTCTCTGAGCAGATGCAGATATCCTTTTCAGTCACTGCAAGGTCCAACAGAAGCTTGAAAGACCGTAGCATGGTTGTCTAATTTGAACGATCGCTCCACTCCGAGCTCCTCGCAGAACAGTCCAGCGCCAGTTAGGTTATCCATCTTGGAGCCGTCTGTATATACCGTTATGTCCGCTTCAGGCAGGTGGTGTGACAACTCCTATCTCCCACTTGTCCCGGAGATCAATGCTCTTACAAACATTGGCCTCCAGGTAGGACTCCGGCTGCAAGTCGCTTTCTAAAGATAGAGCGGGTACTTTAGACTTTACGAAATCGATAATGGACTCATGTGGAACTCCCTGTCCCGCATGAGTCCAAGTTCCGGCGAGGTGTAGCCTTATGGCCGCCCCCGCCGCCATATGTTTAACGTGCAGCTCGATAGGGGGTAGATTCAAGATAACCTCCATTGACCTTGTAGAGGAGGATCTTAAAGCGCCCAATGTGCTCAAACAGCACTGTCGCTGCACTCTTTCCAGTATTTTCCGCTTTGATGCCGTTTCCAGTGCCTTCCACCATACAAGAGAGCCATAAGTTAAAATCGGGCGGATTACTACCGTATATAGCCATTTGACCATTTTTGGTTGCAGGCCCCAATTCCCTCCTATAGCCCTCCTGCACATTCCAAAGGCTCTATATGCTCTGCTCGCCCTGTCTTCTAAATGAGGTGTCCAGGTGAGCCGTCTGTCCAGTATGACCCCCAAGTATTTGACCTTATCTTTCAGTTCTAAACTGATGGAGCCAATCCTTGGTGTGGTCAGTCTTGGTAATTTGTTTTTCTTTGTGAACAAACAGAGCTCGGTTTTGGACGGATTAACCTTTAGACCGTTACCTTCAGCCCAGTTGCATACCAGGTTAATGGCTGTCCGGGCTAGCCCGCTGAGTTCTGTTTCAAATTTGCCGGTTACAAGGATTACCAAGTCGTCTGCGTAACAGACGACTCGGAATCCCTGTCTGTCCAGATCAAGTTATTCATCACCAGCACCCAAAGTAAGGGTGAGAGTATTCCTCCTTGAGGAGTCCCCCTGTGAACTATTCCCTCTCTAGTTTGATCCCCCAGAGATGCGAAGATTCTGCGATTTTCAAGCATATGCGCGATCCACATTCTCGTTCCATGATCAACATTGCTTGCGCCAAGAACCTCTATTATTTTGCCTATAAGGATATTATTGAAAGCCCCTTCTACATCGATAAAGACCCCCAGGGTTGATTCCTTAAAAAGGAAGCCCTTCTCTATCCTGTGTATGACCTCATGTAAAGCTGTCTCCACGGATTGGCCCTTGATGTATGCATGCTGGTTGTTTGATAACAGCCCGGCTGGCAGGGTTTCCCTTAATTCCCTATCGCAAATTCTTTCCAGGGTCTTGAGCATGAAGGAAGTTAGACTTATTGGTCGCCAAGCCTTCGCTGACGCATGCTCCACCCGGCCGACTTTCGGTATGAAAATCACTCGAACTTCTTGCCAAAGACGAGGTGTATAGCACCAGTCCAAACATGCCTTGAATAAATTGACCATCCTTTCACAGATGTGATCCATGGCGTGCTGCAGGATAGCTGGGTATAAGCCATCCCTCCCCGGTGATTTGTATGGTCGGAATGAGTCTACCGCCCATTTGACTTTACTCGCTGTTATAAAAGCTGCAGAGTTAGCTGGTTGAACCCAAGCTTCCTCTACAAAAACCCCAGCTCGGTCTCGCCCCGCAAAACATCCAGGGAAGTGTTCTTCCATCAGGATCTCCAAAGACTCCCCACATGATCCAGCCCTGCTTCCATTGCTTGCAACAATGAGTTCAGGTTGTGTATGGGTTTTCGATAGGAATTTCTTTAGTCTTGCGGTCTCCCCGATGCTGTTAACGCTATCGCAGAATAAACGCCAAGAGTTTCTCTTAGCGCTGCGTATCATTGCCTTATACTCCCGAAGAGCAGATTGGTATGTATCCCAGTCCTGCTCACGGTTGTGATTTTTGGCTTTATTATACAGTTTCCTGACCGTTCTTCGCTTCTCCATGATCTCCCCAGTCAGCCAGGGGGTACTTGAGTCCCCCTTAGTCTTTCTGAGAGGACATGAAGACTCGAAGGATGACTTTAAAATTGTCGTCAGTATCTCCGTCTCGTTGTCAATGTCATCCGTGCTATTAAAGTTAGGGGCATTGACTCCCTCCAATTTTTGAGCTAGTAGTTCCCCAAACAGCGCCCAGTTCGTTTTCGATGGGTTTCTAAATTCGGGTGCTACTTTCTTTACTCTGCCTAGCTTGAAGCGAATGTATCTATGGTCTGAGAGGCTAGCTTCGTCCGAAACTCGCCAGTCCTGAACCAGATTCACAGCGCTCCCGCTAGCCAAGGTTATATCTAAGACTTCCCTACGGACGCGGGTTATGAACGTGGGCTCTACCCCGCGATTCAAAACATGTAGGTTAGTACTTGATACATAGTCAAAAAGTGACTTACCTCGATCGTTACAGTCTGAGCTTCCCCAGCCTGTGTGGTGCGCGTTTGCATCGCACCCGATTACTAAATTTTTCCGGTTACTGCTGGCGTAACTTACCAGTTCCTCGAGCTCCCGGGATGGTGGAAGGATTGGTGCATCATATGGGAGGTATACGGAGGCCAATACCATCTGTTCCCTCCTACCTTCTGCGGACCATTCCCACAATATTGCCGTTACATCTGTAGATGGAGCTAGGGGGATCGAGAACAAGTTCAGTTCCTTCCTAGCTACGATGCACGTTCTGGGTCTACCTATATTCCTTCCTTGAAAAATATGTAGGGCTGCCCCGAATCCTGAAACCATGTCATTTAACGTCCATGGTTCTTGAATTAGAGCGACGTCCACTTTATTCTCCTTGAACAGTTGAAGCAGGGTAGCCGAAGCCGCCCTACTACGATGTAGATTAATTTGGAGGACACTCATATTAAGATTGAGCATCCCCCATATCAAACTCTTCCGTGAGGGTATCATCAGAAGAGAGAACCTCACATATAGAGATAATTCATACAAATAAAATAATTACAAGTTCAACGATTTATAATAGTTCAACATAAAGTATAAAAAAGTTAACAATTTTATTTATTTAAGTTTCTAAAATTTTACTTTTCTTGCGCCCTTTAGCTCGGCGCCCCCATGCCTTGCATGGTCTGCATATTAGGTTGAGCCGGGCCTGGGTTAGAGACCCGTGACGTTGTTATTGGAAATTTTGTTAAACAAAATATAATTTTTTTTCCTAATTTGTGCTTTTTTCTCTTAAAAGACTGTAACATGAGTCCAGATAATTTTTGGTTTTAATAAATGAATTCTTTATTTAAAATTTGTTGTTTGAGGGGAATTTCGTCATTGAAAAAGAGGAAAAGAGGGAATTTCGTCATTTGGAAAGGGGAATTCCACTAAAGGTACATAGCATCACTGGTTGGGACTTTAGGATGTGTAAAAGGTACTATTTTTGCCCAAAAAAGGTACTAGATTGAGATAATGTGGTACTAGACTTGTTTTTAACTATCGTGCAACCAAAATCGTTTTTTTATGCTTATTACATAGGAGTCAAAAAAATCTAAATCTCGTAATTTTAGAAAAAAAAACATCCTTAACCAATTTGGATTGACTTTTGCGCTGTAAATATAACCGTTCTCGGTCAAAAAAATACTCTAAGAAAAACTCCAAAAAACCAATAAAAATTGTCTAGATGTATTTGTTTTAAATTTTCGCGCGCTATCTAAAAACTTAAATTTCGAGAAGTATTTTGAGCTATTGCTAATATAAATCATATTTCCATGGCCTCCGATTGATTTTCATATCTCCCTTATGGTTCAACCACAATTGGGGCGGCAAGCGGCAGCGGCGGGCGGCATTTTTTTTGCACTTACGTAGCACAACTAGAGCTGCTACAATACAGCGGCAACGGCAGCGCACTTTTTCCGTCGCCGCCGAGTTTGAATCCAAGTCAAACTTGCCGCCGCCGCCCAAAATGTTTTATGAAAACCACCACATTCGGCGCCACATTCTATGCCGATTTTTCTTCGTTGTTTTGTGACAACCACCACATTCGGCGCCACATTCTATGCAGTTTTTTTGACATTTTGATTTCGCAAGATGCCGACAACGGAGAAAAAATTAATCGAGTTCGTGGAAGGAAATCCAATGCTCTACGATTTGGCCCATCCTCAATATAAAAGGATAGACATCAAGGAAAATAAATGGAGTGAAGTAGCGGACGAATTAAATAAGTTTTGATGTTTCAATTTTTACAGAAGCATATGCCGACGGTGCCGCTATCATTGTAGCTGGCTCGGCGCTATGTGTGGCGGCGCCATGCCGCCCGCCGTCGCCGTTGCCGCTTGCCGCCCCAATTGTGGTTGAACCATTAATAAGACGAATTCAGTAGTCTTTAATTAAAGAGTTGTGGTGGGATCATTTAAAAAAATACTTTTTTTTCTAATACATAGAAAAGTGATGGCTTTTTAAAGGGAGCTATAAATTCAGATAAAATCATTTTTTATATAAACCATGAAAAGGTACCAGATTCATAGGCTGTGGTACTAGGGTACTAAATGAGTCAAAAAGGTACTAGATCTAGTACATATGTACTAAAGTCCCAACCCTGGCTGTAGGGCATGAGTGAGCATGTATTTCCTGCTTTACAGAGGGGCAAAAAATTAAACTGTCATTTAAAGGAGGATCTCCATTACCATGACTTCTGTAACTGCAAAAAAATGCAGAAAACTAGAGCAAGATAGACTTATATAGATCTAAATAGGAATGACTGAATACAAGTATAAACGCTTTCCCTTCCAGTTTAACAACTTTATAGCAATCATATCAAACCTTATGCTATGAATATAAGGTTCAAATTAGCATAGAAATAAAGCTATACAGCTGCATGTGTGTGTTTGAACTACATGAAAAATGACAGCTACGCTATAATAGCACTTTGTATGTGTCTGTGCTCACTATTCACTTACAGGGACAATGTGTGATTGTAGTAGAAATCGCTATAAAAAAGTTCAAGTCCGTCAACTGCATTTATGGTTGCTATAAAAAAAGAGGGGAAATTATTTTTGCAGTTGCCGACAAATTTTTGCAGTTGATTCTGATCTCCCTTTCTCGCCAAGGTGTCTTCACATAAATGTGTCTCTATTTTTTTGCAGTTGAGAAAAGTCATGGTAATGGAGGGCCAACTTAACTATTCAACTTCACGTTTAATTGTTATATTTAATTAATAGAAAAATGTACATGTTATAATAGCACTCATTGGCTTTGGAATTCAACTCGTTTAAAATTTATGTATTTAAATAGAAAAGATTTAGGGTTTTAATTAAACAATTATAAATTCGCGTTCGTCGCGTTATTTCAAGATCAGTAAGATGGTGATTACATTGGACGTGGTGTCTTTCGTTACGTGCCCAAGTGAGGAACAGATGAAGTGCGGGACTGGTAGGGGTGAGGCACGTAGGATCTGACGAACGAAACTGAAAATTTCAGACGTGCCGGGCTGTGATTGGTTGAGCTGAAAACTGTTTACTTTTCTTGCCACATCCGTGCGAACCGTCGTGGCGTTGTGATAGCTAATATGCCGAAAATGCAATAGTTGAAGGAAAGAAATATGCTTTTTAAGATTGAAATGAATTTCTCTTGCATTTGATATGAAAATAAAACCATTTAAAGAACAGTAAACATTGATTTTAGTAGTATTTCTGTCATACTGTTCCATACATCAAAACAACGACCAAAACCACGTAACTACCAGTCTGAACACAAAAGGTACGTCACGAAAGACGTAACGAAAGACACCACGTCGAAATGTAATCACCCACTAATTTAGTATGTTACTTAGTTCAAATATGTATTAAATCAAAAGGCAGCAAATCAAAAAGATTTAGGGTTTTAATTAAACAATTATAAATTCGCGTTCGTCGCGTTATTTCAAGATCAGTAATTTAGTATGTTACTTAGTTCAAATATTTATTAAATCAAAAGGCAGCTACTCTAATAAAGTTTAAATTGCATGGGATGACTTTAAACGGTTTTAATATTTTTATGGACGCATTAAAATTATAGATAAAAAAATAAAAAAATTGAGTGGATAATACCTGAACATTTATGAACATTTATGTTTTCTGTCAATTCTTTGAAAATGTGGAGTAAAAAAAACTTTAATGCGCCCTTCTTTTACAATTTTGTTCCCTGACTGGAAGTGTGACTTTTTAAAATTATGCTGTTGCGGGATCAAATCAATTAAATTAATGTTGCACGCCTCGTAAGAAAATTTGATGGTCACGTGGTGACGTGCGATGAATCTTATTTCTTGAAAAATTTGCTTAAATTTCAGGATTTTATCGAAGTTGCATTTTTTTAAAATGCTTCTTGGATAATGATCGGATCGAAAGTTTTCCAAGGATTTTCCGTCCAGAAGTTGCCATCATTTTCTTCAAAAGAAAAGTTTTTTCTTGGAGATAAGAGTATAAATTAACGAATTTATCTCTTCTTCGTTGAGATCGAAAAAAAAGATTTGTAAATTTAGACGAAAACCCCTAAAAACCAGCACGGAAGTAACTTTAGAATATGCATAACGATTCGCGCAAACACGTGTTAATCAAAACGAAATTTACCTTTTGGGGTATCCAAGTTTAACATAGAATTATCCTCCCAATCTCGTACAGGACTTCTCTTAAGAAAACGACGAATGCTTTGTCCTTAGAAGATGAAATTTTTTTCTTTAAAAAAATCAGTCTCGAACAAAATTTGTGGAATTTTCCCCGTCGTAGAGAAAATGTAAATTCTGTAGGAGCAGCAATTAGCTGTTACTTCTACGACGATCTCCCAGGAAAAAAGGAAAGATTTATCTAGACAGGATTTTGTAATAAAAAAAAACAAAGCAGTCATTGGCACTGCCGACAGAAGTGATAACCTTAAACTATGAAAAAACAGAATTTTTTTGGATTTTGAAATTATTTGTAGTATCAAAAATTAATATTTCATAATTTGTAAATTAAATCATTAACATTAGTCTGGTTTTCATATATATCGCCACTCCGAGCAACAATTACATATATACATTAGCTGTTTTTTAATGATCCATATGGATCTGTTATCCGGATCATTAAATAAAAAAAAGAATTAAAAAAAAGCTTTTATTAAAAAAGAATGCACTAAAAAGAAAAAAAATAATTTTCTGGATGCTGTGTATCATAAATATAAAAGCTTTTTAAAAGCGAGAAAAAAATTTATTTTATTGTTTTATGCTTTATCTCGCTTTTTAAAAGCTTTTATATTTGTGATACACAGCGTCCAGAAATATTATTTTTTTCTTTTTAGTGCATTCTTTTTTAATAAAAGCTTTTTTTTAAAAAAAAAATTTATTTTTTTTATTTTGTTCTTTTTAGTCTTCGAATATATATCCTTACATTTGAGATGTCCTTACAGGCTTTTTAACTTGAGAATCGTATTCAGCGACCCCAAAAACCCCCAGAATAGATTTTTTTCCGGATAATCACGTTATCCTTACAGGACCTTCCGTTATCCTTACAGACTTTTTAATGGCAGATTCGGATTTAGCGACCTCAAAAACCCCCAGAATAGATTTTTTCCGGAAAATTTGGAGAAAAGGATAATCACGTTATCCTTACAGGACCTTCCGTTATCCTTACAGACTTTTTAATGACAGATTCGGATTCAGCGACCCCAAAAACCCCCAGAATAGATTTTTTTCCGGAAAATTTGGAGAACAGGATAATCACGTTATCCTTACAGAACCTTCCGTTATCCTTACAAGGACGAAGTAGTGAAAATATTGTATTGTCATCGGACTTATATAAGTGTGCAAAATTTCAAGTCAATCGGACAAGTGGAAGTGGGTCAAAATTGGGTTGCAAGATTTGATCTGACAGACAAACAGACACGAAGGCAAGCTAAATAAAAGCTTTTAATGATGTAAGAATACATGCTTGATTTAAACTGTAACAGCCTTATTAATAAACGTTAGTTAATTTTTATCAATGGTTTACGCAGTGGATAACTCGAAATTCTTATTAATAAAAAATTTTAAGAGTTAACTGACGTTAGTTAACTTTGTGTTAGCTAACATACCGATTTCCTCGAGTTAAGGAGTTGATAAATCTTGACGGCGCATAACTCTTGCAAAAAAGACTGGAAGAAGCAATGATCCATTAAAAAAATGCAATTTATGTTGTTTTATTATATTACCTTATCACTTGAACACCAATTTTCTGATCGCTTTCCTTCAATTTTTAAATTTTCCACTTTTAATTACTTTGCAGTGAATCACAATTAAAATAAAAACATTAATTTCACTCCTATTTTAATATTGTCTCCAAGGAAACGGATTTAAAAAACCAAAATATGACTTATTTTAATATCGTCTCCAAGGAAACGGATTTAAAAAACCAAAATTTGACTTAAATGTAAAAGATTTTCGTATTTTTTGGTACAATTCGGCACAAGGGTTGCCGTATTCCAGCGAAATTTTTAAATAAAATACGAGTTAGCTATTATATGGAGGAAATTTTTTTATTAATAAGAATAGTTATCTAATGGATAAGTTTGCTATCTCGGAGTTAGTTAGCACATGAGTTATCTCCGTGTTAGGGATTTTTTATTAATAAGGCTGTAAATTGTTAACTTTGTCCCAGAGCAAAAATTTCACGCTAATATGTTTTTTGTCTCTCCTGAAAAATTTGAAAAAGTGGAGATGACCGTTTTTTTTATCGAAAAAACCATAACAGAAAGCTTTGGAAGTTGAGGTGCTTTTTTTAAAAGTTTTCCAATGTGGAAGTTGAAGCTTAAAGCTTTGGAAGTTGAAAGGTTTTCCAATGTGGAAAGCGTCACGTTTTGATGCTGACGCCAAACCATAAGTTTTTACCCATCCAAAAATCGCCCAACGCGCCTAAAGAAGTTATCACTTCAAAAAAAACTGGTTCTACCGTTGATTCTATTTGGTTAGCTTATTGAATTGTTGAATATAAGAACAATGACAACTTAGGTATTGTTTAAATATTTAGCAAAAGGAAATTATTTCGTTTGGGAAATGCAATGAGGGCACACGAGGGTGACGATCAGAACTTCGTAGGTGAGACTCGAGTACTAAAAGACTTTTTTTTTGTTATTTTTAGAAAGACTAGCCGCAACAGGGCACGTTATGCAAGTAGACGTAAGTCAAATGCAGAAGGTGAAAACGGCGGTGATGGGCGTATATATTTTGCATGGAAGATACCTACGTCTTCTAGTTCGTAAAGACTTGTTCCTATTCTTCTTCTTACTCGGGCTTTAACGAAGATAGGCGCCAGCTTCGCGCTGTATTTATTGCTCGCCTTACTCAAGGTAAAATTTTGCCGGTGGATCTCTTGTCCCAGTCGATAGTTGGCATCCGTTTTTCGTGTGTTATAAGTCCTACACGCTCTGTCGTAAGCTTTATTTAAATTTTCTTTCGTTTTTAATCGCACAATTTGAAGTCGGTCAGGTCGATCTACCAGGAAGTCATCTTCACTCCGGGCACCTAGGTTTCTGAGAACTTGATAAAGTTAGCCGTGGCTCATCATGTTCTGGCCAAAAAGAACTTGATAAGGGGAACTTCCGATTGCTTGATGAATAGAACTTCGTAGAGAGAAGGATATCTGGGAAAGGTTTTCGTCCCATCTCGTATGATCTTTGTCGATATAGGCTCGAATTCCGCCAAGTATCAATCTATTCACTCGCTGTGAAGCGTTAGCTTGAGGGGAGTACAGAGCGGTATATGTATGCTTCACGCCATATTTACCGAGTAGTTCGTTAAACAGCGATGACTTAAATTGGATTCCATTATCAGTCATAATGTTTTCTGGAACTCCAAATGTATGGAAGATTTCTTTCTCCAGGTAATCGCATATTGTTTGGCACTGAACTTTCTCAAGGGTTTGAGAAAAGGGAACTTGGAGAAGTGATCTATGAGAATCCCGATATTGCCGGACTTATACCGAAGATAAGGCCCTAAGAGGTCCATGTACAATTTTTTGGAATGGCTTTGAAGTTTCGTAGTTGGCTCCCATAGCAAGTCTTAAAGCTTGATCCAGACTACACGATGTACGGGGTACGAGGTTTCTGGTTTCCTCGTACATGGAACTGTATCCACACTGCACAAGATTTTGCTCATTCGTGTTTTGAGCTTCGTGATGAACGCTGACATATTGCTAGCAGTGGCGGCGGTTTTATGTGTAAAACAAAAATCAAAAATTACCAAACGTAAAAAATGGCTCTCTAAATAATCTTTACTTTTTATTTTCCATACGCAAGGAAAACTTCGGTAAAGTTCAATAAATTCTAATACAAATTCTTTTGGAAAATTACGGAAATCCGCCATTTCGGAATATCACTACGCCAATGGAAAACCCCGAACTGTTCCATCCACACCTACGATGTTGCCATGTACGGGGTTACCACGTACGAGGAAATCCAAACAGCTTCTGATTTTACTCACTAGGTGAAACCCTGTGTAAATTTCCCATCCAAACACTCGATGTTCGGGGTACGTGCCAACCTCGTACCCCGTACGTCGTGTAGTCTGGATCAAGCTTAAGACATAGTTGGGATGTTTAGTTTCTTTGCAAATATTGCATTGCAACACAAAGTCGCGAACATTTTTCACCATGTTGGGTCAAAAAAAAAATACTGTCGAAGCCTCTCTAGGGTTTTGCGTATACCTCCGTGAGAGGACATTGGCGGACAATGAGCTGACTCGATTAAACATTTCGTCATCTCATCAGGCACCCACAATTTCCATGACTGCTCATCTAAATTGCACTGCCCAGTGGCATGAGTGTTGGATGTCGAAATTAAATCTTTGCAATTTCAAACTCCAACGTGCTAAACAGCCATTGGTGGCCTTCACCATAACCGCGGAATTTCTTTATGGCGAGTACCGCCGGGAGGACATTCCTGCTCGGTAACAAAATAATTCCGTTGAGCCTTGTTGAACTTTTGGGACAGGAAAGCGACTGGCCGCTCAACACCATCTTCATCCTCCTGTGATAAAACATCCCCCATACCTGTGAGGCAAGCGTCACACTGAATAATGAACGGCTTGTTATAGCCTGGGTTTATCAAAACAGGAGAAGACAGTTGTGTTTTGATTGTGTCAAATGCAACTTGAGCTTCGAGAGACCAAGAAAACTTTTTTCCCTTTTTTAGAAGATCCGGGATGGGCGCAGACAGGGAAAAAATTTGCAATAGAGCGGCGTTACCAACCGGCTAATCCTAAAAATGTTCGAACCTCCACCGAGGGTAACTTCCATTTACCATTTTATCCATCGATTCTTCATGCTACCTGTTTCTTTCTAGCTTGTACACCAACTCCGTGATGCTAGATTATGGTAAATTTACCTTTTCGTGGTAAATTTCTCCCAAAAAGTCGGTGGCCATACTCAAAGTAGGGGTGAAACTAACCTGCCTCATACAGGTACTCTAATTATGATATATTTAAACGAAATTTTTTTTAATCGATTGATTTAAGTAGTTTTCCTGAATCAAGGGCTTAAAAAGTTTTAAATAAATACAATAACCTATTTTAAAAAAACTGAAAACAAAGTTGATTTATTGATCAAAATTTTCCAAATAAGACAGTTCGAAAATTTTCAACCCATTTATTTCGAAACCATTCTTCCGATGGCTACCTATAGATTTAAATAGTAACTTTAGTTCAAAGCACACAGACGATACAACTAGTGTGCCTACATATAAGAGAGTGGCCAGGTGCTTTCGAAGTGGACTATTCATCCGAATTCGAAAATGTAAGTGGACTGTTCGAATCGTATGTGTGAATTAATTAGTGACTGTATTACTAGTTACCATTTATTGAAAATGGGCGAGAATGTTGACTAGTAAAGTATTCCCCGTTTCTATCCGTAATCCAAATGATTCGCAGCCCTAAAAAACATCTTGCACTAAGGGAAAACATTGAGACTACCATTTATGGTATTTATACCTGTGGTGTTTTTATTTTTCTTTATCGCAGAATATAAACAATGGCTCGGATTTTTAAATCAAAATAAATAAACACTAACAGTCAAAGTTGAGGTTATGATTTTATTTATTTTCGAAATGTCAGTTTACTTTTCGAAAAGCAAAGAAAATTTGTTTGTGTAAATATGGAATTTTCGAGTTTTGCATCAAAATTATACGATCATAGCGCCCGAATATTTTTTTAAATCCTCACACCGTACACAAAATACACCCGATTCTCTTTTTACACATGACTAAAAATGATTTAAAATACTTTTACTTAAAATCTGTTATCATCAGGTAAAAATTCAAACTTAACGGAAATACCTATTTGCAGTGGGATTCTTGATAAATAACGAACTGGAAAATTCTCTATGGGTAATCGTAATAATTCCGCCCAAGTAGTTTTTCTAAAACATTGGGTTCCAATGTTGCAAATTTTGCATTCGGCTTATGGCAAACGAATTCATGAGTTGGAGAAACGCTGGCGATACAATGAGTATGGAATAACAAAAATGACGATCACAAGAGAATCGAAATTCGTTACCTGCTTGTCGTCATCCGTATACAAGTTAGCACATGGTTAGCACATAATGATCGATCAAAAGAAAATAATAAAAAATGCCATTGAGTATTTTTTAAGAACGATGGTTTGAATCTAATTCGTTTATCTCATTGCACTTAAATACTTATCTCAGCTAATTATATTACTTTTTCGGCCGAAAATTATATTACTTTTTTGCCGTCTTCTTTTGCTTATGCTCGTGCGTCTGAAAATATTATAGTTTTTTTGGAAAATTCTTCAACATCGGGACAATTCGTTTAACATATTGTTTGCTGCCTTGGAATTGCTGTTCGCTGCCTTCAGTTCAACCACGCATACTGTTGCCGCCATTTTATATCCGATGTGCTGCATGCGGTGTAATTTCAGAGTTAGTAATCAGCGCAGTTCTAGCGCTCCGCCAACTTTATCAGTAGCTGCTGCAATCATCTGTTGTCGGCTTTCTACTTTTTAGAGGACTTTTTTCGTTGATTTTGGTGCTTTTCGACTTCCTGTTCCTCGAAATTTGATTATGACCACGCATAGTTCGGATAAATGCCCTAAATGTAATAAAAAGGTTGGTGATAACGAAAAAGGCATAATGTGTGATGTTTGTGACGACTGGTTTCACAAGGAATGTTCTGGTCTTTCTGAAAAGTTATTCGCTGTAGCTGAATCTACTAGCAAAAATACCGCTTGGACATGTCTGGGATGCAGAAAATCCGGTCTTATAGCTGATAACCACAACACTCTTTTCCAATCAGAGCTGCAGAGTATCAAAGAGTCGATCCATAATCTTCAATTGTCTGTCTCATCTAAAACGGATGTTCTAGTCGAAGAGGTTGACTTATTAAAAAATAGAGTTTCAGCGTTAGAAGTGGGCACAAATTCTTCTACTAACAGCATAATGTTTCGTCAACTTGAATTCTGGTATCGCAGTTATTCTCTGAGGATATCTGGCCTGCCTCCAAATATTACTAACCTAAAGGAAATTTTAATCAAAACTATGGACATTATTGGCATTAATATTGATGTACACGACATGGTTTCTGTACACCAAAATCCTGCAGGTGTAGTGAGTCTTAAATTAGATAGGCTTTCTTTAAAAAAAAAAAAATTTTTTAAAAAAAGCTTTTATTAAAAAAAATGCACTAAAAAGAAAAAAATAATTTTCTGGACGCTGTGTATCACAAATATAAAAGCTTTTAAAAAGCGAGATAAATGTTTATTTTATTGTTTTATGCTTTATCTCGCTTTTTAAAAGCTTTTATATTTGTGATACACAGCGTCCAGAAAATTATTTTTTTCTTTTTAGTGCATTTTTTTTAATAAAAGCTTTTTTTAAAAAATTTTTTTTTATTTTTTTTTATTTTGTTCTTTTTAGTCTTCGAATATATAGCTTTACATTTGAGATGTCCTTACAGGCTTTTTAACTTGAGAATCGTATTCAGCGAACCCCAAAACCCGCAGAATATATTTTTTCCCGGAACAATTGAGAAAAAGGATAATCACGTTATCCTTACAGGACATTCCGTTATCCTTACAGACTTTTTAATGACAGATTCGGATTCAGCGATCCCAAAAACCCCAGAATAGATTTTTTTTCCGGAAAATTTGGAGAAAAGGATAATCACGTTATCCTTACAGGACCTTCCGTTATCCTTACAGACTTTTTAATGACAGATTCGGATTCAGCGACCCCAAAAACCCCCAGGATAGATTTTTTGCCGGAAAATTTGGAGAAAAGGATAATCACGTTATCCTTACAGGACCTTCCGTTATCCTTACAGAGTTTTTGATGACAGATTCGGATTCAGCGACCCCAAAAACCCCAGAATAGATTTTTTTCCGGAAAATTTGGAGAAAAGGATAATCACGTTATCCTTACAGGACCTTCCGTTATCCTTACAGCCTTTTTAATGACAGATTCGGATTCAGCGACCCCAAAAACCCCCAGAATAGATTTTTTCCGGAAAATTTGGAGAAAAGGATAATCACGTTATCCTTACAGGACCTTCCGTTATACTTACAGACTTTTTAATGACAGATTCGGATTCAGCGACCCCAAAAACCCCCAGGATAGATTTTTTTTCCGGAAAATTTGGAGAAAAGGATAAATACGTTATCCTTACAGGACCTTCCGTTATCCTTACTGACTTTTTAATGACAGATTCGGATTCAGCGACGCCAAAAACCCCCAGGATAGATTTTTTTCCGGAAAATTTGGAGAAAAGGATAATCACGTTATCCTTACAGGACCTTCCGTTATCCTTATAAGGACGAAGTAGTGAAAATATTGTATTGTCATCGGACTTATATAAGTGTGCAAAATTTCAAGTCAATCGGACAAGTGGAAGTGGGTCAAAATTGGGTTGCAAGATTTGATCTGACAAACAGACAAACAAACAAGATAGCGAGCTAAATAAAAGCTTTTAATAAAAAAAGATTATGGAGTCTTACTTCAAATTTAAAAATCTTAATACGTCGCACATTGGGTTGAATATCTCAGGAAGAATTTACTTCAACGATGATTTACCTGCTTCATTATATAAATTTAAACTTGCCTGTGCTAAACTTAAAAAGACTGGTAAAATCAAGGGCTTTGCAATTTTCAATGGAGGTGTTCGAGTTTTTCTAATGGATGGTGGGAGCAGATTAATTTCGTCTTCAAAGGATCTCGATGACTTGTGTGGTGTACTGGATCGAACTTCGTAAAAATTCATTTTTTTGTTTATATTATTTATTATTTATTTTTCTTTTTTCCTTTCCTTTCTTTTATTTTTTCTCCTCATTATTTTTTTTTTATTTTTATATTGAACTAGTAGCTTTTATTGGCTAAAAGCTCATCCCCATTGCTTTGGGCAATAGGGACCGATGCTTGATTATAAGGTATTTCCTTGTTTAACGCTCGCTCTTTTTGTTTTTTTTTTCCGTTTGAGAAAAAAAAAATGTAAAAGAAGAGAAGGAGGAGAGGAGGGGAAAGGAATTATATTATGCTTAAGGTTTAAAGTTTATAAGCTTCGATTTTTCTTTGTGCTATTGATTGTGCTAAGTTTGCTAAGTTTATCACATATTTTTCATTTAATTCAATCCAATGCACATATTTTTCATATAGTTTATCACATATTTTTCATTCAATTCAATCCAATGCGAGTCAATTGTATTAAGCACGTTAGTATGATAGTATGGATAATTTTCTTGAAATATATAATGTATTATTTATTGTTAAATTCTCTATCTTCAAAGCTTTTTGTAATCCACTAACCCTTTATTACTTTTTATGTTTTATACCTCGATTTTTTTATATCGATTATGGCTAAATATTATAGCAATGAAGCTTCTGATCTACAGTCGGTTCGTCACTTTAAGCTGCGTCATCTCAATGTACAAAGCATTCGTCCTTCTTATAGAGTAGCTAAATGGGATGAGGTAACCAACATTCTTTACACTTCCAATTTTGACGCTTTTGCTGTGTCTGAGTCATGGCTCAAGCCTAATCTTCTTGATTCATCAGTTAAAATTAAAGGATTTAACTTGTTTAGGCAAGACCGTCAGCATGCTAGAGGGGGTGGTGTTTTGTGGTATATATCTAATAAGTTCAATTCTCGGGTTATTAGAGGCGACACGTTGGATGAGGTTGAATATCTTTTTGTAGAGGTTTGGGCTGGTGCTAGTAGTTTAGTGTTAGGAGTTGTTTATTGTCCTCGTGGACAGTTTGATTGCATCGACGAAGCACTCTTTGATATTTGTGCCAAATATGATAAAGTTGTTTTAGTTGGCGATTTCAATTGCAACTTACTAAATCAAAATAACTATGTGCGCTGTTCAAATTTTTTTGATCAATTTGGCTTGAATATCAATGGTAATAGTCAGAGATTTGTACCAACCCATGTGGATCCACAGCATAAGTCTGAATCCTTAATTGATTTTTTTGTGGTCGGGAATTCTGTTCATGCTCTGTTGCGTGATACGACGTTATGCCCTGGTATATCTCGTCATGCTTTAATTTCTATGGAGATTCTTATAAATATCACTTCCTCAGCAATAAAAGATGTTTCTTATAGAGACTTTAAAAATATCAATCTTGAGACATTGTTGACTGAAGCTAGTACTATTTGTTCTGATATTATCTTTTTTACGGACTTGAACCTAAAAGTTAATACCTTTACCGAAAAGCTCCTTTGGTTATTTAATAAGTATGTGCCTCTAAGAACTGTCAAATTAAGACATTCTACACCTTGGTTCTCTGATGATATTATGGCTGCCAGGCGGTATAGGGACTATACTTACAAAGTATACAAAAAGAACAAGCTTGACTGTAATTGGTTAGTTTTTTGTAAGGCACGTAATACTGTCAATCGTTTAATTCGGGATGCTAAAATTGCTTATTCGAATCATTCTTAGCTACATGAAACTCAAATTACCTACCATTCGTTATGAAAATTCGTTTTGGAAGGATCAATGTTGCAGTATCATAGATGAGGAGTTATTTGATTGGAAGCGTTGGAAGCGACAAGCAAATACAACCCCATTTCATATCACTGCCACCAACGTAAAAGCTCTAATTCGTATTTATGAATAGCGAATTTCGTTAGAGACGAACTTCGTTATGAATCCGATGGCTCATCCCTCTCCATATATGTAGGCTCACTAGATACAACCGTCGTATGAAAACACGAAATTGGGTCGCCATCGGCACAACGGTTGCATCATTTATTTGCTACTTAAATTGTGCAAGAGAAAACACATCTTAAACTCATATGATTCGTAGAAATGTCAAACTTGTTTTATAAGTGACGTCATAATTTTTCAATACGGCAGAAGATGACTTTCAAACTGGCATACATTGTATTATATTACCATGCACCTAAATTATTAGGTCGGTTGCAGGGTTTTTCTGTCATAGGATAGTCGGAGAATTTATTTAGACATTTAAGGAACAATTCGGGAATTATCTGCAGCTCCTGCTAGCACAGAGTTCCGAAAGAAATGTTGAATAGTGAAATATTGAATGTGGTATATTTATCTGTAATTTTACTTTCTGCGATTGTGTATGCGAGTTCCGATCCTTATAAAATATTAGGGATAAATCGGTATTCATCAACACAAGAAATAAGGCGAGCGTACAAGCAATTGGCAAAAGAATGGTGAAGATTTCAGTATTATTTTAAAGGCTTTTTGATTATGTTCAAGTTCAAAGGAGTTGTTGAAGAGTTGATTTTTATTTGTAGTTTTCTGGTTTTTATTTGAAGTTTTTTATTTGATGAATTTATAAACCTATGGTGAAAAAATCTTATGGTTGGCCACCAGTGAAAATCTTTTAAAAAAATTACTTTTTTTCGAGTTAATTTGCTACTTAAGAACAAAGCAAAGCGTTAACTAATTAATATAACAATTTTGTTGTCAAAAAATCATCAAAAAATAATAAAATACAGCCGACTTTACAAAAGTCAAATTGTTTTTTAGCTTGGGTTAATAATACCAAATATATATATATATATATCATGATCGTAATAATATACAGCCATGAACATAGAAATAGCACAAAGTTAAAAATTAGTTGCGTTCCTAAGTTTCTTTAAATATATATGAAAATAGTTCAAATTTTGTATATGGCACTGTTTCCTGAGATCATGCAGTAGAATTCTAAAAAAGAAATTTACCGTTATCACTCTCAGTTTTATTTCCGTGATTTTTCTTTCCGTTATGACATTAATTTCAGTGGACAAAGAAATAGCTTAGATTGCATTTAGTGTTTACTGTTCGTATGCAGCTTGAGTGCTGTGGTTCAAAAGTCTTAATCTTAATATATAAAATCGTTGGTGCGTATGTTCGTCTGATCATCACGGCTGAACCACTGAAGCTATCCACCTCATATTCACACCATATGTTCATGTGGTGCTCCGATCGGTTTTTGTTTGCAAAAGACCCCGGTAGGTGGCGCTGGGGTCGAGTTCGAATTTCGAAAATTCGTATTTATGGACCGATTTTGTGCAAATTCACAACATATAACACTTAAATAAAGATTAAAATGTTGATAAAATTTAAACCCGATAGGTGGCGCTGGGGTCGAGAAATTAACGAAAATGTACTGCAATCGGATTTTGATGTATGGGAGTTTGATCTAGAATCATATCTCAAATAACTTTTGTTCTTGAACTTTTTTGATAAGGTGCACCGTTTTTGAGATATTCGCAAAAAATGTTTTCGTTTACCATTACCAAATCGTCCGGCAAGTGATTTATTTAATCGTGATTTGCAACGGGAACAATCCTACATTATTGATGATTTGATTGAGTATATTCAAACACATGAACCACAGTTAAGGTGGGTTTAGAAACACGAGCATTTTCATTTTTACTGGCAAAGTGAGCGGGATAGCGAAATTCAAATTTACGTGCGCAAAAAGTCGATCACATCAGTGTCTCACAAGTACTTTCCCTTCCACTTTATGGCGAACTGTCACTGCACATCACCTCGCAGCAATACGTTTATTAGCAC
This sequence comes from Chrysopilus asiliformis, assembly GCA_964034945.1. Lineage (NCBI taxonomy): Eukaryota > Metazoa > Arthropoda > Insecta > Diptera > Rhagionidae > Chrysopilus > Chrysopilus asiliformis. The sequence goes on along the minus strand of OZ035961.1, from coordinate 53,326,849 downwards.
TTCAATTTCACCTAACAAAATCATTTTGTGTGATGTTATAATTAATAACATAATTATTATTACCTCCCGTTTCCATTTAAAATGCGTAGCTTTCAAATAAACATCGAACTTAACCTTACTTTTGCTGGCTGCCATAATTCCCCATAATTCAGGGGTAACATTTTGCTGGCAGGGCGGGGAAGTCCAATGTGTTTGTTGTTGTTTACTGCCATAACTTTCCTATCGTCGATGAAAATTATGGATAGTAAAACCACTACATGCAAGCGAAATTTCCAGTAAAATTTTTACTGAGTGGTTTCCCGTCCCTTTCCCACTTGGCGAAAAAGTCATAAGAAATCTGGCATTTCACTCACTTTGCCAGTAAAAATGAAAATGCTCGTGTTTCTAAACCCACCTTTATTGGCAGAACAAAAGTTAATTTTTGATTTGGATGCTCCAGGTGGTACTGGCAAAACATTTTTAATTTCCCTCATCTTGGCTAAAATACGTTCTCAAGGTGATATTGCTTTGGCCATCGCTTCATCAGGTATTGCGGCTACTTTATTGGATGGCGGAAGGACTGCTCATTCTGCACTTAAATTACCGTTAAATATTCAGACAAATGAAAATGCAGTATGTAATATTAAATGGCATTCAGGTATGGCTGACGTTCTTAAAAGATGCCAAATTATAATCTGGGATGAATGTACAATGGCACATAAACATTCGTTAGAAGCTTTAAATCGTACATTGAAAGATTTGAAAGGCAACGATAGACTTTTTGGCGGTACTCTCATTTTTTTATCAGGAGATTTTCGACAAACACTTCCGGTTATTCCACGTTCCACCTATGCTGATGAAATAAATACCTGTTTCAAAGCTTCATCACTGTGGAGCAGTGTTCACAAATTCAAGTTATCAACCAACATGCGTGTCCAACTTCAAAATGACCCATCTGCTATGATATTCTCAAAACAATTGCTTGATATTGGAGAAGGCAAAATTGATATAAATCCAATGAGCCAAAAAATCAAGTTACCAGATAATTTTTGTGTCGTTGTGCCATCTAGAGATGCATTAATTCATAATGTGTTTCCAAACATTCAAGATAATATCAACAATCATCAATGGCTGAGTGAAAGGACACTTTTAGCAAGTCATAATGCCAGAATAGGGCTGTAAATCTGTTGAAAATAAACAAATATCTGGAAGGCCTAAAATATTCTCAACATCAGATGAGCGTTGGATTGTACTAAAAATTAAGAAAAATCCAAACTTGAGTGCTCCAAAATTAGCCGCGGAAGTGTCACATCTTGACAAAAATGTTCATCCTGGAACCTTAAGATTGATTTTGCGAAGGGATAATTTCCATGGAAGGGTGGCCCGCAAAAAACCACTTGTAAACAAGCGAAACAAAATAAAGAGACTGCAGTTTGCAAAAACATACAAAAATGCAAATTTTCCATTTTGGAAAAACGTCATATTCTCAGATGAGAGTAAATTTAATTTATTTCGATCAGATGGTCAAGCTTACGTATGGCGGAGGTCCAATGAGGAACTGCGAGAACGTAACTTACGAGCCACTGTAAAACATGGTGGTGGGTCTGTGATGGTTTGGGGATGCATGTCCGCCGCAGGACCGGTAAAGCTTTGCGTTATTGATGGAAATATGGACCAGATGAAATATATGACCATTTTGAAAGAAAATTTGAAAACAAGTGCTGAAAAATTAGAATGAAAAGATCATTTCTACTTGTTCCGTTTACTATTTTGAATGAAATATACTATATATCGGATTTTGAATGTTTTTAAAGTGCATATTTTGCCATTTTTAGTGCTTATTTTATACGCATATTTCGCCTTTTTTAGTGCATAGTTTTGGCAGCCCTAATAATCACGTTATCCCTACAGGACTACATTATCCTTACAGTGACGAAGTTATGAGAATATTTCGTGCAAAAAATGTGTGCAAAGTTTCAAGTCAATCGGATAAGGCGAAGTGGGTGAAAATTTAATAAAAAATTTGACGCTAACAGAGAAAACAGGCAGACAAACAAGTGAAACTAAATAAAAGCTGGAAAAACAAAATTATAAAAAACGCGAAAACTGAAAAAATAAATTTTTGTCAGCACAAAAGAAAGAACAAAACTTTAAAACGATACTACGAGCCGAACCATAAAACCCCTCATAACTCTTTCTGTGTTGATCACCGTCTTTCCTATCCACAGCGGATAGCATCCAACTCAACTTCGTTGCAGCGCAAGTTAAAAGCAGCAACAGTCCGACAGTCACTATATTGGAGGCAAACTCATTTTTCGCCTCCAAAAATTGCTTGTTAGACTTCGGTTATCTATGTAGAGTATATATAATCTTTGGTAATACTCAACTATTGATGGTGGATAGAAATTTTACTATAAAACGTTGATGACAGATTCTGTTGACGGTCAATGTGTTTTCTTCTTCATCGCAATTTTTTTTATCGAAAATTTAATAAAGATGTCTTTTTTTAAACTTTTGTGACAGAAATCTTTTTTTTAGAATTCCATAGCAAAAGTATTTTATAGATATTTTATTTTACATGTCAGAATTTGTTTTCCTTTGTTTCAATTTTTGGTTTTATATCCAACTGAATTTGGTTTTCTTAGATTTTACCGGAGTCAGACTTTTATCCGAAAGAAGTGGGGACCAAATTCTAGTATATTTATAAAATTATCTTTCTGTTTACATTTGATCGATCAAAACCGGCTTTAGTTCAATGTTTATCTATTGAGATTACCCATTTATTATGATTTTATTATGAGAAAAATATACAAGGTACCCGCAAAAGATGCTCAAAAATTTTTACATGCATTTTTCCTCCAAAAACATTGCGTAAAAAAATCGGCTTTAATTACACTTACTAGCGATAGAAGAGATGCTGGCGGTTAGGGATGCAACATCGTTCATACAACATCGATATATCGAAAATCGATGTTTTTTTAAGGCGACATCGATGTCAGAAAACATCGTCCTGAAAACATCGATACCTCGATGTTTTGTAAAAGTTACATTTAATAAATAATTTAGCCACCTGGTGGATGCTCTACTGTGGGTGGAGTGCACCCAGGTAGAATTAACACGGTTTTAATTCTTCTTATACGTTGAACCACCAAAAACCCGTTAGTTTTCGAGATATTCGCAAAAAACTATTTTTTTTGAAATACCGGCATATCTTCATAACGGAGTTCTAGTAAAAGACACAAATGTAGCAAATTTTATTGTCTCCAAGTTTTGTAATACATAAGACTACTGGAAAATGGTTAGTTTCGGAATAAATCGTAAAAAACCGCATAGTTTTTAAAAAGCCGCCGTTTTAGTTACTTCCGGTTAACGGATTTCCACATCAGGACCAAACTTCTCTGTAAAATTTCATGGCTAGCTCTGGTATTTTTTGCGAAATCTTGTAGAAAGATGAAACGGAAAATTGATAGCAAAGAAAATTTGAAACAAATCTTTAAGTAGAGTGGCTATATTAAATCAGCTAAAATTAGTTTCTCTACTAATTTTATGAAGAGTAATGTTCTAACATCGCGGACAACATCGATACTTCGATATATCGGCTTTTTCAACATCGTGGATAACAACATCGATACCTCGAAATATCGACCTGTTCAACATCGAGGTTAAAACTCGATATTTTTTAACGAAACCTCGATGTTTCGCAAACATCGATATATCGTTGGCATCCCTACTGGCGGTGCAGGAAGTATGCAAGAAGGTGAATGACGAATATTGCATATGGTCGGCTAAAAGTGAAATTGTGCTAAGTCCATTATACCAAATTTGACAGAAGAGCAATAAAAAACCTTGTTAAATCATTTTATTTTCATTTAAAGAAAACAGAGTCTCATTAAAAACAGCAAAATTTTTCTCATTTAAAGAAAACTCATTTAAAGTTATTGAAAGAGAATTAAAACGATTTAACAAGGTTTTCATTGCTCTTCTGGAAAATTATACCAAATGGAGTTAGCACAATTTCACTTTTAGCCGACGATATGTGGCTGCTTCGGTATGTGAAATGACAGAAGCAAGTAGGCAAAACAATGATTTCTCACCGTCCTGCTGTCTCCTCAACTATAGTGCATACTTTTGATCGATGCCTCGGTTACTATTTTTGTTGTTGTTAGCTTAAGAAATTGGTGTTGCCAGGTTAAACATTCTAATTAAATCCTAATTAAATCTAATTAATCCTGATTTCCAAAATTAAATTTAATTTTCACTGCAAAGAAAATACGAATTTCTGTGTGTGACATAAAGCGCCATACTAGTTCAACGTTAGAATTCGCATCTCCAAGTACTTTAGATTCACTTATTATTAATTTTTTGTGTCTTCCATTTAGTTTTTGTTATTTATTATGAGTGTTTTTTTTTTGGTTTTTATGTTTTTATTGTTTGATTTGTATTTATCATTTTATAATTTGTTAGACCTATTTTTAAAAAAAATATTTTCTTAAATTTTGATAAATATTAATTTTAGTCTAGATCTGACAATGCTGTAGAATATCAAATGTCTTAAGCGGCCCACACATTAGACACGATTCACGACAGTCTTATGACTCATTAATCCTCAAGGAAAGACAACACGAAATAGATTTTATCGTGAAGTCTCCACACACATACATTCCCATCAGTTTGTAGCTAACTTTCGGTCAGTCTACATCGAGAGAGAGCGGGATGGTCCTAGCAAGATTGTCATGAATCGCGATGAGTTCAGGCGGCCGTGGGACGATACAATCTTGGCACAAACTGTGAGGATACACGACAACTCAAGTTTGTATCCTCATGGCGCGTCGTGTATCCTCCTAGTGTGTGGGCCGCATTATATGTTCTACATAACCTATGGACTCCATTAGACTTTTTTCCCAGATTGGATTTAAATCCAATCACGAAAAAGTCTAAAAGCCCCTACAGACTTTATACATGTCTATCGACATGTCTTAAAGCTAAAACCAACACACTGTCTACATGTCGATAGACATGTAGTATGGATAAGGCTCCCATCTATCTTGTATTTTACAGGTTTATCCTGTATTTTTGAGTGCAATCCTGTATTTTTTTTCTATCCTGTATTTTTTTTCGATCCTGTTTTTTTTTTTCAAAAACCTGTATTTATCCTGTATTTGCCTGTATAACCGAGATTTAACGAGGAAAATATCGCATATCGTTCCTGTTTTGCTCAGACTAGCACAAATCTTATGAACACTTAGGCACTACTCGTAGCGACTAGAGAATAAATAGCCTCCCTTTGAACTGAAACAGGACGTGGACAGATGAGAAAACTCGATTAAAAATTGAAACATTAAAAGCGACTCTCACGATCAAAACCAATATGAAACTATCTTGCTTGGAATTCTATGAATTCCTGACGTCGCAGCCGGAAATGCTTCGGAAAATAGCTTTTAAAGACAAATACAACACGTGAGTTGATAATAAAACTCTCGAAATTGACAATGACGACAAAAGCAATGATTTTAAACTTAATCAATGATACAATAATAATTACATTCACAAGTGTATTGCATTTTTTATGTAATTTTTTTTTATGTAACTGTATCCTGTTTTTATCCTGTATTTTGAGGAATTTATCCTTTTGTCACTCTTTGTCAGGACTTTGTCACTCTGTTGATGTGTTTCTATGCTGCAATTGGGTTCCACTTGCTTAAACTTTGTTAATAAATCATCCCAAGCCTTATTTTTTAAACTTTGGTTTTTAAAATTTTCAGATTTTATTTGCCACAACACCGGTAGACTTCGACAGAGTTTGAAAAAATCTCGCCAAAATTCATTATTCGCTATAGAAGCCATCATAAAACAATTGTTTTCCTTCAACGACTCTCAATTTATTTAGATGTGAACACTGCAGCTCCGTTTTCACAATGATGTTAGCAATCAAGTTAGCATACCGACGTACAGACGTTAAGACATGTAGCCAAACTTGAAGCCACGCCCCCAGAAATTCAAAATATTTTGATTTTGTCGACATGTAGCTCAACCGTCTGTCTACCAGCCTACAGACGCTTAAAATTCAGTTTTCAGGGACATGTCTACGGACATGTAGCTCTGTCTGTAGCATGCTTAATGGAGACTCAAAAAATGTTGCATCATGATTTAAATCTCCTTACTGTCATGATTTTTTTTTTACATTTGTTCAGTTCAAATTGGCTGATTTCTAGTTGGCTGCCCTGGTTACCTCCTGGTTATGAAAAATCATGACTGAAAATGCCCACGCGCTGATTACAATATTCACCAAATTATGGAGTGGGAGAAAAATCATGATTTTTAAAAGTTTAATGGAGTCGTGGGGTAAGGTTAATTTAATAATCACATATTTTGTATCTTCCACACTCCACATTATGTTCACACTGTCGGATACTGGCGGATCCCAAAAATCGCATGTTCGATTATTGCGTATCTTTGGGTCGGTGTGATTTTTTTTGGGGCGCTTACTTTTCCAATAAGAAATTATATTTAACGAATTGTGTAATAACTTTTAAAAATTCTTTAATCTCACTCTGTTCGTATAAAAATATTAAGTAAATAAAAAAAATTTAATCAATTACACCAGGGTCAGTAAAGCTTTGAAAGTTCTCGGGCATCCACTACCACTGACAAGCAATTTACTTGTTTATATGGCTTGCTCTCCGAGCCAAGTTCAAACTTTGTTGAAAGCTCTTTTTCGTTATTTTTGGTTTTGACACACTGTTAATTGTTTTACTTTACGTTAAAAAAAAGTTTTGATAATTAAAAACTTTTATATAAAATTTCCGAATTACGATCCGAAAATAAAAATAATTTCATAAAATCAAAAACATTAATTTGATCAATTTATATTTTATGGAGTGACTGAAAATGCCTATTTAAATTGTATTTTTTTATTGTTTTAATTTCCTGAAATCATAGTAAACATTGCATTGTGTTATCACACCGAATAAGGAAACAATCATGTCCAAAACTCGTGTCGTCTTTTGAGACAGTACGCTTCATGAACTGAGCTAATAAAAATCTCTCGCATAAATGGCCTTACTTGGAACTCAGCAAAGCTCCATGATATGCAAAATGCACAAGTGGAAGCAGAACAGGTTATATGTCAAGTGAAACAGATTATTTCTTTCATATGCGTATGTATGCAGTTTGCGTACAAGCCAGAATGAAACGGGTAGCATGAAAAATCGATGGATAAAAGGGCAATTTGAGCTTCGAAGTTGCCCTTGGTGCACAGGGCTCTCGATCGCTGAATTACACTGTGCTGTGAGCTTCGTTTAGTGATCCCCAATTTCCTTTGTGTGGCTGTCATTAGAGCAGTGGTTCCCAAACTCTTTTGGTCCACGGACCCTGGGTGAAAAACTACATAAATGCATAATAGAAAAATTACAAATTTAACTTTGATGTCTTGAATAGTAAATGGTGACGTAAAAATAAAATATAAATAAAACATTTTGTTGAAGAAGTATTTATTGAAATTATAACTTTTGTTTTAAAATACAAAAAAAATTAATGACTTGGATGAACCTGATGGGATGTTATGAGTGTATTTATGTTCGGCTCAATGTTTGTGAGTAGCAACCGCAAATCCCCACAAGTACTAATGTCTAGTCGGTTTCTTTTTTTTGTGATGAGGCTCATAGCGGCACTGAATCTACGTTCTACCAAATAGGAAGACGGAAAAGCAATAAACAGCTTCTGTTATTTATTTTAACTTCCATATTAATAAAAATGTGTCACAATTTTTTATTTTTTATTAAACCTTGCGCGGACCCCCTGACGTTGTTCAGGGACCCCCAAATCAATTTTAATTTTCCACGGACCCCCTGAATGATCCCGGGGACCCCTGGGGGTCCGTAGGGACCACTTTGGGAACCACTGCATTAGAGGATACATTGTAAACCTGATATCTCGTGGGTAAGTTTTCTTTTTCAATTTCTTACAATGTGCGCCATGGATGAGGAGTTTAAGCTGCTCGATTCGGATGATGGCGATGAGGAAGCGGTTGTCTTCAAGCCTCGTCATAGTGTCAGTCGGACTCCGCCCCAGAGGAGATTGAAAGCAGAAAGTACCCCCGCACTGACCACGATGTCATCTAGTTGCGATGATAAGCAACATTCACCGAGAACATCATCCATACAACCAGCAACATTTTTTGCAACTCCAAAACATCCTGAATCAGCAGAGGCACGAACCACAGTTAAGGATCAGTGTGACCAGAGTGAGGTTGACAAACAAAAAAAGAACGTAAAGATTTTAATAAGCTGAAATCAGCTATAGTAGGTGGCGACCTAAAAAAAGGAGTCATATTTTCTCATGCTAGCTGTAGTGACCTCACATTAGGTACTGCATCTGTCTTAACTCTAAAAGATAGTAACATGACTTATCATCTGTCAAACAATCCAAAATAATCAGGTCTACGGGAAGCTCTCCTGAAGAGGTGAATGCGGTAAAGGTGCCGAGAACACGCAATATGGTACTGTCATATGCTAAGGTAGTGGCCTCGTGTGATTTCAAGGCGGCCATAGTCCCGCAAAACGCCTCAATGGAAGTCACTCGTGAGCAGTGATGCGCATGATAAAAAAATTTTTGTATCAAATTTTTCAGAAAAAAGTATCAAAAAGTATCAACCTAAGGAAAAGACGTAAAAACGTAAAAAAAGCAGCAACAATTTTGTTTTCGGAAAAAAATCATAATTTTCAGATTATTTGTTATAATTTCAAAACTAGCAGGTCGATTCTTCTATATAATCACATACAAAAAATCAAACGTATAACCAAAAAAAACATTTCATTGGTGTAAATAACACAGTTAATTACGTAAAGAAAAAATAAAACTACAGAATTACTGGAGTATAATATTTTCATATAATTCTTTTGAAAACATAATACATTCCACCGTGCTCAAGTCAAAGCGGTTGGACTTTTTTTGTTTTTATGACATTTAGTTCTGAAACTGTCCGTCTTATTCGTCTGCACATATTCAGGAAAATGAATTGTATTTACATAGCAATACGGCTGATTTCTTGCTTAATATTACAGGCAGGCTGAGTTCAGGATAATGCGATAATTTGTGTAGTGTTTACCCAAGGCAAATAGAACACTCTATTTGCCTTGGTGTTTACCAACTTCCGCATAATGTTGACTGATACAATTTTAATTTGAAAAAAACCTTTTACTGTCATTTTTTTAAAAAAGTATCAATTTCATGATATTTAGGGAAAAATACAAAGATAATCAAAAGTGAAATTTATGAAAAAGAAGTATCGAAATTGATACAAATGTATCAAATGCGCATCACTGCTCGTGAGCAGGCAAAAATTTTAGCGGAAAGCATATGTGAGGCGGTAGCTAATTACATTGACAGCGTGGAAAGTAATGTAGATTTTATTCCGCTTAAGTGGATTAATTAGGGACATTTTTGTGGTAAAATGTCACGATGAACCCACCCGTAAGCGAGATGTCACATTGGCGATCAGCTGCTGCAGCTGCCTGATCCCACCATCAGGCCGCGCAGCTGCATGAACTGATTCGATTCGCACACTGAACTGGGGTCAGCTGACCTCAAACGTCAAAATGGCGGACTCGGAGGAAGAACTTCTCCTTATAGTAATTATTTTAAAGTCAACATTATATGAAGTAGAAAGCTTATAACCTAGAGAGTGGCCATGCTACCTTAATAGACTGTGCTACTGATGACAATTATTACCGCCAGACGAAAAAAATATTGAAAATTATCATTTTATTTTATTTAAGCTAACAAAAATGACATTAGAAACTACCCGATATGTTCCTGATATCAGCTACAAGTAGGTCAGTTCAGAAAAGTGTCCCAGACACGCAGCTGCACATTTGTTGCAGTGTGCCATGCGCCATTGCATCAATTGTGCAACTGATGTTGGAATCAGGAAGCTGCAGCAGCTGTTCGCCAATGTGACATACTGCTAAGGGATCCACGGATGTGTCGACCGTAACCATTCTAACTACAATGAGACGTCAGAATCACTTTGAAATAGCGATTGTATAGCCGTAGAGAATATGATCAAGCCATACATCTTGTGTTTGGTGTGGATAAAGACACCGTAGATTTCCTGAAGATGAGGCATTATAAGGTATTTTCCCTCATGGGACAAATAACCTTCCTCACAATGGAAGCGGGCGCTGGGCTCAAGCAGAAGCGTGCTGAAGCGGCGGCTAATGCCGGTAGAACAGTTATTACTTCTGACAATGTTCCGGAAGGTGCGACTACAAACGCTAAGGAAAACATTGGTAATAGATTTTTTATACCGAATATTTATCAGTCGACTGAGAAGTCATCGCCAATGGAGTGCTGCGATTCCAATGACGCAGAAAAAAACACGGTCCTAACGAACCCTAACGAGAACTTAGATTCAGATCTGAAGAAAGCTCGGATAGCTAATAATAACTCGTTATTGTTATGAACATCCCGAGGGACCTTCCGACCCAGAGGCTGTTGATCGAAATGTTGTTTAGCACTTCACTGATGGGCTGTCTGTGAACGTATGACTTTCTTTTCTCTTTTGCTATCATGATTAACAAAAGAAATAAATTTGCAGCATGGCAAAGCAGCAACGGCCGAATTATGCCATTGCCTATCCATGATGCAAACACATTTTGCTCTGATTCAAGAACCTCACCTATGCAAAGGCAGAAATCGTGGTCTACCCCCAAATTTAGGCACATTAGTAGTTGATGAAACAGAAGTAAAACCTAGAGCATGCATCTGGGTAAAAAATAATGTTGCTTTTTCTCCACTTCCTTCGTTAAGCAACCGTGATGTTGTGGCGTGTATGCTGAAGGTGCCAAACAATCGATCTCACTGCGACATAATCTTAGTATCGGCTTATCTGCCATTGTGTAACCCTCCTCCTAGCGAAGAGCTTAAAATTGTGTAACCCTCCTCCTAGCGAACAGCTTAAAATTGTGTAACCCTCCTCCTAGCGAAGAGCTTAAAAACATCCTTAGGTACAGTAAACTCAATAGTATTCCTGTAATCTTTGACTGTGACTCAAATGCACATCATGTAGTATGGAACAGCTCAAATACTGACAATAGCTCTCTTTGAATTTGTACAAAGTGAGAACCTGGAACTCCTAAATAAGGGGGATGAGCCCACCTTTATAAACAGCATCAGGCGAGAAATAATTGATATCACTTTCTGCACGCCTGCTATTTTAAACATTATTAACAATTGGCATGTATCGAATCTTATTAATTCGTCTGATCACAGAGCAATCGTCTTTAGCTTAAAAAGCGACTCCACCCCCGTTGTATCCTTTAAGTAGGCTACACATCTATCAGTTTTTGGGAAACTGGTGTGAACGTAAAATCAGACGACCGATGGGTAATCACGAAAAAATTCGTGGGCAGATCAGTTTTTCTAACAAACCTGATACCCAACTGATTGGTTTGCGTCAGTCGCTTCAGTCGTATCGCATTAGAATAGAACCAAATATTATTTTTTGAACTTAATGCAATAATATTGCATACACACGCTCTCTCTTTATTATCCACCGGTATTTTTTGAACTCTACAATCAAAATGAATGGAAAATCTTCACAAAAAACTGTCAGTTGCAACTGATAGATGTGAACACATTACTAGATGTAAAAAACTTATGGAAAACTGACAAGTGCCGTAACAGTCGCGACTGATCGAAAACTGATAGATGTGTAGCCTACTTTAGAAATCCAAGGAAGGCCGACTGGGTAAGTTTTACTGAAATATTGAAACATTCTTTTGAGTCTTAGGACTCCCAAGTTCTGTCTATTAATATTTTAGAGACAAAAAGTGAATTCTTAATAAATGGAATCAGAACTACATATCAAAGCACTTGTACAATTAGCACGAGCAGTGGTAAGTATAATACTCCTTGGTGGAATGCTGAACTTAATAAGCTCAGAAAATCCCTACGGAGGCAATTTAACTTAGCAAAAAGAAAAAAATACAGTCACTGAATGGTCAAATTACAGTGAGATTCAAAAGACTTACAAAAAATTGATTAGAAAATCTAAAAGAGAAAACTGGAAAAAAATTTGTGGTGAATTTGACCGTGTACCTGAAGCGGCAAGAATACACAAAATCCTAGCTAAGGACCCGCTTAGTCAACCTACCACTTTTCAAACTGCCACTGGACAGTACACACTCAATGACGGGGAATCTGTTCTTCATCTTCTGGATACTCATTTTCCAGGGCATGTCCCATACCTAGACAAACCTGTTGCTGAAGTAGTATAGAGCTCGGCGGACTGGTCTACTGCAGACAGAATTGTATCCAAAGAAAAAATATCATGGGTCACTAACGGGTTTGAACCTTTTAAATCTCCTGCAAATATATCCTATCTGTTTAAAAAAAGGGCTAGATTCACTTATTACTCCTCTCCATGACCTTTATAGAGCGTGCATTGCCTTCTGTTACATTCCCAGTTCATGGAGGAGGGTGAAAGTAATCTTTATTCCTAAACCAAGCAAACAAACTTACTATCTAGCCAAATCATGGAGTCCCATTAGTCTTATGAGTTTTATATTGAAGACATTGGCGAAACTAGTTGAAGTTTACCTTCGTGATGAATTACAACTAAATTTGACTTTCCACCCAAAACAATTTGCCTATCAAAAAGGTAAATCCACAGAAGCAGCGCTTCATCACCTAATGTCAGAAATAGAACATGGCATGCACCATAAGGACTTTATTCTTTGTACACTGATAGACATTGAAGGTGATTTTGATAACACCTCTTATGAAGCCATTAGATCAGCCCTGACCACAAGGGGAGTTGATGAAACCACTACTAGGTGGATTTATAACATGTTGGACACCAGAAAAATCGAAACGAAAATTGGTAATTATGAAGCATCCATTGCTACTGTAAAAGCCAGGGCGGTGTTTTATCACCATTGCTATGGTTTTTAGTTGTAGACGATCTACTACATCAGCTGAACTCGAAAGGCATTTTCGCAATCGGTTACGCAGATGATATTGCAATTTCAATTAAGGGCAAATACTTAAAATTCTAACTACTGGACTCCAATTGATTACGAACTGGTGCACGGCTAAAGAACTTAACATCAATCCTGACAAAATTAAATCAATTATCTTCATCAATAAAAGAAAGATTGATGACTTAGTAATGCCTACTGTAAACAGGCATCGCTTAGTACTCTATAATGAGGTTAAATTCGTGAGAGTCACTCCGGATAAAAAACTACACTGGAGTACACAAATTACCAAAAAAGTGAATAACGCTATCTTTGCCTTTTTACAATGTAAGAGAGCCTTCTCACGCACTTGGGGACTATCGCCAAAAATTATTTTTTTTGGATCTACACGGCCATCATCAGGCCAACTCTAGCCTATGCAGCGGTAGTCTGGTGGCAAAGGACGAAGCTCTCATCTGTGAGAGATGAGTTGAATAAGCTACAACGTATAGCTTGCGTCAGCATAACGGGGGCAATGAGATCCTGTCCCACAGCAGCGCTGGAGATTATCATCAACCTGCTTCCTTTAGATATCTTTATTAAAGAGCAAGCTATGTTTGCCGCGTTCAGGCTCAATGCAACTCAACAAACGGTTGGGAACTTCTGGACCATACTCACATGTTCATCTGGACAGAACTAATCAAGGCCGTGCCTGCTGCTGAAATGCCCACTGTTCACCAGAGTCCTAAAGCACACTTTGAGAAATATTTTAACATTCAGTTTCCATCAAGACAAGATTGGAAACAACCAGAACAGCTTATACCACCCACAGCAAGTTGTTGGTTAACGGATGGGTCACTTAGAAACGACATTGCTGGAGCAGGTATCTATAACCCTAGCCTTAACAACGAGGAGTTTACCGATGTGATACCGTTAGGTAAAAACATCACCATATTTCAAGCTGAAATGGCAGCCATTTTGATTTGTGCAAAGCACTTTTCTAGCAATAAAGTTGAAGGTAGAGACATTTTCATTTTCTCAGACAGCCAAGCAAATCTAGAATTTATATCTAGAAACAATAGAGTTACTTTGACATGTGTGTTTGCATCCTCTATGAAATTTGTGGCAAGTTATTTAATATTTTGACGTTTGTTGTCTTGGTAAAAATTCAGAAAATAATGAATCCAAAAAATTGTGAACAGTGAACATCGTGAGTATTTAGATTTTTACGCAAACCTGCGTTGTTATAGCTTTCGATTAAAGAAAAAAATAATTCAAATCGAACCGACACAACTTCATGAGTAAGAATGGTTCCATATCCTTATTTTTGAATCTTGATGTATAGAGAAGTTATGTAAAAATTGATGTATAGAGAAGTTATGTTGGAAACGTAACTATACAAAATTCCAAGTCTAAATGAATCCTTTCGAAAGTTATGGTGTTCACAGATGGATAGACAGACGGACGAACATGGGGAAATCAAAATTTTTTGTCATCTCTAACACCCTGATGTAGTTCATTTTTGTGTTCGATGACTGGTTCAATGCTTTACAAACGGTATACTAAATCTAATATACTCCTATATGATATATCATATAGAGTACAAAAATGCTGTATAAAAACAGAATTACCGGTTTTCAAAATACACAATTTCTGTAAAATTTTTTTCAGTAAAAAATAATTAGAGTTAAATACTGAAAAAATATAATTAGATTTAACTCTAATGCCCGGTTCCACAGTGCAAGCTTAAGCTTCGGTTCAGTTGAACTTGATAATTAGTTTAAGCTTTAGCTCAAGCTACAACTGTTTCACAGTAAAATTTTATGTGTGGTTCAACAAAACCAAGTTCACTGAGTTTTGCAAGTCAGTGTCCCTCTCCTGTTACTCAAGTTTGTACTTGTAGTGAGTAATTTCGATATATATTTACAAACCTGGAGATTGAATCCGTACATGGCTACAGTCCATGACAGCAATATTATAGAATAATATTCTTTCATCATTCCATCATTCCAATAATTAAAATTTCTTCTGCTATGAAATCTTCTTGGTCTTGCCACACGAGTAACAACACAGAAATATTCTTCATCACTTTCGTCAATCATATCACTAAAATCGCTATCCATTATAATAAGTTCAACAAAATATCTAATTTAAAAAATCAAACAGTTTTGATGTATCAATCAAAATGAAAAACGACCGCTTTGATTTCGGAAACGCGATAGGAAAAATGACATTCTAACACTTAAGCTTGTGAGTTCAGATTTGAGCGTCAATATTTTACGGCTCAAATTGAACCGGCATTTGAACTCAGTTCAACACTTAAACCAGTACTGTGAAACAGTGAATACAGTTGAGCGAAAGCTTATCCTCAATCCGAAGCTTAAGCTCAAACTGTGGAACCGGGCATAAGAGTTGAATGAATTTGACCGAAAAAGATAAAATTTCGAATTTCTTCCCATCTTCTATGTAACTACAATTTTTTCTGTAATTTTCTCTAAAACACCGAATTTCATGAAGACAAAAAAGGTTCAGAATCTTATTTTACATAACTTCCCTAAACATCCAAATTTGGTTGAAGCTTTGCACGAAACAATTTCGGCAAGTTTCAAATGTAACACATAAGTTAAAGGATCGTAAAAAGTGATTGGGAGGATCTTTTAAGTTAAGAAATCCGTCTGCTACTTAGTTTTCGGAATAGCAAAATCTCTTAAAAATTTCACTACTAAAGTAAAGAAACGTTAACATTTTGAGTTTTTGAAAGTTAAGAAACATTTTGACGTTTTTAAACTTGTTTCCCATATTATCAAATTTTATTAAATTCCTCTTAACGCTAGTGAACAAGTTAATAGATGTCATTCTGTTATCTAGAATACATGGTTTATTCCCGATGACCATTACAATTTCGATTTTCCAAGTGATTTTATGTAAAAAGTAATGTTATATACAAATCATACACTTGCCATTTTATAAGGTCACAAATATTTTGGTTTTATTAATTTCAGTTAGACTACAATATATTAGGTTAATATTTTTTTTGTTATTTTCTTTTTCAGGCATCCTGATAAATCGAATGATCCGGATGCGGAAAAACGGTTTGTTGAAATAAAGCAAGCATATGAGCTATTGGTCGATATAGAAAGGCGACGTGCGTTTGATCAACACGGTATTACCAATGAAGATTCCCATATGTTTCGTGAACGACATGACTATACGCAATACGATCGATATGCGCCAGACCCTTTTGAAGAATTTTTTGGACAAAGATTTCATTTTGATGAAGATATCAGTCTTTTTCATAAGCTATCGATTACTTCAAGATATTACCAACAAACGATTATACCTAAATCGAATGCAACACCACATTTAATATTATTTTATGCTGATTGGTGTTTCTCTTGTATGAAAGTGGCGTCGTCGTTTAAGAAAATGATTGACACACTAGAACCTCTGGGTAAGAAAAAACCAGTACAAATGGTAAAAGAAACTAATTTTGATTTTAAAGGTGTGGCTTTTGCTACCGTCAACGCTGGACATGAAAATCAGTTACTTCGAAGAACTGGTGTGCATTCTTTGCCCTGCATAGTTCTGGTTTTAAATGGTCACAATTATGTTTTTAAGGAAAGCATTAATACTGTGCAGAAAATAGTTGGCAAGTTTTTAACTGGGTTATTAAAAAATAGAGAAACTGATTTATTCTGTTTATAGAGTTTTTGCGTCAAAAGATGCCGTATAAAATGCTTCAACCCATCAATGACGATAATGTAGACGATTTTTTAAATGGATGGCAAGACAACCGAGTGCGGGCTTTAATAATGGAGCCTAGAAATCAGCCTCGTTTGCGATATCTGATCACAGCTTTTAACTTTAAACCAAAAGTTGCTTTTGGGTATGTCCTTATTGAACTTCTCAATCAAGGCTGACGGTAGTTGGACTGTGTTGAGGAACACCGATGTACAAGAATTATTTAGAGGGATATTAGTTGACATAACCTCAGCCGTTGCATGTTTGGGCATTTTATTTCTGTTTAACACTGAAAAACGACGAGAGGATATTTTGTTGATGTGTATTTTTTTTACAAAAGCCACTTTTGCAAAGTATACACTTATTCTAAACACGTCTTTAGAAATTCCGATTTCACAATTCGTTCGAATTCGATCTGATATGCGAAGTTGGCTGCAGAACTTTTCAGCGAAATTTTTTGACAGCAGCTGTAAGCCCCATCAAAGTAATTGTTTCGGCAGTTTTTTTTCTTATTTATAATAAGATTTGCTATTAGTACAGTAAAACCTGTATAAGCAGTACTGGCACGGGACCAGGAAACTAGTTCGGTCTAGACATTTAGGGTAAATTGTCTTATACAAGACCCCATGATGCATGTTACATGAAAAGTCTCAGAAGAGGGCTTGCAAATATCTATGACCTAGTTCCAAAAAGTCAAAATAGTTATAAAATTAAAATAATACTAATGGAACCGCCAAAGGAAGGTGGTTAGAAGGTACCGCATTGTAGTCCGCATTGGCGAATCCGTAAAACGTTATATTAGTTTTGTATGCTGATGCACGAAAAATACCGGGAGTTAGAAAAACAACTTATTATCTAAACTCTTGTATTTTGCACAGGCAGTAATATGTTTTCATTTTTCACAAAAAAATCTAAATAGCAAAGAAAACATTTTCAACGTTAAAGTTTGGCGTGGAGGACCAGCCATGGGGTTCCTGGTTTTTGTTCACAATACTTAAGCAAAAAAAGAACCACATCCATCGCTAAGACTCAGTCGATGACAGCCTCTGAGACAGGATTGAATATTTCAATTGCCGTGTGTCGGACCACCCAACTTGCGCGGCTAAAAAATGCGGATTTTGTGTACTTTTAGCATTCGTTACATTAACTTGTACATTTGCTTGAGAATCAATAATCCGCTTTTCAAGACATACTACGTAACTATCTATCTAATCTATATATCTGTGGTGACAACCAAAAACCGCAAAAATTAATATTTCGAGTAAAAGCGATTTGAAAGTCTGAGTCTATTTTTGAAAAAAATTGAAAAGTAATTGCGACAAAAATCCTGTTGCAATAAACATTTAAGTCGAAATAGGCTACTACATATCGTCGGCTAAGAGTGAAATTGTGCTAAGTCCATTTGGTATAATTTTCCAGAAGAGCAATAAAAACCTTGTTAAATCGTTTTAATTCTCTTTCAATAACACTGAGTTTTCTTTAAATGAGAATTAAATTGGACTCAGTTTTTTTTAAATGAGACTCTGTTTTCTCTGTAAAAAGGTTTTTATTGCTCTTCTGGCAAATTTTGTATAATGGACTTAGCACAATTTCACTTTTAGCCGACGATATGCGGGTTCGGAGAACATTATATTACTATGGATCACCGAACGATTTCGGCGAACCTTATCAAAGATGTTCTACTCTCTACTGCCTAAAGTACAATAACGGTTTTCTTGGTTTTGCGAAAAATTGCTTATTTAGGAAATATGGCCGTTTGAAAAATGGCGGCAATGACGAATTGAGTTTTAAAAAATAATCATATCTCCGGTTCTAATTGACCAACTTTATTCATTTTTGTCATTTCAGAAAACGAAATATTGTCTCTTTGCTATAAAATATAGAAAAGAAAATTACGAGGAATTTTATTATCAAGGATCACAAAAATATTTCTAACACAAATTTAAACACAAATTTTTTAACAATAAATCTTTGCCATTTTACCTGTATGTAATCCACCAAAATTTCAAGTTGAGATCTCAATGGGATCAAAAGTTATGATGGTTCAAAGTTCGCATGTCATTGACTTGCAAGTACATAATGATACGTCAAAAATAAAAGTTTGCGAAAGTGCACATAAAAAAAATATCATTAAGATGTTAGTCATATATATGTTAAAACAACTAAAAATTAACTTTTTAGCAATTATGTACGATTTTTACAATTTTTATACCCGTATGGTGAAACCAAAGGGTATATTAACTTTGCCTTACCGTTTGTAACGCCAAGATCCCGTCATCACACACAAAAATGAATTATACCAATGAGTTTAGAATGATTAAAAAAATTGATTTTTGGATGTCCGTCCGTCTGTCTGTGGCGCGGATTGCGAGCGCACGGATTGAGCTAGAGACTTGAAATTTTGCACAGATCCGTTTTTCGTAAAATGCGAGGCGTTAATGGGAAAAAATGGACTATTAGGGGGGTACCCCCCATACGAACGAAAACATTTTTTGTAAATATCTCAAAAACGGTACATTTTATCAAAAAAGTTCAAGAACAAAAGTTATTTAGGATATGATTCTACATAAAACTCCCATACATCAAAATCCAATTGGAATAAATTTAAAAAAATCTTATTGGAAAGTTTGACTTCAAAGTGGAATTTTGGTACAACTGTTCGAATTTTGATACGAATATCACCATACGGGTCTCCAATGATTGCCAGATTGGCAATTATAGCTTTTGTTATGTTTTTCACGTGAAAACAGCTGAACGGATTTTAAAGAAACTGTACAGTGATGTTAATGATATATTGGAATGAAAAATAGGCTACAGTGTGACCTCGGTAAACGCAACCTTCGAAGAACGCAACTCCTCGGTTAACGCAACACCTAAAATTTTACACTGTTGACTCAATAAACGCAACTTCTAAATAAGGTTGACTCGATTAACGCAACTTTTTTATAATCTGATACCAAAAAAGATAAAAAATAGTTACAGGAAATCTTTTATTAACTTTATTCTCTGTTCCTTGTTTTTATTTATTAAAGAATGGCTGTTACAAAACAAGTCTGTGCCAACAAAAAAACACACGAAAACTAAAATTGGCAGGCAATCGTACAATTTGTGTATGGCGAGATTATAAACTCTCAAAGTGGAATTTTTGAATTGGATCATAATATTCCAGTTGAATTTTTTTTGAGGCTAATCCGACTGAACTTTGATGTATGAAAGACTTGGTGTAAATACTTTTGCAGTATTTTCTACTAAATAATATTGTAAATAATTTTGCAGCGTAAAAACTACGTTACAAATGGTAGAGAGTTTATCCTATTTTTGGAGCTGTTATATTGTTTAAGAATTTATGTTTCCCTTTTTGATAGATAATGTTGTGACTCGGTTAACGCAACTGACTCGGTTATTGCAACAGGTTCTGTCTACTATAGTTGCGATTACCGAGGTCACACTGTATATATATATTTAAGAGACTACTCACTCTGCCTCTCCCATACAAATTGAACAGCTTTTTGTAATTTTTTCGAAAACGATATTTCGCATTGGAAATATTGATGAGACAGAATGTGTTTGGAATGCGACTTTAGATAACTCTTCCACACATCAAAATTCAATCAAACCACATGAATTTCGAAAATCTGGTTTTAGAATTTCAATATTCGACATGAAGACATACCGATTTTTTTCGAAAATTTTTAAGTTAACTCTCGGTTTTTTTGATGCTAAAAAACTTGCGCAAAAAACTTTAACTCGTATGCATGGTAGTTCCGCTATCTATCTATTATATAATAGGCTTGTGTGCGTGTCTGTTTTTCTGTCTGTTCGCTTAAAACTCAAGAACCACTGAACAGATGTCGATGAAACTTTCAGGGGAGCTTACTAGCGCGAATGGCCGGCTTTTAGACCACATAACAACCTAAGGTTCCCCTTCTTTCTTACCACTTTTCTCGACTTACGTAAAACATTTTAAAGTAATTTTGACCCAGGCCGAGTAGTTATTGAGGCCGTCGGTCGGGGGCGAAGCCTCTAGTAAAACTATAATACTTATTCGTTATCCGTGTAAATAACATATTTAACCATTTCATCGGTTTTAATTAATTTTAATTATTTTATTAATTAGCAAAAAAGAATTGGTAAACTCAAATTTCTTACATAACTGAAGATAAACAATAACTGTAATAACTGAAGCTATAAGAACAAAAAAACACGCCATATTTACCAAATGAATGAAAATTTGAAATCGCAAAATTTGGGAGATCGATCTAAATTTTTTTAAGGAAAATCTGAGGTTGACATTTTCTGCGTATCAGAAATCAAAAAATCTGAAAAGCAAATTGTTGAATTCATGAAACGAATGTTAAGTACACAAATCTCGCATTTTATAGTCGCGCAAAAGGAGGCACACGGCAATTGAAATATTCAATCATGTCTCAGTGGCTGTCATTGACGGAGCCTTAGCGATGGATGTGGTTCTTTTTTTCCTTAAGTATTTTGAGCAACTAGGCATCAACACCAAATTTTAACATTGAAAATATTTTTTTTGCAATTATTTTACATATTTAAATATTAATGGCGGTCAAACGGGAAATTCATAAACCTTTATTTTTAATGTTCAACCGTTCAAATCGTATTGAATGTAAACAATTTAAATATATGCGAGCTAGTACTGTTCCATAATTTAATGTCTGTGATATTTATTTAATCCATTTGTTGCCGCTTTCCGAAATCGACGTACTTTTTTGATACCCGATTTAGGGCGTGCTATTGAGACCTCCAACAAAGTTTTTTTTTTTTTTGAGTAAAAAAAAATTGATAAATGTTCCTATTATTTAAAACGTCCGGTGCAGAAATGCACCAGTTGTAAGAAATAAGTTAATACAATAACGTCTTATTTCAAGGTTCGTTAAGCTAAATACGAAAGAAGTACGAAAAATCCAGGAGCGCTTCAAAGTACATCCAAGTTTAGATTCGCTGTTAATTTTTAATGAAGAGTGTAATCGTCCAGTGGCCAGCATTTCTATGTCCGATATACCAACACAGACACTCAACAACATAATATATGCAAATCAATATTTGGCACTACCACGTTTGTCATCTCAAGAAATGCTCGAAGGTAAGTAAAAAATTTGGAACGAGTTCAGGTAATCCCGACTATTCCTACCACAGCGGGTCAAGTCTTTAAAAAGTCTTAAGCCTTTAAGCGGGTCTTTAAAAGTTTTATAATGTCGGCTAAAAGTGAAATTGTGCTAAATCCATTATACCAAATTTGACAGAAGAGCAATAAAAACCTTGTTAAATCATTTTAATTCTCATTTAAAGAAAACTCAGTGTTATTGAAAGAGAATTAAAACGATTTAACAAGGTTTTCATTGCTCTTCTGGAAATTTATACCAAATGGACTTAGCACAATTTCACTTTTAGCCGACGATATTTTCCAATTTATTGCGAAAAATATACTATTTAGTAAAATTTGGTGTACGAATAGAACATTTTTCTTAAATAACGATTCCAAATTATTTATTTAGTAAATTAAAAAAAAAACAAAAATATTTCACACGTATGAAACTGTGGTCACAAGCAATAACCGCTTAAGTCGATTTAAATTCAATATGAGCTGTATTTGAATCTGTAACCCCTAATTTATTCACTAGGAGTTAAGCCGAGTTAGTGAGTTAAGGGAGTTACCTAACGTTATTTTCCATGTTAAAGGTGAGTTAAGGGAGTTAAGGCGATTTAACTCCTAGTGAATAAATTGGCCGTAAAAGAAATATTGTAGATATGCAATCACATTTAAAGCGTGACAAAGGGAAAGCGCGATGAATAAACATGGTTGTATTTAGGTTCCCCTACCTTATGATATTAATTTCAATTTTTTCGCATTTTCAGATTTTTGTTTTCATTTGACTTGGACGACTGAGTAATGGCTAAAAATCGAAAAATAAAAACACGTCGGTGTAAAAAAGAAACGTGTCGCTTTTTTCCGGGCTTCTACATATAACATATAAAAAATTATCAAAATCGGAGATTTCGGGTTCCCGTACATTCCTTGTATTTATGAAAAATATTCGCAACGTATTTTTTAATTTGGACAGTAGTACGGTTTTAAAATCGGGCATGGAAGTGTTAAATACATTTTATCTTTATTATATATTTGATAAAACACACAATTTTCGAGGAAATCACAAAAAATTGTTCAGTTTAGATAGGCGAGGGTAGAAGTAGTCTTGAAAAAAGTATAGCCTATCTAGATAGAATTTTCAATTTGAGTTGTGCAATCTAATTGGATATTCCTAAAGTTTTTCCATTCGGATTCTGATGTGTAGAGAAACTAAATTTGTAATTTTATGTTTCAGGTGTGTGTCCCGCCGAATGGAATCGACCTAGAAAGAAATTATGTGTTATTTTAATCACCGAAAATACAGAAGCTCATGATCATGCAAGGGAAGCGTTACGGCACATTGCCCTCCGAGGCGGTTATAACTCTGAACGTATTCGTTTTGCTTATATATATCAGGTAAAGAAATAAAATGAAAAAACAGCAATGAATTAAGAATCAAAAGAAACATTTAATATGCTAATAGCAAAGATTATATACACATACATGGTAGATTGGTTACAAAAGCCGACTTCTTTTTAATCAAAAATTAATTTTTGTTTGAAAACATAATTTTATCCACCCAGTGGTGAGATGCTAACTTTCTTTTTTAAGGAGACACTTTTTAAAGTTTTGGACCTAATTTTACATTCTTTTGCTTTACAGCACAAAAGTTATATCACGAGATCTAACGTGCTTCGTGCAAACCATAGTAACAGTTCGATAACTACTATAAAAGAATAAGTCAAAACGAGTCATTCTACAAAATGCTCATTTTCTGAAACTATTGTCGCAAATGAGCGATATGATAAAAAGCTGGATATACTATTGAAATTTGCAATACAGTCACTTGAAAATTAATTTAGGTAGAAAGTTGAAATGTGATACCAAATATGCTTTTATTGAAAGTCAAACCTCGTGTGAAAATGGGAAAAATTGAACCACTCCATTTATATGGAAACTATTTTGCAATTTTTCTGGAAAACGGTCATTTTTTTTTAATTCTCAAGACGAAAAAATGTTTAGAATGTGATTTTACGTAACTTTCCCCCCGAATGACCCGAATTGGATTTCTCCTAAAGGTTTCTATGGGAAGATAACAAATTTGAAATGCAAAAAACATCAAAATCGGTTGAGGCTGTCTTCTAAAACACTTGTACTATGTTCACTCCGACGCAAAATTACGTAATTTTGAAGATTTTCGTAATTTTAAACGAAATCACGAGATTTACAGTACATTAGCCTGTTTTTAAAATCACTAAAAGTATGTAATTTCCACAAAATTAAGAACGAAATCAAGCAAAAACAATGGATATAACCCTGCATCTCTCATTCAGCTCTCTTCAGCACATCAGTTTTGACATCCCAAGTAACCTTATAGGTCGTAAAGTGGACACTTCGTCTTCAAAGGCGTCCCTATTGGTCGTAAGGCCCACGACTTTGTCGACTCTAGGTCGAACTATCGTCGACCTATCGTCGACAGTGGGGAAGGTCCGCCGGACCACGAAGTGCCCTATTTCACGCCCTATAAGGCTTTACGACTTTGAAGGCCAAAATAGGGCCTTGCTTTACCATGACGAAATATTTTGTTGACATTTCATCTGGCGACATTATTTGTCTTTCTCTATTCTATAGGTCGCATGCGGAGAGAAAGATAAGACAAGAATCATAAAGTTTAATGGATATATTTTGTGGAAAAAAACGTTCAAAATAATTTCATACGGTGATGTTAAGGTTTTTTGTGGATTTTATTGTCACAATTCACATGCGATTTAAAGTTTACGTAGGAAGTGGTTTTGCCAGGAGCTCTATTTACGTGGGCCGTAGCAATTCTCGATTTTAGTGATATAATTTGAAAATTATTTATTCAAAGAATTTTCTTTTTTATTCGATTTTAATAAAATTCTTGTAAAAATAAAGTTATGCTGTGTACCCAAACACATAAAATTACTTTTTATTCGATGTTTTTCCATATTGTGCTTTAAAAACAGATTTTAAATTTTCAGTAGGAATGTTTTTTTTTTCATTTCAATGAACGTCATGCCGGCTCGCACCGTGAATGCTAGAAGCATATTCGAAGTATGCTAGAAACAAGCTCGAAGCAGATATTCATCTGCGCATGCTCGAAGCATTCTCAAATAGGGCATTGGAGTGTTCTCAAAGGCATTATGCCCTATAAGGCACTTTAATAGGGATCTAGGACTTATAAGACATAATTATTTTGTTTGAAGTGCCCTATAACGCATTTCGTGGATGAAAGGTGGAAGGTTGGTCTTATAAGGCAGGACGACTATGAAGGCGTCTGGAGGACACTACGACCATGAAAGCCAAAACAAGGCATTCGAACATTAAGACTATCAGGGCATATATTTAGGTCACTCGGACCGCTTGACGACCACTGCAAAAGCCTTGAAAGGCATCACGCCTTATAAGGCGGATTCGCTGGTCTTGGTGTGGTCGTAACGACCAATTTTAAGACACCACGCCCTAATCCAAGTCATTATGCCTTATCTGACTGCTTGGGATTTCGTCGGCTGAGAATTTAAATGTCGTATGTAATTTTCGTTGGTTTTGAGTGAATTGAGTTTAAACTATCAAAACTCTTTTTCCAGCGGACCGATTTTTTTCAAATTTTAATCGAATACAGAATTAGTATTAGTCTTTAAGAAAATTAAAAATGAATTGCACCAAATTTAAAAGCAGCTTTAAAAAACTCAGAAACTGATCCCAATTCAAAACTCGAAAAAAACTACATACGACACTTAAATTCTCAGGCGACGATTTGTGCTGCATTGGAAAAACGGAAATATAAGAAAAAGAAGCCGTGTTCCGCACGCGAAGGGGATATATTAGTAAACCTGTGGTCTGAAAAAATAAATAAATTGACATGTTTATGATGCAGTTAAATATGAAATGGAAAATAATTGTTTATTTTCATTACAGATAATTTCCATTTTCTTCTAAAGTGTCTAATTCTGTTTGCACATATTTCATCGATGTTGTGAATTATATTATTCATCATATTACTAAAATTCATAGTAATCCTATACAAACTTCCTCGATCCATTTTTGAACCAACGTCGTTGAAATGTCAAACAAAATGTGTGAACACTTTGGTTTAAGATCTAAATCATTTCGCAAAATTACGTGATTTTGCGTTGGTGTGAACATAGTATTATATTTAACTTAAATTGTTCAAGTCCCAGAATTTCTACGGTCTAAGTAGGCTAAGCACAACTAAATTTTTTAGAAGCATTATGAGCAAACGGGCCTTAGACACGGGTATACGTTCCGCTCGGATTTATACCCCTCGACTCAGTTCGATAAATCCGCAAACAGACACCGGTCAAAGATTGAATTTTTACCTTTGTCCACGGTTAAAAATTGTTGGACTAACTTTTAATCCTAGTTCCGGCATTCAACATTTTTTAATACTTTTTCTACTACATTTCAATCCTCTCAAATATTTAATTACATTTATATTAAAATTTGTATTCTTTTTCAATATTTTTTTAAAATTTCTTCTTTCGTTACAACTCGCATCATATGATCTGCGACATCCTAATATATAACGCAAGGGAAAAAGGTTGAATAACTTCCGTGCGATTTTTTTTTTCAAAAATTCTATATAACACAATTTTTAAGTTACGCAAGGTTTAATTTAACAAAATGGCTCCAATTCATTTCTCGCCAAAATTTGTGTTTGCCAGAACACATTTTTCAAGTTAAATTTGCCTCACCGTTTGTAACGCCAAGATCCGGATATCACACACAAAAATGAATTACACCAGTGTGTTTAGAATGATAAAACATAACAAAAGCTAAATTTGCCAATCTGGCAATTATTGAAAACCCGTATGGTGATTTAAGTGAATGGTGAACAGTTATATCAAAATTTCACTTTGAAGTCAAACTTTTCAAAAAGTTTTTTTTTAAATTTATTCCAATCGGATTTTGATGTATGGAAGTTTTATGTAGAATCATATCCTAAATAACTTTTGTCTTGCACTTTTTTGATAAAATGCACCGTTTTTGAGATATTCGCCAAAAACCTTTTCGTTCGTATTCTAATGATCAATTTTTGCTTAGTAACGAACTTAGCCTTGCATTTTACGAAAAACGAATCTGCGTAAAATTTCAAGTCTCTAGCTTAATCCGAGCGCCCGCAATCCGCGCCACAGACGGACGGACGGACAGACGGACATGCAAAAATTAATTTTCTTTATCATTTTAAACACACTGGTGTAATTCATTTTTGTTTGAGATGACGGGATCTTGGCGTTACAAACGGAAAAGCAAAGTTAATATACCCTTTGGTTTCACCATACGGGTATAAAAAATTGGCAATTATAGCTTTTTGTTATGCTTAATTCATCAAGATGTTCTTCTAAAGGCAAACAATTCACTAGTTGTTTGAACGGATATTCGTGATAGAGGACGAGTTTACACATCGCGTATCTCCTGATTTTTTGGCAAGTCTAAGAAGCTTCAACGATATTTTAATTTGCATAAAAAACGTGAAAAGAATATTTCAAAAGTCGTATATCCTATTGATATAGATAAATTAGTTAATGCTCTCTTCCACATGCGTGATAAAATGCATAAAACATTGTTTGACTCAAAGTTTTGAGTTGTCGATTACACCTCAGTTTGATCTTTAAAATATACAATAGGCGTAATTTATAATGCTCTGAAGATATGCAAAGTACGGAACATTAAAAAAACGTACAGAGCAAAACATACAATTTCTCTTTAATTCATAGTGCAATATTTGTCATAAAACACACTGCACCACATTATTTATACAGCTCTTAAATATTGCTATATTCAATTTGAAGTTTTTCTTGAATCTCAACTTATTTTGATTGTAATTGTGAACTAATGGCGAAGTTTTAGCATTGCCACATATAAATAAAATCTCATCTGGGGGTTTTTGGGGTCGCTGAATGCGACTCTGGAGTCAAAAAGTCAATAAGAATACCTCAATGGCAAGGATATATATTCGAAGACTATAGACTGAAAAGTATATGCAGTAAGAATTCGGTATAGGTTCAGTATGGATGCTCTGTAATATATTTAAAATTGCAGAAAGCAGTTTTTAATTTATTATTTCTTTATTTTCGACGAAAATATTGAGTAAGTTTCTTTTGAACAACTTATTTTCAAGCATAAATCATTACTGTTTTCTCCCTAACTTTCCTTAATACACGCAGATTACCAGAATCAACCTGATTTTGTTCCGCCCAAGTGATTGAAATATTGTGGATTTCTACAATCCAGTCTATAGGAATATCTGGCACAGAATAAGAGAAAACTCCAAAATGGAATAAGTAAAATTTTGTGGTCACTATTTCAAGTGATCCACTACTTTAAGTGTTCACTATATCGAGTTTCTACTGTATAAGGGTCGCGAAAGACAGGCGTCATTTTGAATTTTAGGTCACACTAATTAAATACAAAATGATCAAAAAATTAAAATACACTGCAACCTTGTTAGTCCGGACCTCCTGTAATCCGGTTTATTCAGTATTTCGGACAAGCTAATTCATGGCGGTATGTTGTAATCCGGATTGATATTTTGATAGTCCGGATCTTTTTAGGTTTTGATTAATCCGGACAAACAAGGTTGCACTGTATAAAAATTTGAAAAAAGCTTTTATTAAAAAAATGTAGGACATAATCTTTTTCGCTGTGTATCAGAAATAAAAATATTTGTCTTTTTTATTCCTGGGTCCAAGAAATTATTTTTTCCTTTTTAGTACATTTTTTTTCGTTTTTTTAACATATTTTTTTTTATTTTCTAGGAAAAGCAGTCAGATTTTATAAAGGCCTTGTCCAACGGTTCTTCGCGTGAAAAACTTTTACAGTTAGTAGTAATATGGCGTAGGGACACATCACACATAAAATATGAATGGATAGAAGATACAGAATTACATAATACACAAGAAAATACTTCTACGGAACAGAATTTTAATTCAACCAAAGAGAAACTTGATGATAATATAAGACGTTTACTCAAAACATCCGAGGCGCTGACATATGAAGCTTTTGTTAAAGATTTACTTGATGAACATGCACAAGGCTCACTAAGCAAAATATTCAATAAACTATTTCTTACAATTGACTACCTTTGTGATAATATTGGTCAAGAACATATTTTACCAGCTTTATCAGTGATTGCAACTGTTATCTTTATTTTATCTATTGGCTATTTAATGGCGTATTTAGTGAGAATCGAAGAAGATAACATCAAAAGGACAGAAAAACAGAAAGATAGCTGTAACAGTAAGTACTTTACATTTTGACAATCTTATAATTTGTTTGTACACTAATCTACACCAGTTATGATCAAAGCCGGCTTTAATTCAATTTTTGTCTGTTTGTTACTGTATCACATGAAAACGGCTGAACGGATTTTAATGAAACTTCACAGTTAAGTTAATGTTATTGAGCGGATTTTACTTTGGGATCTGGTCATAATATCAAAATACAAAATCCCAAAAATCAGATATTGACCGAATCCCGGAAAACAAATTTCCCAAAGTTAAGAATCCCGAAAAGCAATTCGAAATGCATACCCGTGACGTATTTAAATAACGGAACTCTGGAATTTTTAATATTGTTTACAAATTATTTTTAACAACGCAATTGTCTATTGAATAGGCTTAAGATTTTAGAAAAATATTCTTTTTCAACCAAATCTGATATGGCGAAAATCGCGAAAATTAAAGATTTGTTCTGGGTTGCGACATTTACTTCGACGTCGGTAACTGACACCATCTTTTCAAATGGACAATCATATTTCACACACAAAAAAACTATAATTGTCAATCTAGCAATTATTGAAAACCCGTATGGGGATTTAAGTGAACGGCCAACAGTTGTATCAAAATTTCACTTTGAAGTCAAACTTTTCAATAATATTTTTTAAAATTTATTCCAATCGGATTTTGATGTATGGAACTTTAATGTAAAATCATGTCCTAAACAACTTTTGTCTTGTACTTTTTTGATAAGATACACCGTTTTTGAGATATACAGGCAAAAAACCTTTTCGTTCGTATGGGGGGTACGCCCCCCCCCCCCCCCCCCCCCCCTAATGGTCCATTTTTGCCCATGAACGAACTTAGCCTCGCATTTTACGAAAAACGAATCTGCGTAAAATTTCAAGTCTCTAGCTCAATCCTTGCGCCCGCAATCCGCGCCACAGACAGACGGACGGACATGCAAAATTCAATTTTTTTTTATGATTCTAAACACACTGGTGTAATTCATTTTTGTGTGTGATGACGGGATCTTGACGTTACAAACGGTAAGGCAAAGTTAGTATACCCTTTGGTTTCACCATACGGGTATAAAAACACAAACTTAACAAGAAAACTAAATTCAAAACAACTATACTATGTAGGTGTATGAAAATCAGGACTTATTGATAATCTGGATTTTTTTCCTTCCTTCGAAATCATTTCAATTCAAATGTTGGATTGCTCTCGGTAGGATATTGAATGTTATAATTCAGAAAAAAATTTATTTCAACTATCACGATTTCCCCCTGAAAAAACCCCTGAATTTCAAAAAATAAAAAGCACCCCCAAAACACCCCCCGTGAGCTAAAAAAACCCCCAAAACGGGGGCTAAAACCCCCGATCTGACAACGGTGTCTGTATAACAGTTATGTGAGACAAATTTTGGAATATGCATGTGTTGTTTGGTCACCTTTTTGTATCAGTCATGTTCGTAGACTTGAGTCTGTTCAAAAAAGATTTGTAAGACTGTGTTTACATTGGGATTCATTTTGGGGCGGCACGTCTTTCGCTCCGGCCAAGTGTGGGTGAGGGACGCAGTGGGGAGGGAAACCAAAAAGAGCGAACGAAGTTTAGATTGACTGTGTTTACATTAGGGGTCATTTTGAGCCGATTGACTGTGTTTACATTAGGGGTCATTTTGATTTAGTTGAAATAAAAGCGAAAATTTAAAACAAATACATCTAGACAATTTTTCTTCATCGAGGCAAAATGAAAATCTTAGATTTTTTAGGTTCCCTCAGAACGCAAAAATTTTACCTTTTTGCAACGATTTACTCACATAACACAAAACCGGTTTTCCTAGGATGGGAGCGAATGATGGCTGACGTCACAGACGAATGAGAGAGAATTCGCTTTTACGATCCACTCACTAATACATCCAACAGGGCAGCCACGGAAGTTTAGAGTTTTGTATGCAGCATAAATGCCACAGAAACCGTAGTGCAAATTGTTTCTCTGTCTATTATACTTCTCTGTGGCAAAAGTCAATCCATATGAGTTAAAGATTTTTTTTCTAAAATTACGAGATTTAGATTTTTCTTGGTTCCTATGTAATAAGCATTAAAAACGGTTTTGGTTGTACGATAGCTAAAAAAAAAATCTAGTACCATATTATCTCAATCTAGTACCCTTTTTGGGTAAAAATTGTACCTTTTACACATCTTGAAGTCCCAACCCTAATTGAGACGTTTGCCATGGAGAGATCATTATAACCTCCCGCCGTATGAAGAACGCTTATTATTACTCAATTTGCAATCACTTTTAAAAAGACGAGAAACAATTCAAAGTTTGTTTATTTTTAAAATTTTAACTAACGAAATTGATTCTCCAAACATACATTCAATACTCAATATTAATATAAAACCTCGTAATACATGCCAATTTAATCATACATGCCATTAATACATGCCAGTAATACATGCCATTTAATCGATAGTATGGCTGAAGAGCCGTCCACCTCAACTCGTCGTCGTGCCCAACAATTGCACCTCCCACGCTCGTCGTTGATGAACATTATGCATAAAGACTTGCATTTACACGCTTACAAGGTGCAATTGACTCAAGAACTAAAGCCTCTTGACCATTTCAAGCGTCGTCAATGGTCAGAATGGTGGCAAGAAATGGCAACAGTGGATGATCAATTTTCGAAGAAAATCATCTTCAGTGATGAGGCACATTTTCACCTCAGTGGATTCGTCAATAAGCAGAACAGCCGCATTTGGGCGAATAATAATCCAAGAGTGATTGTCGAAAAACCAATGCACCCACAAAGAGTGACTGTTTGGTGCGGTTTATGGGCTGGCGGCACGAAGTGCACGATATGCATTTTGATTTGAACGCCCATTTTCATAATAAGCCTGAATAACTTTAACGCGTTGCTCGATTGTGTATCTTTCCATGGTTCAAATTGAGTTAGTCTGAAATTGAGAAATGTCAAATGAAATGCAGAAAAAAACTTGACGTTTAGGTGTGGTTCACATTCAACATCGGCCCTTAAAATTTAACCACCCTTTATATAAAAATTAGTTGGTGTCTGTCTGTCTGTTCCTCTTTCACGCAAAAACTGCTGAACCGATTGACTTGAAATTTGGCATGAGTGTCTGTGGTAGTTCTGGTTCCAACATAGGCATACGGAAAAGAAGCGCGAGGGGTGGGGGAGTAAGGGGAGGGGGTAAAGTGATTTCGAAACTTAGTTTTTGCGCTATGTTATTTTTTCGCAGGGAAATTACTGAACCGATTGGCCTGAAATTTGGCATAGATGTTCGTCGGGGGTCCAGCCCCAACATAGACCCATTAAAAGGTTTTTAAGTTCTTTCTGGTTTTCTTCGTATTCTAAAACTTAGACAACAAGCTTAACCCGGCAACGACGGGTATGCAAGCTAGTTTCTTCTATAATAATTTCTCCAAGACGAATTATTGCAAAAATATGCCTATTTCTTCATTGGGTAATATTTTTAATAAAATTTTTAACAAAATTGACTTTAATATGAGGCACTTATCATATTCGTAGGCAAAAAACACTAGAGTAACCGCAAATTTGTAAACAAAAGTGACACGGGTGATCAGCCTTTTTGCATTTCGCAATATGTTTTGCGTGTGATTTAGCGGCGTATAAATATTAAATGAAATAGTATGCAAAAATGCTAAACTAGAAACTTGCTGTTTATCACATCACTTCATTTCACAGTAAATCATAAAAAATGAACACTGGTAAACGCCGCATATCTTGCTGCGTTCCATCATGTGGTGTCTGATAGTTTTTCATTTTTCTGTTCTCCCCGAGACAAAGATTGCCCCTCTTTACTTATTTTAAATCTTTTAATGATTGCAAGAATATAAAATAGATGAAAAATCTAAACCGAAATTTACGCGGCACGTCTCCCATCGAATAAAAAAAACAACTTAAAAAGGCAATCCGCAGCATTTCCGAATTCCATTTTTTGTTATGTTGATTTTTTATTTCAGAGGCCGGAAATTTAAAAATTGAAATTGGTTTAATTCTTATAAACGTACAAAAGCTCATGACTTTAGGTTGAGATGAATTTAAATTGTCAGTAAAGAATTGAAAAGCAATTGATATCAAATCTTCGGTCTGTGAAAATCATTTTACAAACGACATGATGCTAATTTTTATACCCGTATGGTGAAACCAAAGGGTATATTAACTTTGCCTTACCGTTTGTAACGCCAAGATCCCGCCATCGCACAAAAAAATGAATTACACCAGTGTGTTTAGAATGATAAAAAAAAGTTGAATTTAGCATGTCCGTCCGTCTGTCTGTCTGTCTGTCCGTCTGTCTGTCCGTCCGTCTGTCTGTGGCGCGGATTGCGGGTGCACGGATTGAGATAGAGGCTTGAAATTTTGCACAGATCCGTTTTTCGTAAAATGTGAGGCTAAGTTCGTTAATGGGCAAAAATGGACCATTAGGGGGGGTACCCCCCATACGAACGAAATCGTTTTTTGTGAATATCTCGAAAACGGTGCATCTTATCAAAAAAGTCCAAGAACAAAAGTTATTTAGGATATGATTCTACATAAAACTCCCATACATCAAAATCCAATTGGAATAAATTTAAAAAAATCTTATTGGAAAGTTTGACTTCAAAGTGGAATTTTGATACAATTGTTCGCTGTTCACTTAAATCACCATACGGGTTTTCAATAATTGCCAGATTGGCAATTATAGCTTTTGTTATGTTTTTAAAGTAACGACGACATTTGACAAAGAATGCAATAGGGTCAAGGGGGGTAATTGTAAACGATTTTCACTTTTTGGATATTTTTTCAACTTTGTAATGGTTTTTTTTTTAAATTAAATCACTAACAGCGGAGTTTTGATATATTATGTTGAAATTTGTTGTCTATTTATTGCCCATTCCATGTGATTTCAAAATTATAGGTCCTTAATTTTTTACAAAAATGGATGTTTACTTTTACCCCTATATTTTTTTTCAAATTTTTGGAAAATGGGGTAAATGTAAACACCTTTTTGGTTCTATGCCATATTGAAAGAAAAATCTCGGGGGAAAAGTAACCTAAACAGAAAACCAAACATTTATGATATTAGCCAATCTGGCAATTATTGAAAACCCGTATGGTGATATTCGTATCAAAATTCGAACAGCTGTACCAAAATTTCATTTTTGTGTGTGATGACAGGATTTGGAGTTACAAACAGTAAGGCAAAGTTAATATACCCTTTGGTTTCACCATACGGGTATAAAAAGGGTGTTTCCTTTTGCCCCAAGTTGTTCACATTAACCCCATTATAGTGTTTACATTTGCACATGAGGTTAAAAATTAGGGGGTAAATGTAAACAGACAATAACTTTTTACAGTTTGTTTATAGACAAAAATAAACATATATAACCGATCTCAAACAACTATAATGTTCGTATATAAAGTAAAACATACATACTTTCTTTTAAAAATCACTTCAAAAACTAATTCTTTTCACTCTTAGAAAAACTGAAATCACACTAAAAAGAAGCACTTTTTTTGACAGCCCATACACAACGAACCCTCTCTTAGATATATTGTGGCACGTGTCCGCAGTGAGATAAAAGATCAATTTTTAATATATTGTCTAGATAAGCTAAGAAGGAATAGCAGTTTGGGGACAACCAATAGTGTTTACAATTACCCCTGTTTACATTTACCCACTTTGACCCTACCAATTTTGACTGAATTTCTAGTTTTCTATATTCAAAGGAACATAATGTACAACTTATTTTAGAACTGTATTTAATTTCTAAGAGAAAAACATATTTCTCATCTAGCTTGCTTATTTTTTGTTCCGCAAAAATCTCAAATTTTTCTAGCCAATTAGAATGCTAAGCTCTGGGTATTTCTGGATTATGCGTTTTCGGTTACATGGGTTTTTTTCTCATTTAATGTATCGAAGTTTGTCTTCTGTATTCTGTCCTATAAGATTGCATGGGCGATGGGCGATGCAATCTTATATGTAAACGGTCTTTCAATAAGGACGCTCGAAGTTTGTTAGGTTATAGCGGCCATGTTGTTGAAGAAACATCTGTCAAATTTGTTGTGAATTGTTCACTAGTGTATGGCAAATCACCAACGTGGGCTCCGGAGCAATTGGAAATTGACCCAAATTTCGCCAAAAAAAATTATCTTTAGCGATGAGGCTAATTTTTGGATGAATGGATATGTGAACAAGCAAGATTGTCGAATTTGGGGCGATTCCAATCCACACGAGATAAACCAGCACCAAATGCATCCCAACTGTGACCTGGTACGGATTTTGATCTGGCAGAATAATCGGTCCGTACTTCTTCCAAAAGAAGAAACTAGCATTGCCATAACCGTCAACGGCGAGCGCTACAGATCGATGATAAGTAACTTCTTGTGGTCTAAACTTGGACATATGAATACCGAAAACATGTGGTTCCAACATGACGGCGCCACATGCCACACAGCGCATGTCACGATGGACATTCTGTACAAGCGATTTCAGGGCATGGTTATTCTGCGCGACATGAACTGGCCATCGAGATCGTGCGATTTAACGCCTTCAGACTTCTTCCTTGGGGGCTATCTTAAATCGCAGTTCTATGCGAATAAACCGCAAACAATTGATGCCCTCAAAGCCAACATAACGAACGACATCCAGCAAACTCAGCCAGATTTATGCTACAAAGTCATCCAAAATTGGAACTCCCGAATAGGTGCACCAAGCAAAGTTGCGGCGGACATTTGATCTTAATGCCATAAAATATTTTTTCAAACAAAAAACATAACAAAAGCTATAATTGCCAATCTGGCAATCATTGGAGACCCGTATGGTGCTATTCGTATCAAAATTCGAACAGTTATACCAAAATTCCACTTTGAAGTCAAACGTTCCAATAAGATTTTTTAAAATTTATCCCAATCGGATTTTGATGTATGGGAGTTTTATGTAGAATCATATCCTAAATAACTTTTGTTCTTGGACTTTTTTGACAAGATGCACCGTTTTTGAGATATTCACAAAAAACGATTTCGTTCGTATGGGGGGTACCCCCCCTAATGGTCCATTTTTGCCCATTAACGAACTTAGCCTCGCATTTTACGAAAAACTAATCTGCGCAAAATTTCAAGTCTCTAGCTCAATCCGTGCGCCCGCAATCCGCGCCACAGACAGACAGACGGACAGACAGACGGACGGACATGCAGAAATTAATTATTTTTATCACTCTAAACACACTGGTGTAATTCATTTTTGTGTGTGATGACGGGATCTTGGCGTTACAAACGGTAAGGCAAATCTAATATACCCTTTGGTTTCACCATACGGGTATAAAAATTGAGTGAATTTCTCACACCCAACTATATCTGTGGTCCAGACAAAAAGCGCGTATATATACGTTTGTGATGCAAATGGGCTAAGCTCTTCGCTGGTTCTCGAGTTTGTCACAATCCTATTATTATAATCTTTTAAAAAGCAAAAACAAAACTGTAAAATACATGAATGTAAACAATAAAATCTAAATTTTCGCAAAAAAATCCACATTAAGCGGTCCCTACACGTTCAATCTTGCAGTCAATCATCGCATGCTGTGACAGCATTTTGAACGTCTATGGTGATGCTGTCATGCAAAATTTAATGATTGACAGCATGCTGGCCAATATCAAAATCATTTTGATATTTTTCAAGGGAGCTTTTTGAATCACAGCATGCTTGAACGTGTATGGCGACGCTGTCAATCATTTCGTCATTTCAGTGTAATTTTTTGTTGTGAAAAGGTGTCGCATATAAAATATAAAGTATTTTGGGAATCCTTTTTCGAGTTATATCGACAAAGAAGTGAGTTCTACATGACGAAAAGTGAAAAATATAAGGACAAAGATTTTTTAAATTTATATTAAGTGTTGTTTTATATAAAGTTTTTTTTAAATTTATATTAAGTGTTGTGTGGTGTCGGTTTGGCTGTTTCGAAATAAGTGATGCTTGCGTGCATGATTGAGCGTCTAGTGCAAATAAGCTTTTTGCTGTGACAGCATGATTGACTGCAAGATTGAACGTGTAGGGGCCGCTTTAGGTTTGATTTCATACTCAAAAATTTTACTCGAATTTAATCGAAATTTCACCCAAGTTTGCTTAGTTTTCTGTAAATATTTATATTAATTGAAACAGTCAACGTTGCTGTATTAGGCCTATGTTACACACGGCAACTTTAAGCGGCGACTTTTCTGAAGTATAGGCGCGAGAAGTGAGGGAAGCGGTGGCTAATGTCGCCAGTTCCGAAAGTAGAAACAAGGCGACAAAATACGCACACAAGCACAAAATCACAAAGAACGGGTTCGTTCTTCACACAACTTCACACACACATGAAACACTCACTGTGTAATATACAAAAGTTTCCGCCAACTTGTCTCCGCGTGTAGCACAAACGAGCAACATTTTGTATCGTGTATCGGTTTAAAGTTGCTGTGTGTAACATAGGCCTTAGGCAATTTTTATCATCATACCCGTATGGTGAAACCAAAGGGTATACTAAGTTTGCCTTACCGTTTGTAACGCCAAGATCCCGTCATCACACACAAAAATGAATTACACCAGTGTGTTTAGAATGATAAACATAACAAAAGCAATAATTGCCAATCTGGCAATCATTGGAGACCCGTATGGTGATATTCGTATCAAAATATGAACAGTTGTACCAAAATTCCACTTTGAAGTCAAACTTTCCAATAAGATTTTTTAAAATTTATTCCAATCGGATTTTGATGTATGGGGGTTTTATGTAGAATCATATCCTAAATAACTTTTGTTCTTGCACTTTTTTGATAAGATGCACCGTTTTTGAGATATTCACAAAAACCGTTTTCGTTCGTATGCCCATTAACGAACTTAGCCTCGCATTTACGAAAAACGGATCTGCGCGAAATTTCAAGTCTCTAGCTCAATCCGTGCGCCCGCAATCCGCGCCACAGACAGACAGACAGACGGACGGACATGCAGAAATTAATTATTTTTATCATTCTAAACACACTGGTGTAATTCATTTTTAAAAGCTTTTATTTAGCTCGCTATCTTGTCTGTTTGTTTGTCTGTTTGTCTGTTTGTCTGTCAGATCAAATCTTGCAACCCAATTTTGACCCACTTCCACTTGTCCGATTGACTTGAAATTTTGCACACTTATATAAGTCCGATGACAATACAATATTTTCACTACTTCGTCCTTATAAGGATAACGGAAGGTCCTGTAAGGATAACGTGATTATCATTTTCTCCAAATTTTCCGGAAAAAAATCTATCCTGGGGGTTTTTGGCGTCGCTGAATCCGAATCTGTCATTAAAAAGTCAGTAAGGATAACGGAAGGTCCTGTAAGGATAACGTGATTATCCTTTTCTCCAAATTTTCCGGAAAAAAATCTATCCTGGGGGTTTTTGGGGTCGCTGAATCCGAATCTGTCATTAAAAAGTCTGTAAGGATAACGGAAGGTCCTGTAAGGATAACGTGATTATCCTTTTCTCCAAATTTTCCGGAAAAAAATCTATTCTGGGGGTTTTTGGGGTCGCTGAATCCGAATCTGTCATTAAAAAGTCTGTAAGGATAACGGAAGGTCCTGTAAGGATAACGTGATTATCATTTTCTCCAAATTTTCCGGAAAAAAATCTATTCTGGGGTTTTTGGGGTCGCTGAATCCGAATCTGTCATCAAAAAGTCTGTAAGGATAACGGAAGGTCCTGTAAGGATAACGTGATTATCCTTTTCTCCAAATTTTCCGGAAAAAAATCTATCCTGGGGGTTTTTGGGGTCGCTGAATCCGAATCTGTCATTAAAAAGTCTGTAAGGATAACGGAAGGTCCTGTAAGGATAACGTGATTATCCTTTTCTCCAAATTTTCCGGAAAAAAATCTATTCTGGGGTTTTTGGGGTCGCTGAATCCGAATCTGTCATTAAAAAGTCTGTAAGGATAACGGAATGTCCTGTAAGGATAACGTGATTATCCTTTTTCTCAATTGTTCCGGGAAAAAATATATTCTGCGGGTTTTGGGGTTCGCTGAATACGATTCTCAAGTTAAAAAGCCTGTAAGGACATCTCAAATGTAAAGCTATATATTCGAAGACTAAAAAGAACAAAATAAAAAAAAAAATAAAAAAATTTTTTTTAAAAAAAGCTTTTATTAAAAAAAATGCACTAAAAAGAAAAAAATAATTTTCTGGACGCTGTGTATCACAAATATAAAAGCTTTTAAAAAGCGAGATAAAGCATAAAACAATAAAATAAACATTTATCTCGCTTTTTAAAAGCTTTTATATTTGTGATACACAGCGTCCAGAAAATTATTTTTTTCTTTTTAGTGCATTTTTTTTAATAAAAGCTTTTTTTATTATGTGTGATGACGGGATCTTGGCGTTACAAACGGTAAGGCAAAGTTAATATACCCTTTGGTTTCACCATACGGGTATAAAAATAATTAATTTCTGCATGTCCGTCCGTCCGTCTGTCTGTCTGTGGCGCGGATTGCGGGCGCACGGATTGAGCTAGAGACTTGAAACTTTTCGCAGATTCGTTTTTCGTAAAATGCGAGGCTAAGTTCGTTAATGGGCAAAAATGGACCATTAGGGGGGGGGGGGTACCCCCCATATTGAAATTTTTCAAAAAAGTGCAAGAACAAAAGTTATTTAGGATATGATTCTACATAAAACTCCCATACATCAAAATCCGATTGGAATAAATTTTAAAAAATCTTATTGGAAAGTTTGACTTCAAAGTGGAATTTTGATACAACTTTTCGCTGTTCACTTAAATCACCATACGGGTTTTCAATAATTGCCAGATTGGCAATTATAGCTTTTGTTATGTTTTAAAGTAAAATTGAAGGTAAGGCGGGAAATGGAAGCGGGGTCGAATTTTTTTAAGAAAATGTAATTTTAAATAAGAACTTTTACTATTATAGGGATGAAGCATGAGTTCTTCTTCGAAAATCGAATATAAAAATTAGTTGTTATGTACAATACATATATCACTTTGTAAAATATTTTTTTCTTTTAATTTCGAAGCCTCAAAAAGCAATTACACGCCTGAGTTGAGATTACATGAATTACGCGCTGAAAAATATAATGGTTTAGTTCGACTTATTAAACCAGGATGTCGGACTATTGTATTATTAACAGATCTTCAGTCAAGAAGTAAGCTAATACCCGGATTTCACAAGGCTGTTTGGCCCTACAGAAAAAATAAAACACTTATGTTTGCACACATGCTGATTGAAAAAGGATTGTCTTGGTATTCAGAGTTGTTGAGACTTTCATTATCCGAATCTAGGAATATGATTATTAATCCAAGAAATTGCATTGGTACTGTATTAGCTTTAAACGGGCACAGGAAATACTTTTGTATGTATCATGCAAAACATCCTGAAACAAATCGAGGAACAAAGGTAACATAATTAAATTCAAAATACTTATAACTAAAAAAATCTTTGTAGCGTATGCTTAAAATGACTCGACATCTTTCGACATCACCAAATGATCCGGAGGCGGGTGCTTTTTTGGGCATGGACAGCGACTCGAGTAATTCTGATAACAGTGAATATTATCAAAATATCTTATTAGAGGAAAACTTATTGGATGGCCTTAGTAATTGGTTAGATCGACTATTTGAGGGAACAACTCACAGATATTATATTAATTATTGGCCCGACTTTAATGCAAAATAGCTATATACAAATTAATTAAATTTAAAACGGAACCAAAATTGTCTATAATTTTTTTTTGTGTGTAAGTTTTACGTACGTATTTATACTGAGATGTTGTTTTTGCGTTAAGAAATTGTTTTAATATTTATTTCTAGTTTTAATTTTTAAGTATACATACAGTAGCGTCTAACTGATTAAGAACGACTGAAATCACTTGGTATTGAACCAAAGATAATGTAAAGTTAGCGAGCTACATAATATTAAATAAAATTGCATAAAGCATTTCTGCTTTTCTTTAATTTTAAATATTTCTCTGAAATCAATTTAGTCACGAAAGATGAGAGAATATACTCAAAAGAGTGCAAATAATCTTAATCAGTTGGTCACTCCTGTTAATAAATTTGTTGATATCTAGATGTTTATGTTTAAATTATAAAAATAAGAATGATTTCACGAAACCTATAGAACGTAAAATAATAATTCGCGAAGAAATGTATTATTTTAATCGTTATTTAACGATTTAATTTGATCATGAAACTATTGTAATCTTCTCTCGAAAACCAAATATCTGACAATTATAATAAGTAGCAAAATTATTGAAATGTGCATTTTTTCAAGTTTGCAAAATAAATCGTTGTAAACTAAGGTGACAAAAATACAATACGTCAAAATTGCATAAAATACGTATAATCTTTTTTTGGTTGGTGAAAGTTTTTTATTAGAAATCATTTTTCTGCTTTTTTTATAGTTCCAGCCAGAGCTAAGGAGAAGAATCTTTAATGCCGAAGCACAGCTCAGTATGGTCGGAAGAACAAAAGATGTCGGTTTATGTTCTCCTTGAACTTCTGCGGGTTATAGTCTGGGGGGAACACATCAGATGGTAAATCGTTCCAAAGTCTTGTTGTTCGCCGAATGAAGGAATTCCTAAACTTTACGGGTCCAAAAATGGGGAGGCTCAAAGAAGAAGTCGTGCGCGCGTGCAGCTGCACGAGAGGGTCTAGGGAAAACATGCCGTGGAGGAATAAGTTGGGAAATTTCAGTGGAACATTTCCCATGGAAATATCTATACAACGTGCTGAGTACCCCAACAGAGGGACGATGCTCGAGAGACCGTAATGAATCTGTCAAAGACTTGTTTCCAATCAGTCGGATCGCAAGTTTTTGAATTCGGTCCAGCAGTTGCAGGACAGTTTTTGGGGCTCCAGCCCAAATGTGTGAATTGTACTCAAGTCTCGATCGACTGTAGGTCTTGTACATGTTGAGCATGTCGATTGGTGTGAAATATTTTTTGCAGCGTCCCAGAAACCCTAGGCACTGCGATGCTTCCTTTGCTATTTTGAAAATATGATCGCTCCATTGGAGCTTCTCGTTTATTTCGATGCCCAGTATTCTGATGTTTTTAGAGTCATGAGTCCATTCATTCCAAAATTCGACCGTTTCGGGGGATTTTTCGCATTTCATCGACAACAGCATTGATTGGGTTTTAGATGCATTGAATTCCACACGGTTGATTCTGCCCGAAGCCAGAATTGTGTTTAAATCGGAATTCAAAGATCTAATTTGCTCACTGCGTTTCGATCGAACTGCAATGGCGTTCGATTCTGCAGGTGAGCTGAAATGGTAGGAGGTGTCAAGGGAGCTGTCATCTGCGAAACAGTATAGCGGATTTAGACCCATAGCTCGTATATTTGTCAGCAAAGCTTGTCCACACGGTCTTTTAACTATTTGTCGTCTGCGGATGAAAATTTTTGGAGAGACAATCTCGGAGATGGTAGGTTGAGACAGTAATTGGTTGGATGCCGGGAGACTCGAGTTTGCTGCGAATTTCGCGGCTAAAACTATTGCCTTGCCAACGGGATCGACAACCACTTCATTGTGATCAATTAGTGAAGGTGAGGAAGATTTTGTGAAATTGTTTTGTATCGATTTCAACAGTGGCCAAAAAGATTTTTGCCCCTTCGGGCAGTTCGAGATTTTCCGCTTCATCTTTTGGTGGAAGTCATATTTAGCACGCCGTAGCACAGACTTGGAGGTGTTATAAGAGCGTTTATAAACGACGAGCGGATTTCTTCGTTAGGGCTTCCCCTAAATTCAGAAAACGTCGTCTTTTTTGTTTTAATGGCGTCGCGACACGCTTTTGTGAACCAGGATTATAAAAACTGTAGGTACGAAGCATGGAAGAAATTATTATGAAACCTCAATTAGGCTCTTCGAAAGCTATAGGTCTAGGCTCTTTGAGAGCAGTAGCGCCGGAGATAATGATGAATGCACTGGAAATCACGAAAATTAACAAAAACTACGAATCAAAACTGAAAGCCAGAAGATGAAAAAATTTAATGTAAAAACGAAAATCACATGCGGCACGCGCACCATCGTATTTGCAATCTGTACTAAACAATGAAATCGGGTTTTTGTTCCAAGTTGACACACCGTGTCCATACGTTTTTTTTCTTTTTGCAGGAAAAGTAAAAAGTGTGATTAATTTGGGAAATAAATCGATTAATCGCCGATTAATCGAAACAATAATAATTCTGCAATTAGTCGATTAACCGGAACGAATTAATCAATTAATGAAATAAATCGATTAATCGTTTCCATCTCTTTCCAGTTTCTTAATTTTTGCGGGTGAATATTGCTGAGCATCTAAAAAGTCACTTCAAAATTCGTATACACCCGTCACCCTATTTACACAATTTTGACATGGATACGTCTTAGATTTTGATTATAGGGGTACAAATTAGAAAATCGGCTTGCTGCTATGATAACAAATTTGCAATCGATAGTTTGTGTTGACATCCCAATAGAAACTGTGGTATAAAATACGGCCTACATTAACGCATTGTTTAGGGTACTATGTTCAATTATTTTTTTAAAAATTAAAATTAAATTTTTACTGCCGCTGTTATGTTGGCGATAACATTATCGTGAGGGACAAAATTATCCGTTTTTCAGTTCCAAATACAATTTTTTCTCTTTCCATACAATATGCAAATTTCAATTTTTCCGATATTCCCGCTTTTCCCCAAAAATTTTTCTCGACTTTTCCAACAAAACGAAAAAAGATTCGGGATTTTCGATTTGGAATTACTGAAAGTGCAAGCCAGAAAACCGCTCCCCTGAAAGTATGCAATTTCGGTTTTTCAAGATTTTCCGACTTTTCCGGTGGAAATTTCCAATTGTTTTTACCTGGTTCAATACGAATCCAACAAACAAATCCCCATGCAAATCGGATTATATTCAGCCGAGTTATGGATAGTCTAACTGACCACGATTCATTTTTATATATATAGATTTCATTAGTAAGAGAGCGATATTTCGCTCCCAGCATTAAAGTTCTGCTTTCAAAGAATGTAAAAACAAAACGCAAATGCAAGGATCTTAAGAGCAAGAACGTAAAAACCATAATTTCGTTATCGTTGTTTGGAGCGTTTTACTGAAATGCTGACTTTCGTTCTCTAGAGAGTGATTATACCCGTATGGTGAAACCAAAGGGTATATTAGATTTGCCTTACCGTTTGTAACGCCAAGATCCCGTCATCACACAAAAAAATGAATTACACCAGTGTGTTTAGAATGATAAAAAAAGTTGAATTTAGCATGTCCGTCCGTCCGTCTGTGGCGCGGATTGCGGGCGCACGGATTGAGCTAGAAACTTGAAATTTTGCCCAGATTGGTTTTTCGTAAAATACAAGGCTAAGTTCGAAACGGTGCGAATATCTCAAAAACGGTGCATCTTATCAAAAAAAATGCAAGAACAAAAGTTGTTTAGGATATGATTCTACATAAAATTCCCCATACATCAAAATCCGATTAGAACAAATGTGACAAACAAAACAACTTAATAGAGTACCAAGCGGCATCTAGAGGCCGTAGAATTTAGCTAGTAAGAAAATGTAAATCTGGCAGTACGTGTCCGAGAATAGAACATGGCGGATGAATAAAGAAAACTTAAACAAAATAAATCGCGTTTTCTTTTACACATTAAATTTGGTCCTTCGAGCCGGATCGCGTTTGGTTCGGTGGAAATACAGAAAAAGTGAAACGCTATCGAAGTGAAATGTCCGCAAAAAATATGAAAAACTTCTGGCCTGAGAAAGTATGGGCAAATATAAAAGAAGCCAGCTTAGACACGTGCCAGGCACTTCATTATGTTTTGTTCCAAAAGGAAGGAAACTTAAGAATGATTAGAAAAAATATTAAAGCATTCACGGGGAATCAACTCAGT
The DNA here is from genome assembly GCA_964034945.1 of Chrysopilus asiliformis. Classification (NCBI taxonomy): domain Eukaryota; kingdom Metazoa; phylum Arthropoda; class Insecta; order Diptera; family Rhagionidae; genus Chrysopilus; species Chrysopilus asiliformis. The sequence continues at coordinate 53,281,892 of OZ035961.1, read as the reverse complement.
GCTACAGAGCTGGAAGCTCATAAAAAAAAGTGAGCGAACAAACAAGCCGTGCAAACTTGCGTCGATTGTGTGAGATTTTTGAGCTAGACGGGAATAGTCAAAACAGTTCGGAGGAGTTGACAGAAATTATTGTGAAACATGTGTTGGATTTTAGCAAGAAAATGTGCAATAGCGTTAACAATAATCCGGGAACAGGGGCAGAATCCGTCAGATCAATGAAATCTCAAAAGTCCCAGAAATCCAAAGGATCGAGGAACTCCGACAGGCATGCGGACTTGTTGGAACAAGAAATTTTACAGCTCGAAGCAAAAGTGTTGTCTCGCGAAGAGGAAGTGCTACAAATACAGACTCAGTTAATCAATGTTGACGAAAGTGACGAAACGATGGTTAACATTGTAAAACGCAATTTAGAGATCAAACAAAAATTATTGCAAAACAGTGAAAGCATGTTAAAAAACAGAAAAGCGTTTTCAGAAATGTGCGCGAATGAAACAGAAGAATCTAACAGCCAAAGTGATCGCAGTGTGAGTGTCGAAAACATATCCGAGATTCGTAGTAGTCCACTACACGAACATGAAGCGGAAAGACAAGAAATTTCGCATTTGAAAAATTCGGTTGATGCAATGCTCGCAAGACAAGCAGTCGGGAATAGTTTGGAAAAATTTGACGGTTCTTCGTGTTTAAAATGGTCGGTATTTCTGGCGCAATACAGGGCTTCGGATGACATGTGTGCGTCAGGGCCGTATCGAAGGCTCTGGATTGGGGGGGGGGAGACATTTCAATTTTCCCAACTCGAACATCTAATTTTTCCTAACTAGGATGTACCTAATAAAAATTTCTTTTCCATATTTTATCCGAATCCACTGTTGACATAAACTTATAAGAAATTAAATACGTATTACTTGAAACAGTTCTTACCTATTCATTTGTTTAAAAAATACCGAACACCGATGGTACAACAATTACACATATACAGTGGAGTCCGCTGAAGAGCACTATGGCTTAAAAGAACATCCCGCTTAAAATCACAATTTCTTGTGGCATTTACTTTTCTAGATTATTGCCATTCATTTTAATTTGTTTAAGAGAACACCGTTTAAGAGAACAATCCACTTAAGAGAACAGCATTTTGTGCGCAGTTTTTTATAACTCATACAAAAAAATTCGTTTAAACGAAAATAGCGACAAAACATGTGATTCTACTAAAAAACGACATGTTTCAAAAATGTTGCATTGAAATCTCGTAAACAATTTTTTTCTGTTAAACAGAAAATCGAGATTTTGGATAAATTGAAAAGTGGTGCCAACAGAAAAGAGATTGCAAAAGAATATGAGTGCGGTATTTCTACATTATCAAAAATATTAAAGGCAGAAAATGAGTTGGGATCTATTGCTTTGCAAAATAAAAACCTTTCTTCTAAAGAAGTGAAAAAAGGAGAATTAAAGATATATGTATTTTTAGATTGTTCGTAAAATACATTGTTTGGTTTTTTATTAATCTTTATGTGCCTCGGAATCAAAAACACCGCTTAAAAGAACAACCCGCTTAAGAGAACCAATTTTGCTGACATTTTCAGTGTTCTTCTAAGCGGGTCTCCACTGTATTTTCAAAACTCACCGTTTCAGCACGAATATACTAGATCGCTCGATTTGCTGTCTCAAATGGTCCCATTTCAATACAGTTCAATGGATCAAAACGAGTTAAGTAAGAGCGAGATAACCGTATGAAAATAAATATAGTCCTCTCGTTTAAACCGTGAGCTGTCAATGGAAAATAGACTTTAGGAATGGTGTTGGTGCCTAAAGTTAGTCTCAAACTTGTGAAATTTGAATTTCGCGACATTATACAGTTCAGTGGATGCGTTTAAGTATTATAAAGAGGGAAATACTTTTGGGACAATTTTTCAGCAGAGCTTTGTATGGTGACAGTTGTTCTATGTTATATAGTTCTGTGCCATAAACTGATGAGAACATTATACTCCTCCCACGGTCGAGTGTCTACTCTTTCAAAGCCTTTTATTCATTCTCTCCCAACTCGCTGTGACACTGTTGCCAAAGCAGAATGGCATGTCAAAAAACAAACAAACCATAAAACACGAGTATGTTCACTTATAGAAAATTTGAGGTAGAAAAAGACAAGTTGGGATTTTGGAAAATCAACTAACCAACTTGGGAAATCTCCAACTTGGGAACTTGGGAAATCTCACATCTTTAAGATCTTTAAGAATCCCAACTCCTAAAGGTCAAATTCCCAACTGAAGAATTATTGGGGGGGGGGAGCCTCCCCCCCAGTCGGTACGGCCCTGGTGTGCGTTTACCCCACAAGAAAATGTACTTCGGTTAAATCGTTGCTTGAGTGGAGAGGCTCGCAAGACCGTGGAAATGCTTTTGATGACAGCGTCGGAACCGTCGGAAATCCTGGATATTCTGGAAACCAAATATGGACGTCCGGAGTACATCTTGGACGAGCTATTGTCACGAGCTCATAATGTGAAAACGGTGAAAGACTCTGAAGGATTTTTGGATTATTCAAACATCGTACGGAATATGGCAGCCGCCGTTGAGGGGAGTATCTGTGCAGATTATCTAGACATTAATTTTGTCCATTTTGATAGCAAAACTACCTCAGCATTTGATCCTTCAGTGGGGGCAACATTTGACGGATAAAAACATCAGTCGACGTAAGGAGACATTGCGCGATTTGGCAAACTGGTCACAGAAAACTAGAGATATTTTATCCAGATCGTCTGTGAAATTTCAGCAGCTGGATGCGGAAAACAATGCATGTAGAACGGTCAAAACCATCTCGCCCACCAGAGAAAAAAAAGAAGCGATTCCTGTGTAATTTGTCAGAAGGGTACCCATAAGTTGGAGGATTGCCCGTCATTCAAAGAAGCAGACGTAAAAAAACGCTGGAAACTGGCAGAAAAGAATAAAATCTGTTTTTGTTGTCTCAAAATACATAGTGGGTTCTGCAACAGACAACAGACATGTGGAATTAACAACTGTCAGAGAAAACATCATAAATTGCTACACAAAAACAGTCAAACGACACCATTAACAACACACGAATCGACAGAATCCACAGCGAATATTATTGACGGGGAATGGAAAGGAATTTTGAAAATGCTTCCTGTAAAACTAACAGGTCCCAGTGGTTCCGTCAATGTTGTTGCCTTTTTGGATGAGGGCAGTACCACAACGCTTTTGGAGCAAGATATTGCGAATCAAATTGGCCTGGAGGGACCGATTTCACCACTTTGTTGTCGATGGACAGGCGATATGTACCGCCATGAAGAAAACTCTAGTAAAGTCGAAGCTGAGATATCTGGCTGTGAGATTGGAGCTAAGGGTTTTAAGCTGACCAACATCCGAACGATGGATAAACTAAATCTTCCGAAACAGGAAATTGATTTCGATAAACTCATTCGTGAATATCCGTATTTAGCGCAAGCAGACATCTCCAATTTAAGGCGAAAACCACCGATGTTACTAATTGGACAAAACAACGCAGATCTTATAGTTTCTCGTCAAGTTATACAACCTCGAGAGAACGCGCCGATTCTGTCAAAATCCAAAATTGGATGGATGATCCATGGTGCTGTGCAAACAAAAGGAAGCAGTAACAACGAGATGACATTTTCCTGTTGCGAGGATATGGATTTGGAACTCCATGCTATTGTTAAACATTATTTTTCACTTGAAAGTGTCGGTGTAACCAAACTAAAAGAGGATCGTCGAAGATCAAGTGAAGAAGCAAGAGCTGTCAGCTTAGCAGAGTCAACAATAACAAAGACACAACAAGGTTACAGCATTGGCTTACCATGGAAAACTGATGTAGCGGAAATTCCAAACACCAAAATGATGGCAACACAGAGACTGAAATGTCTTGAAAGAAAACTACAAAAAAATAGTGATCTTGCCCAGGCATACGCAAAGGGAGTCGGAGACTTATTGCAGAAGGGATATGCTGTTCCAGTCAATCCAGCAGAATTAGTAAATAGGACCAGAATTTGGTACCTGCCACATTTTCCAGTGTACAATCAAAACAAACCGGGAAAAACACGAATTGTCTTCGATGCGGCGGCAAAGGTTGGCAATGTTTCATTAAATGATCAACTTTGTACTGGGCCAGATATGCTAACAAATTTGATGGGAGCTGTAGTCAGTTTTCGAAAGCACAAAATAGCATTTACCGGTGACGTCCGAGAAATGTTTAACCAGGTGGAGATAGCTAAGGAGGACAGTTACTCACAATTGTTCCTATGGCGCGACTGTCAGCAAAATGATGAACCGAAGGTATATCGCATGAGAGTGATGATATTTGGGGCAACTTCATCGCCTTTCCTGTCACAATTTGTAAAAAACCATAACGCCGCGCAATATCAAGATCAGTATCCAAGGGCTGCACAGGCAACAACGAAACGTTTCTATGTTGATGATTATTTAGACGGAACAGCAGACGAAGCCGAGGCGGTTCAACTTATTAAAGAGGTGATTTTCATAAATCAAAAAGCTGGATTTGAGGTGAGGAATTTTACTTGTAATTCAAAAGTTGTTCTTGAAAGCATTCCCAATGAATTAAGAGCCGAAAATTCATTACGCGAAATTAATAAAGTGCCACAAAAGCAGCGAGTTCTTGGAATCAACTGGGATTCGAATACCGACGAACTAGCTTTTAACTTAGAGCATCGTAAAATAGACAGTGATATGATAAATGGGATTAAAGTACCCACAAAAAGGAATGTGCTTGGAATAGCCATGTCGGTGTACGACCCAGTGGGATGGATATCTCCAATATCCATAAAGGTGCGAATTTTGCTGCAAGACATTTGGCGATCCGGGCTTGGTTGGGATGACCCTATTACGGACAACATGTTGTCAAATTGGAATTTATGGATTCAAGAGCTGAATGACATCAGAAACATTACAATCCCAAGACTTTACTTCAAAGATGTATCGGAACCTTTTCGAATTGAATTGCACACATTTTGCGATGCGAGCGAAAGTGCTTATGCCGCAGTCGTATATTTAAGAATACTGACAGTAGATCAGACCAAGGTAGTATTGGTGGCCGGAAAGGCCCGAGTTGCTCCAACAAAGGCGCTGACGATTCCGAAGCTAGAATTGATGGCCGCAGTAATTGGTTCACGACTAGCAACTTGTTTACAGCATTATTTAGAATTGCCAATTGTAAAAAGATATTTCTGGACTGACTCGAGAACAGTTTTGCAGTGGCTTGCTACTGAGAAAAGAGTACAAAGTTTCGTAGCACCAAGAGTTGGCGAAATCCTAGAAGCAACCACGGTCCATGAATGGAACTGGGTTTCAACAAAAGATAACGTTGCTGACGATTGCACAAGAAATCGACCAGTCAATAATTTTAACCAAGAACACCGCTGGTTTAGGGGTCCTGCCTTTCTTTATCAGCCGCTAGTGATTAAAGAAAAGGAAGCACAGGCCGAGCCTTTAACGACAGACGTAGTCATGGTTTGTGTGGAGTACACTTCTGTGGTTCCACGAATGAAATCCTATTATACTTGGATCAGGCTTTTGCGAACTACGGGGCAAATGAAACGCTTCATTGACAATTGCCGAAAAAAAGAAACACATTCTAGAAGAACAGGTTCACTTGAAACAGATGAACTTATTTGGGGTGAGGAACTATGGTGGAAGCACGTTCAGTCACAGTGTTTTTCCACTGATCTCCAAAACGTTAAAGATAAAAAACTAAACAAAAAAGGAAGACTTCAAACCGCAATGCTTGTTTTGGACGACCATGATGTTTTAAGACTGCGGTCTAGAATTCCAAACGTAATGGACACGGCTGATAACAGAACCGATTTGATCGTCCTGGATGGAAAACATCCATACACGACTCTTATGATACAACATTATCATCGTAAATTCGCACATCAGGGAGTCAATACCGTGATAAATGAATTACAGAAGAAGTTTTGGATTCCAAGAATTCGATCCAGAGTAAAGGGCGTTTTCGCCAGTTGTCACAAATGCAAGAAGCTCAAGAGCAAGGCAATGCAACCTGTCATGGGGCTTATACCACCCGACCGATTATTAGCAGGAGAACGTCCTTTCACTGCATCAGGCGTGGACTACTTTGGACCGTTTTTAGTAAAACGGGGTCGGAGCTTGGAGAAAAGGTATGGCGTTCTTTTTACATGCTTAACAACCAGAGCGATTCATGTGGAAATAGCGCATTCGTTGTCGACCGACTCTTGTATAATGGCGATCAGGCGCATGACAGCGAGAAGAGGGAACATCAAAACACTGTGGTCCGACAATGGAACTAATTTCAGAGGCGCGCAGCAAGAACTTTTGAAGGCCTTTGAGGAGCTAGATGCAGACGCCGTGAAAGAAAACCTGGTCAATCGAGGTATAGATTGGCATTTTATTCCACCTGCAGCGCCACATATGGGTGGCTGTTGGGAAAGGATGGTCGGCTGCTTTAAAAGAGTTCTAGAAGGAATTATGAAGGAACGGCATACGACGGACGAGGTTCTACTAACCTTGTTTGCAGAAGCTGAGAATTTAGTCAACAGCAGACCACTGACTTACATATCCACGGACGCTGATGACTTCAGAAGCATTACACCAAACGACATTTTGATTGGAGAAGTAGGAACGTCTTCGGAAATCAAGGGCTTCAACGAAAAAGATTCTTTAAGCCGGAAGCAGTGGCGAGTATCCCAGTTTTTGAGCGATTTGTTCTGGAAGAGATGGCAGAAGGAGTACCTTCCTACTTTAGCGTGGCGAAAAAAGTGGACCACAGATGATGGAACGAAAGTCAAACCCGGAGATATCGTCGTAATAGCGGACAACCAGACACCAAGGGGTCAATGGAACTTGGGAATTGTGCGAGACGTGTTCCCGGGACCGGATGGGGTCGTACGTGTGGCAAGTGTCCAAACAAAAGGAAAAACCTTAAAGAGGCCTGTTCACAAACTTCATCGAATCTGTGATGACGCAACGGAGAGTCATCACCAGGGGCCGGAAATGTGACAAACAAAACAACTTAATAGAGTACCAAGCGGCATCTAGAGGCCGTAGAATTTAGCTAGTAAGAAAATGTAAATCTGGCAGTACGTGTCCGAGAATAGAACATGGCGGATGAATAAAGAAAACTTAAACAAAATAAATCGCGTTTTCTTTTACACAACAAATTTAAAAAAATCTTATTGGAAAGTTTGACTTCAAAGTGGAATTTTGATACAACTGTTCGCTGTTCACTTAAATCACCATACGGGTTTTCAATAATTGCCAGATTGGCAATTATAGCTTTTGTTGTTTTTTATTTTCCATTGGGGTCAAATCCTCCTTGGGAGCAGAACGAAAGACTAGAAATGGGAGCGTTTTGAACACTGTATGTATTTATTTCATACTTCTCTTATCATAAACCAATTATAAATAAAATTATTTTTAAATAAAAATTTGTTTCTTTAATTTCCTTTTCATTAAAATTTCTTGCTTAAATATTTATTGGCGATCGTTGTAGGCGGATCCACATCTTCTGACCGTCTCTACGATACACACACCTTCTTTTTTTGCACGATTTTGAAATAACATGTTATTTGAAAAGTTATATCCCTGTTTTACACGGTTTGAAATTTTTATTTCCTTAAAACTTAATTTAAACTGATATTATTTTTCATGTTTAACACTTAAAACCTCGTCTCGATTGGATATACAGTGCAAGCTCACTTATATTAATACTTACTCATATTTACTCCCGCTTATATTAACACTGGATATTCTGTTATTGGGCACCTTATTATATTAACACTGCCGCTCTCTTATATTAACCTGGCAACCTTGTTCCAGCAAATGATTATGCGACAAGTAACTTGATATACAAAATGAAGCAGATTACCTTAACAGATGCTATTGTACATCTAAAAATTGGTTGGGAGAAAGTATTAAGTCAGGGATTCATAAAAAAATCATGAAGAAATATTCTGCTCCCAACTAACGATGATCGCGGCGAAAGCATTCCTTTGGCTGATTTAAAACGGATATAGAGTAAAGATGTCGAAAGTGTAATTGTAGATGTATCCGTGCTTTTAAATTCGATTCCAAATTCAGTATGTATCCCTATTGAAAGACCCTTTACAAAAGGGCTGTACTAAAAAATATTGGGAAAAACCAAACATTGTATAATAATTATTTTGCTGAAAAATAAGCGATGGTGGGTAGAAAGTGTGCTTTGCCAAAATGTCAAAGCGTTAGGGGAAATAAATATCCAGCAAAAAAAACTTTCCACCAGTTTCCTAAAAATAAGGAGTTAAGGAAAAAGTGGTTACGATTTTACTCAATTTCAATTAAAAAAGATAACGCACGTTTAGCGTTATGCTCACTGCACTTTGATAGCAGTGCTTTTGAAAACTAGTTAAAATTGACGCGAACAAAAAAAAAATTAAACAAATTCTAAGACGAGGAAGTAAGTATATTTCATTTTATTTATTGAAATAAGTGCACTTAATCAAAACTGTTGTTCTCAATGGAGATATTTTTCTCATTTTTTCTTTGATTTTGTCCTGATTAATAGATATGCTAAACTTCGTGTTAACATTCGATGCAAGCAATTTAATCAAAAACTTAAGGAACAGAAAATACTGAAAAGAAAGCGTAGAGCGGACGAAGATTTTCGTCAATCTAAATTAAGGAAACTTAATCAATAATGTACTAAAAAAAATACAAATAAAAAATACTTTCCATTCAAACTAACTCTATTTTAATATATACATATTGTATATACTCTTTAATTTGATCTATTTGTACGTTATATTAAAACACCTATATAACAAAAAAAAACTATATAAACATGTCAGATCTAAGTAATCGCATACATCTCCCATAAGAAACCACTGGCACCCCTAGTAACATTGGCTCATCAGTTCTCTACACTATCAAAGGAAAAACGCACACAATTCAGTTGTATTTCAGTTGTGTTGGGCGAACATAAGGTGGTGTGCCTATATACAGAATTATTTGTGGAAAAAAACTTCACAGTAAATGGATTTAAACGCTTTGAGTTTGACTCATCATGAGCCGTCCATGACTGATCATGTAATGTCGACGAGGCGATGCGTTCGGCATCGATTCGTAACCCACTTCATGTGTTTCCGAAGTTCGTTCGGTTTTATCGTTCACTCTGGAACTGAAATGTTTGAAAACGATTTATTTTCAGTCGCAGTTAAAGTGCAATTGGAGAAAGATGTTCATCAAGTTTAATATGCTTCAGTTCTTCAATTTTAGGTTTCATGAGCTCATCAATTCTGGTCATAATGAATTCATCAACATGCTTACTGATGAGGTAGGCAATTCGGCTCACAATGAGTTTACCAATGAGCAGTCATCAATACATCATCAGTACAGCGCATGAATTATTGGTACTAATGAGTATATAATGAGCAGTCATCAATACATCATCAGTACGGCAAGCCATTATACTCATCGAGAGGCTCATGCGTAGGTCATCGAAGGAATCATGAGTAAAAATGGGTATATAATGACGACTCATGATGACAATATTTCCCAGGTCTAGAACAAAAATCATCATGACAATCACCTGTTCGCGATTATGAGCTCATCGATGAGCTCATGATGATCGTGCTACTAGGGACCTTCGATTCTGTTTAGCGGTGGTGACGTCACACATGCAATATTTGATAGTAGTGGACGGGAGTACTCCACCTCTCTAGTTGATACACCTTGGGGCTTACCAATGAACATTTATAAAGTCGAGTTTACTTAGTTTTGAAACTAGCGAATTTTAGTAGTAGACTTCAATATTACTGCCAATGACTAATTTAATTTTGACTCTAACAAAAAATAAAGTATGTTAGTCTATGATTAAGTTGTTACTAATAAGTGAGCGACAATTCGTTGTTAACAGCCATTAAAGTCTAGTACTAAAATTCACTAATTCTAAGGCAAAGTAATCTAGACTTTATAAATGTACATTGGCAAGGCCCTATGCCTTTAAAAAAGCTACTTTTCATTAAAATAAAGAAATATTCTTCTTTCAGTTATATTAACATTCTATTTATATTAACACTCACTGTGCAGCAATTAGGTAATATAAGTGAGCTTATACTGTAATTTACGATTTTTTTGATTACAACGTTGAATTCAATAGTTCGAGAAAAACTGATCCAATTTTCGTAATTTCATCTTCGAAGACCAAGATAGAGTTCCATTTTCAAACTTACTTCCCCTATTTAGTATTATCAATAGGCGCATTCACGGTACTCAACAGTTGAGAGATTACTCATCATAATCACTGATCGGACGCCATTTTTTGTATCGAAAAATTTCTGCGACACTTTTCTGCTCAACCGATGAGTGTAGAATTTTGACGTTTAATGTATCGAGGCATTCACGAGAACTCATCGAGATTTACTCAACCGTTGAGTACCGTGAATGCGCCCAATATATTTTTTTCCCCTTTTTATACCCGTATGGTGAAACCAAAGGGTATATTAACTTTGCCTTACCGTTTGTAACGCCAAGATCCCGTCATCACACACAAAAATGAATTACACCAGTGAGTTTAGAATGATAAAAATAATTAATTTTTGCATGTCCGTCCGTCCGTCTGTCTGTCCGTCTGTCTGTGGCGCAGATTGCGGGCGCACGGATTGAGCTACAGACTTGAAATTTTGCGCAGATTAGTTTTTCGTAAAATGCGAGGCTAAGTTCGTTAATGGGCAAAAATGGACCATTTGGGGGGGTACCCCCCATATCTCGAAAACGGCGCATCTTATCAAAAAAATGCAAGAACAAAAGTTGTTTAGCATATGATTCTACATAAAACTTCCGTACATCAAAATCCGATTGGAATAAATTTTAAAAAATCTTATTGGAAAGTTTGACTTCAAAGTGGAATTTTGGTACAACTGTTCGAATTTTGATATGAATATCACCATACGGGTTTTCAATAATTGCCAGATTGGCAATTATAGCTTTTGTTATGTTTCGATAATAAGCTTAACCACAAACATTACAAAAGCTATAATTGCCAATCTGGCAATTATTGAAAACCCGTATGGTGATTTAAGTGAATGGCGAACAGTTTTATCAAAATTCTACTATAAAGTCAAACTTTCCAATAAGATTTTTTTAAATTTGTTCCAATCGGATTTTGATGTATGGGAGTTTTATGTAGAATCATATCCTGAATAACTTTTGTTCTTGGACTTTTTTGTTAAGATGGACCCTTTTGAGATATTCACAAAAAACGTTTTCGTTCGTATGGGGGGTACCCCCTCTAATGGTCCATTTTTGACCATTAACGAACTTAGCCTCGCATTTTACGAAAAACGGATCTGTGCAAAATTTCAAGTCTGTAGCTCAATCCGTGCGCCCGCAATCCGCGCCACAGACAGACGGACGGACGGACAGACGGACGGACGGACATGCAAAATTTAATTATTTTTATCATTCTAAACACACTGGTGTAATTCATTTTTGTGTGTGATGACGGGATCTTGGATTTACAAACGGTAAGGCAAAGTTAGTATACCCTTTGGTTTCACCATACGGGTATAAAAACCCCACTTCTGAATCGGTTCTCGTAACAGGAACGGTATCTGTTTTTTAAAAACCGAAAACCGGAGCCAAAATTCGAAGCTTTGGTTAAATAAAGAACAAAACCGAAAACCGGAGCCAAAATTCGAAGCTTTGGTTACAATCAATTAATATTTGGCCATTCGATCTACACTTCGAATGACCAAATATTAATTGGACCTATTACGGACGGATTTTTGAATGTTTTGACTGTATCGTTTCAAGAACACGGGAAATTGGAGAATGATGACAAAATTCTGATTTCTTCATGGGACCAATACAAATAATCTCTAAAAGTTCCATTTTGTAATTCCATCGCATTTAGTTTGTTATTTGTGGAGATCGGATAATATGCAACTTGAAAAAGTTAACAATGAAATATTCCGAAGTGTACGCCTCCGATTTTGATGAAACTCGGATATGTTGTAGAGGCACGAAAAATAAGGGTAATAAGGAAAAATAAGGGACACATGTTTTTTTATATCTGCTTTTTTCGTGTTTCTGATTTTTAGCATTTGCATATAATCCGGTCTCTAGTTATTTGTAATGGTTTAACCAAAAACAGTAGATTATAAAAGATATTCAAAAAGGCAGCAATTCGAGCATGCCCACCTTAAAGCATAGGATAAGCACCCTAATCTAACGGGCTCATCATACGCAGAATTTATGTGCTATTTCTGGCGGTAGTGGATGGAAGGGGCATTGAATGGACGAACGAAGAGTTAAAGCCGAATTGGAAAAATTGCGTTGTCGTAGTTGTTTGCCTATGACTCAAACATCGAGTAGATCCAAATGCGATTTTTGTATTTTTGCTGGTCGTGGTCACTCTTTTCCATGAATTTTTTTGTGAGATGGTAATTAATCAATTTTTTTGTATGTAAGTATAAAAGTAATAACGATAATGGTTTCTAACAGTCTTACAAAAGGTTTTTCGGGCTGTTTTTTCAGCAGGAAAATTCCCTGTCCAATTTTGTATTAGTGGTTAAGTATCTAAGAAAAAGTTGCATTTTTTGCGTAAATAGTGCCCGATAGGTGGATAGGAGATCAAAGCTGAAATTTAAGCATTTAAGTTACAAACTTCAAACCATATTAATAATTTAAGGAGGTTATTTATTAGATGTACTTTTCAATAAAAACATAACAAAAGCTATAATTGCCAATCTGGCAATTATTGAAAACCCGTATGGTGATATTTGTATCAAAATTCGAACAGTTGTACCAAAATTCCACTTTACAGTCAAACTTTCCAATAAGATTTTTTTTAAATTTATTCCAATCGGATTTTGATGTATGGGAGTTTTATGTAAAATCATATCCTAAATAACTTTTGTTCTTGCACTTTTTTGATAAGATCCACCGTTTTTCAGGAAAACGTATCTGCCCAAAATTTCAAGTCTGTAGTTAGGTTTCATATTTGTCTGAAATTTTACATAAAAGTAAGGTTTGGCGCTATATCAAGAAAAATAAAATCTGGTCAACAGGTTTGTCGAGAACACTGTATAAATAGATTTTCTGGTTTTATAAAAATTAACTTTCATCTTTATGTAAAAATACATTAGTCTTGGGAAAAATCGCAACACAGAAGACAGTTTTTATGAAAAATCTGAAAATTTATGTGCAGCGAGCAAGTACGCAATGTAACACCCAACCCTGGACTGGTAATCTGCTGAGTTTTTTAGACTAATTAGGGGTCGCTGAGCACGACTGCGAAACAAAGTTTTGCTCTATCCTATCGTTTTTGAGATAACAGTACTCAAATTTTGAAAATGCTAAATCAGCTATAAAAAAAATTTTATCCTTTGCAATGTGACTTTTTTGGCGTCTTAGAAAATGTTGCTCATCATGACTAGACGCATTGAGAGGACCAAGTTTTGAAGCAACTCCCAGTCGAAGTCGAGTATATATTGGGCGAAAGATCTAGTCGATATTGGGCGACAAGTAGAATGTTTGCCCATGACAGGCTGTATAAAGAACGCTTTCAGCCATCCAAACTATTAAACTATTATTTATTATTTTACATTTTTCTGTATAAAATTAAATCTTTGTTGAGACAAAAGCTTTGAAAGGCAATAAGTCCAAATTTTAGCAACCTACAGAGGACTTTACAGAATAATAAGCTATGGGATTTATTCTACAAAAGACATTCCTTGAAGTAACACAATTTTTCAAAAATAGTCCAATATCGCCCAATCGATTTTTTCAGATCACCCAATTTGCGATATTTCCAAAAACATTATCGTAAAATCACGAAAAAGATAGCCCAATTCGCGATAAATCGTCCAAACTGGTAACCTTCTTGCCTTTGGTGCTCATGGCTTAGCAAAGCACATGCTGAGGGTGCCCAACAGCACACTGAAATCAGACTCACAGGCGTAACTACCTATAAGCGAAGTAAGCAAATGCTCAGGGCGCAAGGTGTTAAAGGGCGCACCAAAAAAAATGGATTTTACTAAAAGTTGGACAAAAAGATTTGCTTAAAGAGATTAATATGTGTTCGATTACAATTTTTGCTACATTTAACTTTATAAAGAGACTATAACCCCCGTGGCACACTTCAGCTAAGCTATGTGAGCGAGGCTAGCTATAGTTACATACAGTGTTCAAAACTTTATTTTGTTATATCGTTCTTTTCGCTCTTAAAAGTTTCGCTCCCAACGACAAGAACGCTTGCTGCGTTTTCCGACTCCCGTTCTCAAGAACGAAAATGATTTTCAAACGCAATCGTTCTGTAAAGAGAGAAATTTTCAGCTCCGCTGTACTGTTGCTAGGAGTCGGAACGAGCTATGCACATTTTTCGTTCTCCCTCCCAAGTTAAGAACGAAATGATTTCTAATTAAGTTTTCGCTCCTTGTTCAAACCGGTTTGTGGGTCTCGCATAAAAATGAATGAAAGCATCGAGCGATGGCTTTTTGGTATGATGCACACACACATATAAGTATGTATTTTAATAGTGAGAGAACGATATTTCGCTCCCAGCATTAACGTTCTGTTCTCAAAGAACGTAAAAACAAAATGCAAATATAAAAATCCTAAGAGCAAGAACGTAAAAACAATAATTTCGTTCTCGTTCTTGGGAGCGTTTTTCTGAAATGCCGAATTTCGTTCTCCTCCTTGGGAGCAGAACGAAAGACTACAAATGGGAGCGTTTTGAACACTGGTTACATAGCCTAGCTGGGTTAGCTAACTTCGTTGCACACTTGAGCTAAGCTACGCGGCGATATTTTCGGTAAATATTTTTCCACTTTATCTGCAGCCATTTTTAGATATAAATTATTTAACGCGATTGAAAATATTCCGCAAAAGAATTCAATTTTCACGTTTTCCTTACACTTTTATGTCCACAAAATACTACACTTTTCAAACACCGATTCTACACTGTATAACGCCGAAAATATTTATATGTGAGTGTCAGCGATGCCAGCGAAGTCGTTCGCGTAGTTGAGGTCTGAACTACGCAAGCGAGCTTAGTCCGCGTCGCCCATGACTACGCGATGTAGTTTCATAGTTTCGCTGAAGTGTGCGGTCACCAATGCAAATGCTAAGGATTTTACTTTCAGCGAGAAACTACTCACGTAGTTCAGCTCGCTTAGCTCAAATGTGCGACGGGGGCGACGGGGGTAACTGTCTGCTACATTTTTAACTACAGTTCGAATCAAACTTCAAACATCAAATTTACTGAATTTCGTTTGTAGCACAATTCACTTTGAGTTGTAGCTAACATTTTTATCTAGGTAGCTTTTTTGTAATTGTAATTCAGAAATCTCACCATTAATTAAATTGTTTTTGTAAGGGCCTATGACTTCTAAACCAAGGGGAGCTTTTTATAGGAAAAAAAATAAACTTCAAGAGAGAAGAGATTTAAAGAACTCATAAAAAATATCAAGTTTTTCACCACAAAAACGCAAACTGTATTCGAACTAAAGCTTGATCCACACTACACGATGTACGGGGTACGAGGTTTCTGGTTTCCTCGTACATGGAACTGTATCCACACTGCACAAGATTTTGCTCATTCGTGTTTTGAGCTTCGTGATGAACGCTGACATATTGCTAGCAGTGGCGGCGGTTTTATGTGTAAAACAAAAATCAAAAATTAGCAAACGTAAAAAATGGTTCTCTAAATAATCTTTACTTTTTATTTTCCATACGCAACCTACGATGTTGCCATGTACGGGGTTACCACGTACGAGGAAATTCAAACAGCTTCTGATTTTACTCACTAGGTGAAACCATGTGTAAATTTCCCATCCAAACACTCGATGTTCGGGGTACGAGCCAACCTCGTACCCCGTACATCGTGTAGTCTGGATCAAGCTTAACCATCAACAATAGCTGCGTTCCCGATCCATGAAAAACCTACTGCGAAGTAATGCGGAACGTTCTCATCTACACATCCTCTTAGTCCACAGTAAATTTTCTTGTGCAATTTTGACAAAAAATTCCGTCAGATGGCCGAACTTCCTAAGTTTTCCAATAGGTGATAATCCGGGTTTTAAGGTTGGAACAATTTGTCACTTTTGTTTGTTTTCGTGCATTAAAACACTTCCGCTATGAAAACATTTGATTTGAAGTACAAATGTTCTCCAGAATGAAATTAGATTGCAATTACTGTGTTGGAATAACCACCCGAATGTCTAATATCTCTAAATTGAAATATGTGTTGAACCGAAATAGTGTTTTGTTTCTGATCTCGAAATTATGGCGATAATGCATAAAATATGGCCTTTTTCCTCATTGCAGGTTCATTTATTCTATTTAATTTCATTTTCTTCTCAGATATTTTGTATCTCTGTTGATTGCGAAATTATTTGTATATTTACAATTTTCAAATTGTGTGCGCTCTATAATTGTGAGGTTATATTTTACTAGTAATCATCCAAAAGTGCGTTTCCGATAAAAGTTGCTGGTCAGTACTGCGCAGTAGCTTTTACATGGGTCGGGAACGCAGCTAATAACAAAACAACACTTGCATCTCGATTGATGGATCAAGAAAATATAGAATCCATCCAAGATATTCCAAATAGTCAACCACAGCAACAAGATGAATATAAAAATTATTCCTTTTTTCGTGAAATGGTGACTAATACTTTTTTTTAGTGTCCGAAGGGCGCAAATCAAATTTTTGCTCAGGCGCAAAAATCGTAGTTACGCCACTGATGGCGCAAAAATCGTAATTACGACTGCACTTTACTTAGCTTCACTCAAGCAAAACCATATTTTATTCAAACCAATTTAATGCATATCACAATCCACTCACAATTTCGATGTTTTTCTGAGAGAACTGAGTCAAGTATAGCTGAGTGGTGATTTTTTATTGATATCAAGCTGAGTGCACTCGCAAAAAACTGAGCGCACTCAAGTAGTGTTTATTATTCATACGGCTCATTATTTTGATATTTTAAGCGTAACTCACGAGTTCTAGTTTTCTAAAAGGGACTAGCCGGATAACCATGGGAAAACGGCCTAAGAAGATATCATCTTGAAACTTTTACCAGATGTTGGTACTAAGGTCCTCAGTGTATCTGCAAAATATGAATCCTGTACCCCCCTTAGTTTTGATGGGAGAGGGGTTTAAAGCAAAATATAAAAGTATTTTTTTCTCGAAAACGGCTGAACCGATTTGGATGAAAAAAATATATATTGTACAGACCAATGGGACAATGTTGTAAAAAAAAATTGGACAAAAAAAAGTGGGTGAAAAAAATATTGAAGTTTAAAAAAAAAATTTTTCTTAGATCCTCTTAATTGACCACTCTGAGTTTTAGTCGAAAAAATCTTTTAAATATTTTTTACTTTTGGAACTTTTCTGTACGACGTACCGTTCTCATGATATTGGCTTTTTTATACCCGTTTGGTGAAACCAAAGGGTACAAACGAAAACGTTTTTTGCGAATATATCAAAAACGGTGCATCTTATCGAAAAAGTGCAAGAACAAAAGTTTTTTAGGATATGATTCTACATAAAACTCCCATATATCAAAATCCGATTGGAATAAATTTTAAAAAATCTTATTTCAAACTTTTCAGACTTCAAAGTGGAATTTTGATACAACTGTTCGCTGTTCACTTAAATCACCATACGGGTTTTCAATAATTGCCACTTTTGAGCACCATATATCACCATATATGTTATGATATTATTTAAGGACATCACATGTATATATGGATTATAAATGTTAATTGTAGTTTAATATACTATATATGAGCAGTTGATTTTGAAAGTGGCATAAGTCCCTTTTTCAAAAAATCAAGTTAATGATAACATTAATTACAATTTAACGGTATCTCTTCATTTAAAAAAATGTTATTGAGATTTTGTTCGAGAAAAGTTTTGCTAATTAACGGTATAACAAACCCCAACGCAAACCCTTAAATATCTCGATTTAAAAACAAAGTGACTTATGCCACTTTCAAAATCAACTGCTCATATATAGTATATTAAACTACAATTAACATTTATAATCCATATATACACGTGATGTTCTTAAATAATATCATAACATATATAGTGATATATGGTGCTCAAAAGTGGCAATTATTGAAAACCCGTATGGTGCTTTAAGTGAACGGGGAACAGTTGTATCAAAATTCCACTTTGAAGTCAAACTTTTCAATAAGATTTTTTAAAACTTATTCCAATTGGATTTTAATGTATGGGAGTTTTATGTAGAATCATATCCTAAATAGCTTTTGTTCTTGCACTTTTTCGATAAGATGCATCGTTTTTGATATATTCGCAAAAAAACGTTTTCGGTTGTACCCTTTGGTTTCACCAAACGGGTATAAAAAAGCCAATATCATGAGAACGGTACGTCATACAGAAAAGTTCCAAAAGTAAATAATATTTAAAATACGGTTTTACACAAATCTCTCATACATCAAAATCCAATTGGAGTAATTTTAGGAAAAAGTACAGTGGGAGATACATAGGGTAGACACACATATATGCGTGAATTTCGCAAAGTTCCACATCAGTGACCATTCCCGTATATATATATATTGAAAGTACACTTTCCACGGATTTTTTCGACAAAAACTCAGAGTGGTCAATTAAGAGGATCTAAGAAAAAATTTTTTTTTTTAAATTTCAATATTTTTTTTCACCCACTTTTTTTGTCCAATTTTTTTTTAATTTTTTTACAACATTGCCCCATTGGTCTGTACAATATATATTTTTTTCATCCAAATCGGTTCAGCCGTTTTCGAGAAAAAAATACTTTTATATTTTGCTTTAAACCCCTCTCCCATCAAAACTAAGGGGGGTAGAGGATTCATATTTTGCAGAAACACTGAGGACCTTAGTACCAACATCTGGTAAAAGTTTCAAGATGATATCTTCTTAGGCCGTTTTCCCATGGTTATCCGGCTAGTCCCTTTGTTTTGGAAACCCTACCTAAAGTGAAAATACTAAAAAAAGGAGTTTGTCTTCATTGTTTTGTATTTGCTGTCTTTAATCATGTTGCTGATGACTGGAATGCTGCTCGAACAGCATCCAAATTGTTTATAAAAAGATAATATCAAAAAAGTGCTTTTTACGATTTTAAAATTATTTAAACACTGCTCGTTTATAAAGGAGAGGTTGTTACAAATTTTAAATTTTGTTACGTATAAACAATGTGCAAGAATAGCGTAACTCTCGTGCAAGTAACAAACTTTTCGTGTTGCAAACTAATGAATCAGAACGATTTTGGTTAAGATGTTTTCGTGCTTCAACTTAGCCCCTTCAAATCGACTTCGTATATTTTTAAATGCATAGATAAATTTTCATAATAGATTATATTAAAGTTCTTCAGAAATGTTTTTAGACTTGAGAGTACATTTTCATTATTTCAATATTCCTGTTTCTTTACACCAACCATGTTGAAAAGTTTATCTTTTGCTATTTGAGCCATGAGCCCATGAATAAGTTCGATTGAAGCTCGACTACAATCCCGTGTTGCTTTTGATAATTTATCCTCTGTCCGTTTTTCATTTATGTCTCCTAAAATACTTATAATGTTGCACTAATTTAACAATATGTTCAAGTTTTACCTGTTACAAGAAAAGTTCCTCGGCCTAAAGTAGTTTCACTTTGCTCTAGCTTTTCCGATAAATCAAATATTTGACCCGTAGTATAATCTGAATTACTGAGGAGACCCGAACTTCCTAAGGTATTAACCCAATATTTATTCCATAAGGAATCCAGTAGCTTTCGATCTAAAGCCGATTTAAAATAGCTAATCTCCAGAGGGTAATATTGTTTGCAGTGAACACCAAAATCCTCAATTTTATTAAGTGGAATTGTTTGATATTCTGAAGGTTCTTCATTTGGAGGCTTATAACCCTTTGGGTAAGTTCGAAAAGCACCAAGGCAAACTTTTCCAGCTGAAACAGTCCTGACAGGGTCTACAACAATTGCAACGAATGGTTCTTGAAAGTTTTGATTAAGCATTTGTGTTGAAACATCGATGCCAGACAGCCAACAGCCATAACCAGGGTGACTATGGTACCAGCCAATCGCATTTTCCAATCGCCCAACTTCTTTTGCAGATTCAATGTACGCTGACATGTACTCGTATGCCTGTGATTGAGCATTCACCCGCGTCTCTGTGCCCTCTACAGGCAATGCGAAAGCATCCATTACAACCTAAATCCTGAATAACAATCAAGTAGCAAAAATAATTTATCATAAATACCATAGTGTTATCCTCTACTTTTCCTAGAAGTAATCCCATTACTTCTAAGCTACCACCGGAGCGCGAATGCATAACCATCTTAAGTAAAGAAAGTGCGGAAATTTTTATATCTTTGAAGTAATGAGGATCCTTTTCCCATGGTTTCGCATCAATCACTTGTCTTTGTTGCTGATCGTCATAGCGAAATATTTCATCGCAAACTGGTATAGTCTTTATATTGTTTTCTAGCTCCCAGCTCCTTCTAGCCATTTCAGAGTCCGACATCCTGATTTTCGTAGGACTTGTTTGTTAAAATCTGAGAACTGTGCTATACAAACCGCTACAATACTACTTGGTTAGTCGATTAAAATGTTCACTTTTATAATGAGTGTGTTCCATTTTCGTTAGAGCACAGTGTGTAAACTTTGAAAAAAAAATCAATTTCTTTGTTTAGTACAGATTTCAATCACAACAGCGCGCGTGTTGCATGTTTTTCTCATTTTTAAAATACGTAAAATTCTTTGCTTCTCTGGTTTTAAGTTTAAGGGAGAGCTCCAATTGGGTAGAGGCAGCGGCAGAAGCAGTGGCAGAAGCAGAATCTGCTTTCTGTCCCACAATGAAATTTGAATTCTGACGAAAATAACAGAAACCTACGTAACAAATATCAGAAACAGCTACGTATTTATATCCGCGGTATGATTTATCGTATAATATTTTGTTTTTTACGTATTCAATTAATTTCTCCTCCATTTCAAGTATTACAAATATTTACTTCCGTCCATATATGCAACAAATGTCAACAACGATTTGTGATGTTGGAGTGAAAGCAGAAATTAATGGGGCTATTCACGAATGTAAATGTATCTGCAACTGTAACTTTACATGTTCCACATGATTCATACTAATTTTACATTAGATTCCAAATTGGTATTCACAAACTGTAACTGAATAATAGGGATTCCTGACAGTTACTTCTTCTGAACTGTATAACAAATCGTATAAACATTTCATTCTAAGTATTTTTATTTAACTTACTCAGAATCTTCTTCCCATCCATTATACAACAATATTAAGTCCGACATATTTCCTTTATTCTTAAAATTTTGCATTTTTCTTAAAAAATGTAACCTTATGGATAAGTTTTCTCTCGGCATAAACTTACAGATGATTTGACAGCTAGTTACAGATACAGAATGTCAAAGTTACAGTTTGTGAATAGCAAAGTGGACTGAAAATGTAAAGTTACAGATACAGAGCAATCTTACATTTTAAGAATAGGCCCATAAGAGATTAGAGCTAAAATGTGTTTCTGCTTCTGCTTCTGCCGCCGCCTCTGCTACTGCTTTATGAGGCTGTTTAGATTAGCCGATCCAGGCGCCAGGCCATGAACGAAACTGTCAAATTTACAGGCAAGACGAGGAAGTTCATGGCCTGGCGCCTGGATCGGCTAATCTAAACAGCATCTATTGGATCTCTACACATACGCTATGTGTTCTAAGGTTCTGCTTCTACTTAGGGATGCCTAAGATTTGTTTCCTTTGGTATCAATTTTCGGTTTCATCTTTCTACAAGATTTCGCAAAAAATACCAGAGCCAGCCATGAAATTTTACAGAGAAGTTTGGTCCTGATGTGGAAATCCGTTAACCGGAAGTAACCAAAACGACGGCTTTTTAAAAATTACGATTTCGTTTTTTGTGATTTATTCCGAAACTAACCATTTTTCAGTAGTCTTAGGTATTACAAAACTTGGAGACAATTAAATTTACTACATTTATGTCTTTTACTAGAACTCCGTATCTCAAGCAATTATGAAGATATGTCGGTATTTAAAAAAAATAGGTTTTTGCGCAGTGGCGGTCCTAGCCAAATTTTTAGGTGGTGCGAGATCTCAAAGTGGCGCCCCTCCAAATACAAAACTTTAGTGTTCCTTCTATGCAGTTGCTTACCCGTCATTTTGCTGCACAGAATTTACATTGAGACAAAATTGAATGTAATTTTTCACATTTATAAACAGTATCAGACGACCAAATATCTATGGTACACTCTAGTTGATTTTCGTTGAATTTTGCTACATTAATTGAAGGAAACTAATGGGCCTATTCTTAAAATGTAAGATTGCTCTGTATCTGTAACTTTACATTTTCAGTCCACTTTGCTATTCACAAACTGTAACTTTGACATTCTGTATCTGTAACTAGCTGTCAAATCATCTGTAAGTTTATGCCGAGAGAAAACTTATCCATAAGGTTACATTTTTTAAGAAAAATGCAAAATTTTAAGAATAAAGGAAATATGTCGGACTTAATATTGTTGTATAATGGATGGGAAGAAGATTCTGAGTTTGCGAGGGCGACGTGAAGTTAATAATCCTAATGATTTTAATACAACAAAAGTCGATCTAGTATTTAAAGATGCTAGAGCATAATGAATTTTTTTCGCGTCCGGTTGGCATTTGAATTGACTTTTGCCTTGGCCTTCCTTGGAATATATAGCATTTAAGACTCATTTGTTGTAAGAAACATTTTTTTTAACGAATTTGTTATAGGGCCGACAAAATGTGAAGCAGCTGATTTAATTGCAATTCAATTAAACTATTTTATTTTTTCGGTTATTCTTTCTCAAGTGTGTTTTATTATTTCGCTTTATTTACATATTTTCTGAATAATAATGAAGTTGTCTGTCAAAGTTGAGATAATTTTTGTTATTACATCGATTGGTAACAAGATACATTATGATAAAAGCTATGACGAGAATGAATGCAATATTTTTTTACGTTTATTCGCGCTTGCCGTAAATAGACCGTGAGTAGATATCATACGGTTGATTTAGGTTTCATGAAACTAAACAAAAAGTTTCTTATTTTCCAACGATGAGAAGGAATTACAAATCAAATTGGAACAAGACTACAGTTACAGTTTGTGAATACCAATTTGGAATCTAATGTAAAATTAGTGTGGATCATGTGGAACATGTAAAGTTACAGTTGCAGATACATTTACATTCGTGAATAGCCCCATAAATGCCTTCAATAAATATAGTGATTTCACACTGCAGAGTATTCGAAAAATATAGAGTGATTTCACACAAAATATGGAGGGATTTCAAACAAAAAATCCTCAGATAAATAGTGAATTTACTCAAAATAAGTCGTTTTTCCCACAAAGCGCAGAGTGATTTTACACAGAACAAGCTTCCCTCAACAAATTTCAAAGTAAATCCACACGAAATATTCAGTGATTATATCCAGAATCCACAATATTTTTCACAGCGCCCAATATTTTTAATTTCCAAATTTTCCAGTGTCTTTATGTACGCACCTTAAAAAGTTATGTTTCATATTCATTTCAACTTTCATTTTTTATTTCATTTTAACTAACATTTTCATAAAAACACTTCCAAAGAATGAAAACATAACAAAAGCTATAATTGCCAATCTGGCAATCATTGGAGACCCGTATGGTGATATTCGTATCAAAATTCGAACAGTTGTACCAAAATTCCACTTTGAAGTCAAACTTTCCAATAAGATTTTTTAAAATTTATTCCAATCGGATTTTGATGTATGGGAGTTTTATGTAGAATCATATCCTAAAGAACTTTTGTTCTTGCACTTTTTTGATAAGATGCACCGTTTTTGAGATATTCGCAAAAATCGGTTGCGTTCGTATGGGAGGTACCCCCCCTAATGGTCCATTTTTGCCCATTAACGAACTTGGCCTCGCATTTTACGAAAAACTAATCTGCGCAAAATTTCAAGTCTCTAGCTCAATCCGTGCGACCGCAATCCGCGCCACAGACAGACAGACACAGACAGACAGACGGACAGACAGACAAACAGACGGACGGACATGCAAAATTCAATTTTTTTTATCATTCTAAACACACTGGTGTAATTCATTTTTATGTGTGATGACGGGATCTTGGCGTTACAAACGGTAAGGCAAAGTTAATATACCCTTTGGTTTCACCATATGGGTATAAAAAATACGACAAATTAAACAAACTTCTTACCCTGACCACGTTTGAACTTAAAATGACGCTCTAATATCTGTTTACCGAAAAACTCATAATTTAACACTCATACAAACTGTTTTTGCTCACTTTTAATAGTAAAATCACGCCAATGTTATGATTTAACTGGTTACGCGAACTTATTTACCTTAGATTGTTGGAAATCACTGGTCGTTTGTTACAAATCACACCAATTTAGTAGTGAAACTGCGCTGCAATAGGAATTTCGCTCGCTTTGTTGAAAATCACTCATCAAAAATGCGAATATGCTCCAAAAATGGGCTTTTACCCACAAAATTTTGTTGGAACACAAATCAACTAGACTGTATATATGAGACGACAACTTTTACAGATGAGAAATAATACAATTAATATTTTGTTCGACAACTTTTATTTAAACTTTTTGCTGCAGACAGTAATCACTAATGAAAATTTAAAAAAAAATAAAAGAACAACCAATTTGATAAAAAAAAAACTTAGATGACCACCTTTCTAGCTTTTGCGCTTGCAAATTTTTTTATTAAGTCGGAATAATTTAGCTCCTGGGCAATAGCATTTTCTATGGATAAAATTCCAAGATCTGACAGTCTTTCCTGACACATAGTAGAACGTAGGTAAGTTTTTTTTAAGCGACAGTTACAGGTACAGTCAACAAGATACGTAGCGCTGTCCACACATTCGGAAAAATATCCTGCCAATCATTTTGTTTAATAAGTCGAAGAACTTTTAACGGGTCTTCTTTTTAGCCACTCTAGACCAAATACAATATTATATTGTGCCATTTATGGTCTCTTAATGGATTATATGGCATTTCACGTCTTTTGTTTGTATTATAGTGTATTTGTTGCGTCTAAGACCTAACCTACCCAATTTGAACAAAACGGTTTTTCGGTGTTTTAATAACCAGTTTTTTGGACCCGGTTAAACCGGCCCAGTTTAAACCGCAGTCTTAAAAACTGGTTTAACCGAAAACCGGTTTTTTTTCAAAATTTTGACATCCCTAGTTCAGACTCATAAGTTCCTCAACCAATTCACAACCAGACACGTCATATTTTTTCTCATCGGTTAACTTGATTTGCAAATCAGCACAGGCGCGCCCGATCGGTCGTCGGTCAATAACGAGTCGGTGGCGGCGGTCGCGTTTCGGTTGATTTCGGCTCCCCCCCATGACGGCGCCCGGTGCGGTCGCACCGTTCGCACCGCCCTAGAGCCGCCGCTGTTTTTGCGAATATTTCGAAAACTAACGGTTTTTTGTTAGTTCAACGTATAAGAAGAATTAAAACCGTGTTAATTCTACCTGGGTGCACTCCACCCACAGTAGAGCATCCGTCAGGTGGCTAAATTATTTATTAAATTAAATTTTTTCAAAACATCGGTTTTCAGGACGATGTTTTTTGACATCGATGTCGCCTTAAAAAAACATCGATTTTCGATATATCGAGGTTTTATGAACGATGTTGCATCCCTACTTCTACTGCTATTGCTGCTTCTGCCGAATTGGAGTTCTCCCTTTAGATTCGAGTCTCTCACCGCGTCTTGATTAACAATTTTTTATCCCATGTCGAAATGATGATAAAGGGAAGAACGGGGACAATATTGTGGGACTGAACGAGAAAACAAAGATTTTCCATTTCCAGCGTTCCGTGCATGTGGTTCTGATTGGTATTTTTCAGTGCGTATTTTTCTCGTTCCATTGTCATTTGCGTTCCAGTGGTGAAAGAATTCGGATCTCACAAGCAAAAATGTCTACAAGGAATAACCTCTAACATAAAGCATGCTTGCTGCTGCCAGAAACTTTTTATTATCCATTTCAAAATTTTTTTAGTTTATTCTGACGAATATTAATTGAAAATAATTTTCCTTTAACTATTCAATGAAAAAATTCAATTACGTTTCGTTTCCAATTGTTTCCTGGCAAACTGAGAGTAGCGTTCAGTTCCAATCTGTGTGTAAACACGAGCAACATTTTTGATTCAGCCCAATCTGTGTGTAAAGTAAACATAGGGCGCATTCACGGTACTCAACGGTTGAGAGATTTGCTCAACAGTTGAGAGATTTACTCATCATAACCACTGATCGGACGCCAGAACAAAATATTTGCGAAACAGAATGGCTTTTCTGGATCAAATTTACAAATTAAATGATATGGAACATAATATTTTCGAAACTCCGGAGGTGCATCACAGATTACAAACTGATAAGTTGCATTTTATTAGTTTACAAGAGGTGGAAATATTTCCAATCGTTTGAAGAAATTTTTCATTCCGCACTTTCACCGATTCACGGCCTTTAAATATTTCATGCGCAAATAAAGATGTTTGCATTAAATCAGAAATCTGTTGCAATGTTTGTGGTAACATCATCTTCAGCTAAAAACTCCAAAAACCAGTGGTTTTCCATAATTACAACTAACAATTTTTACACAACAAATTTTCCCTCCATTTGTCTATGACAAGATTGACAGATATCAGCTGTTTAATGTATCGAGGCATTCACGAGAACTAATCGAGATTTACTCAACCGTTGAGTATTCGTGAATGCGCCCATAGTCTTATAAAATGATTTTCACATAAAAACCAAAGACCGTGATTACATTGGTGAAGGAAGGCATCTGACTTCACGAAATGTTGGGCAAGAGACGAAGTGGGAATGATGATACGAAAAGACGAACGAAAACTAAAAATTTCAGTTCGAGTGTAATAGGAACGACTTGTGATTGGCTACCTATTCCTACTTGTTTCGAAAAAATCAATCGGTTTGTAGACGCCAAAGCGTGCGCATCTCGAATAGTTTTTATTAACGTATGCTATATTTATTTATGAAAAATTCTACCTTTTTATTGTCTTTATACAATCAGTAATATTATAAAAATTATTAATAAATTTAATTTGGCCCCACAATCCTACGAAATTCCGATAAATTATCTCTGACCACGATGTTGCTGAAATAAAAATGGCCCAGTATTCATTTGTTCCACTTGTCGGTATGGGGTTCAGATTATCTCGTGTAATCACAAGAGGTCCAAGCAGTCGGTTTATTCAGTCTGTGTGTAATCCTGGTCAAAAGTGTGTGTTTTGACTTCCGCTGAACCCGGGAGACTGACTCACCGAACCCCTGGGGTTCGATCGAATCCAGGTTAAGAACCCCTGGTCTAAGACCGTCAAGAAATAGCTCAAGTAAATCGTTCATTTTGTTGTGTTGTGCTCATTCCAACATTCTTGAATTGTGTTCAGAGATTTATTTTTCAATAAATCATCGTTTTTTTTTATTTGTTCTACCCAAGGGCGTCTATCTGTACTTAATTGGGCATCTTTGCGAGCGGATCATCTATCCGTACAAAAATTCGATCCTCTTTATATCCTTCCTTTTTCTATTTGCTCCAGGGTTCTGATATTTGACAGGGATATCGTTGAATGATGAAACTCTCATATAGATTTAATATGATATGAGTATATCCTTATGGAAGAAATTATTCATATTTAACACAATACTCGTAGCTAATCCAGGGAAATTAGGATTTAACCTCTTAAAAAATCCTAGTTAACTGGATTTTTGCACAGACCTTTATTTTGGCATAACAAACAACGTCCCAAAAGTCCATTCCAAAATTGCGCCGGCGTCGTGAGTTATTCAAGGTCAAAGGTCCAAAAAATCAGTTTTTTACGTTTATCTCACTTTGTACGGGTTGTACGTCTTTTTGAGGTTCAGATGAATTAATCACAATAAAATTCTCTACAAAAAAGGTTAAATACAATTTTCTTGTAGGACAAACAGTTTTTGAGATACAAGTCGTCAAACTATGCGTCGCACAGAGAAATTGCTATTATTCAAGGTCAAAAGTCAAATAAATCGTAAATATCTCGCTTTGTATAGCCTGTACGCATTTTTTGTGTTCAGATGAATTGCTCCTCCGCAAATTCTCTACAAAAAGGGTTAAATAAGGTTTTTTTGTAGGGGCAATAGTTTTCGAGATAGAAGTCCAGACACTGTGAACTGTACATTGGTTTCCCGACCACCATTGAGGTAGAATACAAGGCGCGTTTTTTACATGGTTTCCCCAGTAGGCCTAATCCATATTCTTTCCACCTTCATTCATTTATTCTTCTTCTGCTTCTTCTTCTTGTTCTTGTTGCCCTTCATCTTCCATATAGGTATCACCTTCACTTGCATTTAATGTTAAGGTACCAATAAGATCGAGTTCATCATCGACATCGTTTAAATTGTCAAAGGATCCAGTGATATCACAAGAAGCAGGATTTAAACATGATTGACTCCGACAAAAGCTACAAACGATTGAGCACGGTAATCCAATTTTTCTGCATCCACAATTGGAACCACAACCTTTTGTGCAGTTGCAAAAAACGGAATTCAGGAGTTCTTCCGGTGCTGGTGGAAGTAATGTACTACCTGGCTGCAAGAAATTGTTGTTAAATGTCCATCCCCACTGTTGAGGGTCTAAGTCTTTTCCAACCCAAGTTTGCACCTGATAATATGGTGTTGTGCGGCACCTATTGTGAAGATAATTTAACTGCCTTATTGAGTTGACTTTTTTGAACTGACCTAAATGTAGCTGATATCAGGAACATGTCGGGTAGTTTCTAATGTCATTTTTGTTAGATTAAATAAAATGAAATATAATTTGCAATATTTTTTTCGTCTGGCGGTAATAGTTGTCATCAGTAGTACAGTCTATTATGGTAGCATGGCCACTCTCTAGGTTATAGGCTCTCTACTTCATATAATGTTGACTTTAAAATAATTACTATAAGGAGAAGTTCTTCCTCTGAGTCTGACATTTTGACGTTTGAGGTCAGCTGACCCCAGTTCAGTGTGCCACGTCAACTGATCGAATCAGATCCTGCAGCTGCGTGACCTGATGTCGGGATCAGTCAGCTGCAGCAGCTGATTTGCCAGTGTGACATCTCGCTTAAAGGCACCTTAGCGACATTGCCGTAATAATTTTTCACTGGGCCACTAGAACCTTCCAGGCAAATGGCAAAAATTCTAAGCGACGAGTATCTTGGCAAAGGATCGAGAAAGTTCCACGGCCAGACGCCCGTATAAATACTACCGCTTTCTCGGAAGCGATAGAATCGACAAGAGTACCTCTAGTGAGCAAACTTTTACAGTGATAAACGTAGCAATAGTTGCGTTTTTTGAATGTTCTAGAACACAGAACATTAAAAAAACGATCCAGAGTAAGTGGGAAATTTCATCGAGTTCGAATCGCAATTAACTTCACGTTGGTTACATCAGTAGGCCGTTACTGCTATAATTTTCTTGATATAATCACGATTCGCTATCTCCCATGATTAAAACTATTTCGCTGTCGAACAGAACCAACAAACCACCAACACAAAATCCTCAATTGAGAATAAAATGTCAGATTTATTATGTTGAAGTTAGCAGCATTTCATTACCGTATAAAATTTCCCTTTGTTCCAAGCGCTGTTCGAGATGAAAAGGTGGTGCAGGATTTTGTATGGAAAGCTTGTTCTGAACTGCTTCAGAACATTAAAAAACGCAACTAATAAGTGCTAATAGAAATACCAATTTTATGGGCCTATTCTTAAAATGTAAGATTGCTCTGTATCTGTAACTTTACATTTTCAGTCCACTTTGCTATTCACAAACTGTAACTTTGACATTCTGTATCTGTAACTAGCTGTCAAATCATCTGTAAGTTTATGCCGAGAGAAAACTTATCCATAAGGTTACATTTTTTAAGAAAAATGCAAAATTTTAAGAATAAAGGAAATATGTCGGACTTAATATTGTTGTATAATGGATGGGAAGAAGATTCTGAGTTTGCGAGGGCGACGTGAAGTTAATAATCCTAATGATTTTAATACAACAAAAGTCGATCTAGTATTTAAAGATGCTAGAGCATAATGAATTTTTTTCGCGTCCGGTTGGCATTTGAATTGACTTT
Source organism: Chrysopilus asiliformis (assembly GCA_964034945.1). Classification (NCBI taxonomy): domain Eukaryota; kingdom Metazoa; phylum Arthropoda; class Insecta; order Diptera; family Rhagionidae; genus Chrysopilus; species Chrysopilus asiliformis. The sequence continues at coordinate 53,251,708 of OZ035961.1, read as the reverse complement.
TGCCTTGGCCTTCCTTGGAATATATAGCATTTAAGACTCATTTGTTGTAAGAAACATTTTTTTTAACGAATTTGTTATAGGGCCGACAAAATGTGAAGCAGCTGATTTAATTGCAATTCAATTAAACTATTTTATTTTTTCGGTTATTCTTTCTCAAGTGTGTTTTATTATTTCGCTTTATTTACATATTTTCTGAATAATAATGAAGTTGTCTGTCAAAGTTGAGATAATTTTTGTTATTACATCGATTGGTAACAAGATACATTATGATAAAAGCTATGACGAGAATGAATGCAATATTTTTTTACGTTTATTCGCGCTTGCCGTAAATAGACCGTGAGTAGATATCATACGGTTGATTTAGGTTTCATGAAACTAAACAAAAAGTTTCTTATTTTCCAACGATGAGAAGGAATTACAAATCAAATTGGAACAAGACTACAGTTACAGTTTGTGAATACCAATTTGGAATCTAATGTAAAATTAGTGTGGATCATGTGGAACATGTAAAGTTACAGTTACAGATACATTTACATTCGTGAATAGCCCCATTAGTTGCGTTTTTTTTAATGTTCTAGAACACGGAACATTAAAAAAACGATCCAGAGTAAGTGGGGAATTTCATTGAGTTCGAATGGCAACTAACTTCACGTTGGTTACATCAGTAGGCCGTTACTGCTATATTTTCTTGATATAATCACGATTCGCTATCTCCCATGATTAAAACTATTTCGCTGTCGAATAGAACCAACGAACCACCAACAAAATCCTCAATTGAGAATAAAATGTCAGATTTATTATGTTGAAGTTAGCAGCATTTCATTACCGTACATTACCGTATAAAATTTACCTTTGTTCCAAGCGCTGTTCGAGTTGAAAAGGTGGTGCAGAATTTTGTATGGAAAGCTTGTTCTGAACTGCTTCAGAACATTAAAAAAACAGAACTTTTGTATTGTAAAGCGTTAAGCCTTGTGTCCACAGTATAGAAATTAGGCGAGAGTTCTGCAAACAAATCTCCTCTACCAAACACGTTTACACAAGACGAGAGTTCTACGAGAATTTCCCTCGTGTAGTGACTCGAAAGAAAATTTCTGTAGAACTCTACATAAGACTCTACTGAGTGTTTACACGGTAGATGATATTTTTCTCTCGCCTAGAGATACAGCGGAAAGAAAAACACTCGCATTTTGAAATTTCGTCACGGTTAAGTGTAAAACATTTACTTTCTTTGGTTTTCGGTAAAAAAAATAAAATGATTACGCGACAAAATCAAGCTGCAGCTGCGATTGCGTATTTAACTGCTAAGGATAGTCATGACAGAGTTCGTACCTGTTTGTAGTTTTTGTTTATGCGCACTGAAAAAAGAACGAAAGAACCTTTTGTCACTACACAAAAGAAATCAAATATTTAACGATTGCTGTATAAATCGCTTGCGATATTCCATAAATCGCTACGAGATTCATACAGCTTAATTAAATTGCAAATTTCTTCCTTTGTCCATTTGTATTCGCTGCCGCAACATTTGGTTCTTCCTCCAGTATCCATTTCACTGAAAACTTCTGTGAATTCACCAACTTTCACCAAATAACAAACAAAAGTCAAAATTCTACAATTAATGAGGAACTGTGCCGAATGAACTCGCCGCAAGTGCTATTTTTGTACCCCATGGCTACACGAAAGTTCCACCAACTTTTTCAACATGTTAATAAATTTTTGAGGCGTAGATCTCTCGCCAATTAATGTGTACACAGTAGAAAACTTTCGCCTAAAAAATATCGCTTAAGGAGCCTCCACACGTTCAATGTTACTTGACAAGTATTATTGATGAAAATTTTCATCAAGTAACAATGATGGAAATTGCCTGCAAACGTAACATTGAAAGGGGCCTACACACGTTCAATGTTACTTGACAATTTTACTTGAATGACTCATGTTTCAAGTAACATTGATTGATCGTTTGGATGCCCTTCAATGTTACGTTTGCAGGCAATTTCCATCATTGTTACTTGACGAAAATTTTCATCAATAATACTTGTCAAGTAACATTGAACGTGTGGAGGCTCCTGAAGAGCATCCAAGCGATCAATGTTACTTTAAACATGAGTCATTCAAGTAAAATTGTCAAGTAACATTGAACGTGTGGGGGCTCCTATAGAGTTGTGTAGAACTCTATGGTAGAACTCTACATGGGTGTTCACACGTCTCTACGTCTCTACCCAGTGAACAAAAAATGTCTTATTAAGGCATTATAAAGGCATTATCTTAATGCATTATCTTTACCTTATTGTTGCCTTAGGCCCCTATTGTGAGCTTCGTCAATCGATCGTTGAAATGTCAAATCGAAAAATCGGTATTGTGATCATCGATTTTATCGTTTGTGAACGATAAAATCGTTCAGTTCGGAACGATGACATTTGTTTGATCGTTCGGTGAAGTTTATGTCAAGTTAGCGATCGGTGAAGTATTGCAATTACTTTTTTTTTCAAAATTAGAGGCTAATAATAAAATGGAAGTATTTGTACACATTAGGAAATTATTAATGAGAAATATCTTGATCAAAACCTCGATCAAAAATCCAATATAAAAATTGGTTGAAGATAAATAAGACCAAAGTGGTATAAAAATAATTTAAATAAAAAATGGACTTAAAAACTGTTTTATTCATATAGATTTGAAATATTGGTCAATTCAAAGAACTCAACATTCGGTGTTTAATATTTTCGCCTTGACGTTGGTTTGTAAAACCGTCTTCTGGTGTAATTTCGCTCATATCGCAATTGTCATCCACCTCCTCTATGTTTTAAGGGAGCTCAATATTGTATTTTCTGCGTTGAAGTCATTTTTAAACATTAAAATAGCTTCAACAATGTGAATTCCCAAACGTCAAACACTAAAAAATTCACAATAGCGATTGCTTGAACGATGAACCTTACGCAATACCAAATTGTTTTTCCATCGTTCCGGCCAACGATGGTCGATCGAATAGATATCGATAACCGCAATAGGCCCCTTAGTTTTGTATAGGCCATTTCCGCGTATATAAGGCCTTACAACTAAGGCAACATTAATAGTAGATGCTTTTTCCCCGGTGATGGCGCTGATTGCTTAGATGGTAAAAATTTCTTTATTAAAACGATCTTTAAGCCTTAATCTATTACTTTTTCTATAAAAATATTTACCGAGTCGTTTAAATTCTCCTGATAGCCAACACAAAACTTCAACAAAAAATAACTTTTTTAGTTCACTTTTCCAACACACGCATAAAAGGCGCGTTTTTCCTTCCATCTCATTTTAATTTGGAGGCTTTTATATTATTTGTCTCATGTCTTAAAGACACCTAGCGATAATGCCTTAATAATTTAATTATTAAGGCATTATCGCCTAATTTCTCTACTGTGTACTTCTCTACTAATTATTGAATCAAGATCTGGGGCGCTATTCTCGGAACGTTACGGATTTTTCCGAAACGTTTGTGGTGCAGTGGAATAAGACCTCTATGTGGTGTACGTATTGCCTATATTGCTCCAAATGACGTCTCAAACATTACGAAGCAATTCACCACTTTATACGAAACCGTATTCTCGGACCTAAGGCGCCTCCACACGTTCAATGTTACTTGACACTTTTACTTGAATGAGTCATGTTTCAAGTAACATTGATCGTATGGATGCTCTTCAATGTTACGTTTGCAGGCAATTTCCATCATTATTACTTGACGAAAATTTTCAACAATAATACTTGTCAAGTAACATATCAAAACATTACGTTTCGGATCCATCCGAAACGTTCAAATGTTACTTTCCGAAACGTTTGTGTGCTGTGAGTTATCGTTTCGCGTCCGTTGTTTATTGTTATTTGATGCGCGCATAATTTTAATCGTGTAATAAGTATAGTACGGAGAATAATTCTTTAGTTTTCGTTCACTCACGAATTTTATTTTTCCATTCTCGTATTTTTAAAATTCTATTCGCGAATGGAATGGAAAATTTTAGGAATGGAAAAATAAAATTCGCTCACGAATTTATCGCAAAAGAATGATTCTCGAATAGAATTATTATATGAAGTAAAAGTAACACCATAACTTTCAAAAGGATTGAGCCAGAGACTTAAAATTTCGTACAGTTGCGTTTCTCGTAAACAGTAGGGCTAAGTTATTGGACGGGGAAAATTGGACCACTCCTTCCCCCTCCGCCATTCAAATGAAACAGTTTTTTTATAATTGTCTCAAAAACGGCGCTTCATATCGAAAAATTTATAAATGTAAAATATGTTTAGAATACGATTTTACATAACTCTATAAAAATTCAATCAAACCACTCCCTCCCCCCTAACAAACGATAACAAACGTTAAAATCAACAAATAAACAAAAATCACTCATAATACACTATTACTTACATTGAACACTAGTCAAATATTATTAACTGATATTAAATTAGTGGAAAATTACTCTAATACAAGTTAAACTCTCAAAGTGGAACTTTTGAATTGGATCATAATATTCCAGTTGAATTGTTTTGAGGCTAATCCGACTGAACTTTGATGTATGAAAGACTTCTATTTATTTAGTATTGTAAATAATTTTGCAGCGTAAAAACTACGTTACAAGTGGTAGAGAGTTTATCCTATTTTTGGAGCTGTTATATTGTTTAAGAACTTATGTTTCACTTTTTGACAGATAATGTTGTGACTCGGTTATTGCAACAGACTCTGTCTACTATAATTGCGATTACCGAGGTCACACTGTATATACTTTGCAGAAAATGCTCGTGGCTCACCTAGAATGTTTGCCATTTCCCAGAAAGATTGTAGGATTCTAGTGACTCGCAATTCCTCTCCAATGTTCGCGTGTTGCTGGCTCTCCTGATACCTTGTATTGCCGTTTGGTTGAAAATAGTGTTTCATAACGGTGCTGCCGTTTCAATGCTGCAAAACGGGAAAACGATGTGGCGGGGATTTCTACTCTTGCTGAATGCAAGCGAATCTCGGCGAACGCAGAAGTATAAATTGTGCGTTCGACTTGATCTGCTTTCATTTTTCTAAGTTTCGCTGCCTTCGGTTGGTGAAAGTCCTCGATTTACCAATCTGAGACCCATGATAAAGAAAATCAAAGGAAACGATGTAAATTATGGACATTTTCGTAAAAATAATTAAGGACTCGGCGAATGTTGTCAAGAATGGGGATGGTAGACTCGAGTAGGCCTAGATTGACAGTTCGACAAAACATTTAAGGGAGAACTCCAATTGAGCAGAGGCAGAAGCAGAACTTTAGAACACATAGCGTCTTATGCGATGAGCTCCAATAAAGCAGCAGCAGAGGCAGTGGCAGAAGCAGAAACACATTTTAGCTCTAATCTCTAAATTTCTGCTTTCAAATTAACCTCACAAATCGTTGTTGATATTTTTTGCATATATGGACGGAAGTAAATATTTGTTGAAATGGAAAAGAAATTAATTGAATACTTAAGAAACAACGAAATATTATACGACAAATCATGCCGCGGATATAAATACGTACAACGTTTTGACAGGTTTCTGCTATTTTCGTCAGAATTCAAATTTCATTGTGGAACAGAAACAGAGTTGCCAGACAGCCAGCAAATTTTCCCCCCGTCGTAGCCTGAAAAACCCCCTGAAACGGGCTATTTTGGAATAAAAACCCCCAAATTTTTTATTCGTATTGCAACAATTAGTTATAACCAAAATTTAGGCAATTGTCGTATATAAAACAGTCAACCAGCAACTTTTTTTTATTTTTAGATTTTAGGGCATAAATTTGGACATTTTCAACCAAAGAATCTCAAAAAAATAGCACAAAGTTTGACTTTAAAGAGGAATTTGAAAATCATATCAGAAAAGTTTGACTTAAAAGTGGGATTTTGATTTCATATCAGCATGCGGATTTTCAATAATTGACAAATGGGCAATTATATCTTCTGTTATGTTTCTATGATAAAGTTGAAATTTGCTAATCATTGAGAATTTTTCTTATAAAGAACCTCCTGGATTATTTTATTTTTTCTAAACGTATACGTCAATCTGGTGGAAGAAAGAAAATATTTTCAGTATTAAAAAACAATATTAAAAAAACAAAAATGTATTTCAATTTTTTATAAATAAAAACATAACAAAAGCTATAATTGCCAATCTGGCAATTATTGAAAACCCGTATGGTGATATTCGTATCAAAATTCGAACAGTTATACCAAAATTCCACTTTGAAGTCAAACTTTCCAATAAGATTTTTTAAAATTTATTCCAATCGGATTTCGATGTATGGGAGTTTTATGTAGAATCATATCCTAAATAACTTTTGTTCTTAGATTTTTTTGATAAGATGCACCGTTTTCGAGATATTCACAAAAACCGTTTTCGTTCGTATGGGGGGTACCCCAATGGTCCATTTTTGCCCATTAACGAACTTAGCCTCGCATTTTACGAAAAACGGATCTGCGCAAAATTTCAAGTGTCTAGCTCAATCCGTGAGCCCGCAATCCGCGCCACAGACGGACGGACGGACATGCAGAAATTAATTATTTTTATACCCGTATGGTGAAACCAAAGGGTATATTAACTTTGCCTTACCGTTTGTAACGCCAAGATCCCGTCATCACACATAAAAATGAATTACACCAGTGTGTTTAGAATGATAAAAATAATTAATTTCTGCATGTCCGTCCGTCTGTCCGTCTGTGGCGCGGATTGCGGGCGCACGGATTGAGCTAGAGACTTGGAATTTTGCGCAGATTCGTTTTTCGTAAAATGCGAGGCTAAGTTCGTTAATGGGCAAAAACGGACCATTAGGGGGGGTACCCCCCATACGAACGAAAACGGTTTTTGTGAATATCTCGAAAACGGTGCATCTTATCAAAAAAGTCCAAGAACAAAAGTTATTTAGGATATGATTCTACATAAAACTCCCATACATCAAAATCCGATTGGAATAAATTTTAAAAAATCTTATTGGAAAGTTTGACTTCAAAGTGGAATTTTGGTACAACTGTTCGAATTTTGATACGAATATCACCATACGGGTCTCCAATGATTGCCAGATTGGCAATTATAGCTTTTGTTATGTTTATCATTCTAAACACACTGGTGTAATTCATTTTTTTGTGTGATGACGGGATCTTGGCGTTACAAACGGTAAGGCAAAGTTAATATACCCTTTGGTTTCACCATACGGGTATAAAAACCCCCAAAACGGGGGCTAAAACCCCCGATCTGGCAACGGTGGACAGAAAGCAGATTCTGCTTCTGCCACTGCTTCTGCCTCTGCTCAATTGGAGTTCTCCCTTAATTCACCTGTCTTTGCCAAGACTATTACATTTGCATTAAAATATCGTATAAAACCAATTCATATAAAACTCAAAATGTCATCTAAAATTTTTATTTGCACAAAACCCAAAAAAAATCAAATATACGCATTACAATATAAGAAATCGTTTATAATTTAGGTACCATAAAGGCATAGAAATACTAATTGGAATATGTTTGGAATACATGTTTAAAAATTTAAAAGAATATTCTGCCTTTACCAAACTACTAATGGTAAACACAATCACCCTCATTCTGGAATATTACGTTGTTTTAATTTCTTCGATCAAACGAAATCTGTATTCTTGAGTTTCACAAAATAACCAAATCACATAAAAGCAATCAGCTGGTCTTTGATAATGCGTTGGCACGTGATTGGAAAATTAGTTTACCCAATAAACGTTTTATTGACACCTCAGCAAAGGGATATTATTTTCGAAACGTTTTCTGTGCGACATGTTTTGTTTGTGTGCCTGTTTGCTAACTAAAAATCCACACCTGCCATGAAAGCCGTCACTGTCGCTGTTACGTCTGATGTTATGTCTAGTGAAGATTGAAATGTCAGCTGTTACGACAGAAAAGTCTAACATTTTTTGCTGACATCTTTGCTAACAGAAATGGAATTTAAGATGGCGGATTCTAATTTTTCACGTGCAGAGACGCTACGAATAGTTTAAAAGTAATTTTTACAAAGAAATGATTTGAAAAATGCATCGTGGGAGCAGCTGGAGGCCGAATTTCATTTTAGTGCGGAGATTTTAAAGAAAAAGTTTCGCTCGACATTATTTGGTGTTGAGTAGTATTTCTAGTGTTTATTTCTGTAAGTATGGGGTTTTATTTTTTTGAGTTTGAATTTATTTTAAGTTTACCCCTTTCATGCCCCACCTTTCCCTTGCAGCTAGTTTTTTTTTTGTCGGTTATTCTTTAAACGTAGAGAGAGACCATGCTGTTGTGTAGTATGGGTAAGATGTGAATTTCTTTTTCATTGAAGACGGGTACATTACGCGTTATCAATAACACAAATTTCATTGGGTAACTAACACACGGTTTACACGTAAAGTCGATCCAGACTACACGATGTACGGGGTACGAGATACGAGGTTTTTGGTTTCCTCGTACATGGAACTGCATCCACACTGCACAGGGTTTTGCTCATTCGTGTACGCGGTTACCACGTACGAGGATAATCAAACAGCTTCTGATTTTACTCACTAGGTGAAACCCTGTGTAAATTTCCCATCCAAACACTCGATGTTCGGGGTACGTGCCAACCTCGTACCCCGTACATCGTGTAGTCTGGATCGAGCTTAAGACTAACACGGCCTTTACAAGCGACAGTAAAGCTGACACAGTCGCTAACACAGTCTCGTGTAAATGCTTACTAGCATTGACAAGTCTGTACTGACGGGACTTTTTTGTAGTCAGTACAGACATCCCAGTAATTTGACATTTCAGACTTTGAAGATGGCGGAAAATGAAGAATTTGAGGTAAATGTATTAAATTATTATGAATCCACTTTTTTTAATTCATTTTTTAACTCTTATAACTCAGACTGGATAGAAGCATACGAGCAAAATCCATGCCTCTGGAATACAGCACAGCCAATCGCAAGACCTGTCAAATCGAAAAATGCCGTGTTGTTTGTATTCCAGAATGAGGGTGAATAATAAACTCCAAGTGTATTCCACATAATTTAAGATTAGTTCAATTAAGGCTAGTAATAATCTGGAACTGGTGCGCAAGAGATTTTTACAAAATCGGAATAACGAACTGTACCATTATTGCTTACGTTTGCTTCACGGAATATATTGTCAACCTGAAAATATAACCAATTAATTACACATAAAAAATCTAATCACTTAATAAAAAAACCTCTCGGACTGATAAACCCTCTCCCCAATTTTGAAGCAAATGTCTTAGCTGCCTTGCTGGTATTGTTCCTTTATTTTTTGGATCAGCAGCTTTAAAAGCAGCCACAACTTCATCGGGAAGATTCTCCACTTTTGAGTGTTGATGCATAACCTCTAGAAAGTCGGCAAAGCTCATTTTTCCACCCTTCTTCTTTAGGTACGTGGTAAGTTCCTGAATGGTTGGCGAAAGACCGAGTGACCTCATAATGACAGTTAACTCATCTAAACTGGTTATTTGGCCAGATCTCGCGAATAAATAAAAGCATTCGCGAAATTCTTGGTAGAATAAGAAAAAGAAAGCATTTTTGTATTTTAGTCAGATACTTTTTATTATATATGTATATAGTAATAAAATATTTAGCGAGATACAGTGGCTCAATTGAGCGTACACCTTAGATATTCTGGAACAACTACCATAAAAATCGTAACCTGCACATAAATAGATGGGGAAAAAATTGTGTATTTACTTATAATTATTTTGTTATCAAAATATTGAGTCTTGAGTTTTAAAACATAACCCTTCATCACAAAAAAAAAGTTTTTGTAAAATGCTTCCTTCTGAGGGACAATTAATTGAGCGGAAATTGACTAATATCGAACGGTAAAATCATTTTTATATTTTTCCTTTATACGAGGAGCTCTAACGGGACTTTAGTATGTTCAAAACAATTGAATTTGGTAGTTATGTTGCCATTTCATAGTGAAGAACTCAAAATGTCTGAGAAGCGAGTGCAAGTGGATATTAGTACAAGAAAATTAATAATTAAATTAATTTGTGAAGGAAAAAGTTTACGCGAAGTGGGAAAAACTGTTGGCAGAACACATAGTACAATTCAGAAAATTTTTAATAAGTGGAAATACGAAGGAACGTTAAAGAATAAGGCCGGTCGAGGACGAAAAAAAATTTTATCAACTGCAGATGAAAAATTTATTGTTAGGCAAATTCGTTGCAATCCTAAAAAAACTGTACGTGAGTTAACGTCAGAAGTGAGGGGAATGATAATTCAACCAATATGTGCCGAAACAATCAGAAAAACTTTAAGATCTGCTGGTTATAATGGACGAATTGCGAGAAAAAAACCATTCATATCCAAAGTCAACAAAACAAAACGGCTTGAATTTGCGAAAAAATATGTTAATATGCCGTTAGAGTTCTGGAAAAAAGTTATTTTCAGTGATGAGAGTAAATTTAATCTTTTTGGTTCGGATGGAAAACAAATTATTTGGAGATTGCCGAATAAAGAGCACATGTTCAACAATAACACATGTTCAACAATAAAGCATGGTGGTGGCTCTGTGATGGTTTGGGGGTGTTTCGCAAGCGGAGGAGTTGGTAACTTAGAATTCATCGACACCAGGATGGATAAATATCTGTACCTAAATATTTTGGACAAAAATTTAAAATCTTCAGCGCTTAAATTGCAAATGGGGGACGAATATTATTTTCAGCAAGATAACGATCCCAAGCATACGGCGCATATTGTAAGAGATTGGTTGGAACAGGAAATCCCAAATTTGTTGAAAACTCCTCCACAGTCACCAGATATCAACCCCATAGAGAATTTGTGGTGGGAATTGGACAGGAACATCCGAAAAAATCCCGTTACATCGAAATCAGCGTTCAAAAATCTCGTGTTACTGGAATGGAACAAAATACCAGTTAAAATTACTCAACATCTGGTGGAATCAATGCCAAGACGTCTGAGAGCTGTTATTAAAGCCAATGGAGGCCCAACAAAATATTAATTTATAATTTTTCATTTAAATTTTCTTGGTTTCATAAAAGTGTACCCTCAATTTATTGTATTTTGAATAAGAAGAATTTGTTAATTTTTTTTTAATAGTTACACTTAAGATACATATTTGCTTAAAAATAAAATATTATTAATAAAAAACATAATAACTAAAGACACACATTTTTTTCCGGCTGGTTTATGCAATGGATAGGATTAAAAACATGATTTTTCCAACAATTTTAAGGTGTACGCTCAATTTATTGAGCCACTGTATATATGAATATATATGGTTTTCGACATAGGGCGTGTGTGGATTCTCCAAGATTGCTTAATTTCATTTGCCATTTGCATCAACGAAACTTAGCAACCATAGAAAATGTCGGCCGTATTATTCATATAAGCATTTATTAATACAAAATCACTTTTTGTGTCAAGTGAAAAATTGTAAAACAAATTTATGTTTAGAATATAATTTTGCATAACTTTTCTATACACCCGACTACAATCGAAATAATTTCAATTAAATCGGGTTTCTTCCAATATTCCTATTGAAGTTTCCATAATGAAATTCACCCCGATTGTCGTGTCGTTTTCGACAAGAATCGTTTTACGTGTTGTTGTTGGTAGAAAAACTCTAACAACAACACGTAAAACGACTCGACACTCGCAATCGGGGTGATTATTTCTTGTTGGACTAATTGTAGTTTTTATATTTATATTTTTTGTCGAATGCGCAATTAAGTGGAGGAAAATGTATGAACAATTTTCGCAATTATTCGGGTTTTTTTTTATTCAGACGAGTATAAAATGTACACAGGAAAAATTTCGATGCTTTTAAATCTTGCGCAATGAAGCGGGAATTGCATTAATACTGGGACTACTGTAATGGTGGATCTCCATTACTGAAGCATTCGACGTGTGCAAAAATATAGAGACACACTTACGTAAAAAGGCCTTCGTAAAAAAGAGAGAGAACAACGTGTGCAAAAAAAATGCAATACGTCGCCAGATGTCGCATTAGGAGTTTTTTTATAGGATGCACACGTCGCCAGATGTCGCGTTTGTAGATGAAGTTGAACGACTTTAACTTTTCCTATAAAGACCGTGTGCAACTATAAAATTAAACTCACACATTCTCCGTAAACAAATAGTGAGGTCCAATACATTCAAGTTGTGTTTTGACATTTCTTGTTTGACTGCTGTAAAATTACGCATAGTGGTTCGCGAATTACTACTTGCTTCTCAATTAATGGCCCAACCATCTGGAGAAGCTCTTCAAATTGTGTGGCCGTCATTCGCAAATATTTGCAGAAAAAACTCGGATCGCGTATACAACGTAATGCTCCAAAACCGCTCACAAATGCCCCATTTATGTCCCGATCCTTGTAATATTCATGAACCCAGAACTTTCTCTTTTTTTACGACACGGTCTTCATTGTCACTGTCACTTGTGCTATCTTCATCGAAAATTATATCGATTAGTAATTTTTTGCTACCCGAATCCATTTTATTACAATACTAGCTTGCATACCCGTCGTTGCCGGGTTAAGTTTTTTTTAAATTTTTTCAAATTTTTTTTTATGGTCTATGTTGGAGCTAAACTTTAGGCCAATTGGCTCGGTAGTTTCCCTGCGAAAGGGTAACAAAGAGGAGGAGCTAAGTTTCGAGATCACGTTACCCCCTCCCCTTACTCCCCCACCTCTCGGGCTACTTTTTAATGGGTCTATGTTGCGGCTGGACCCCCGACGAACATCTATGCCCAATTTCAGGCCAATCGGTTCAATACTTTCCCCGCGAAAGAGTAACATAGCGCAAAAACAAAGTTTCTAAATCACTTTACCCCCTACCCTTACTCCCCCCACCCCTCGCGATACTTTTCCGTATGCCTATGTTGGAACCAGAACTACCACAGATACTCATGCCAAATTTCAAGTCAATCGGTCCAGCCGTTTTTGCGTGAAAGAGGAACAGACAGACAGACACCAACTCATTTTTATATATTAGTACTAGCTTGCATACCCGTCGTTGCCGGGTTAAGTTTTTAAAAAAAAATTTTTTTTTATGGCATATGTTGGAGCTAAACTTCAGGCCAATCGGCTCGGTAGTTTCCCCGCAAAAGGGTAACATAGAGGAAGCGCTAAGTTTCGAGATCACTTTACCCCCTCCCCTTACTCCACCACCTCTCGGGCTACTTTTTAATGGGTCTATGTTGGGCCTGGACCCACGACGAACATCTATGCCGAATTTCAGGCGGATCGGTTCAGTAGCTTCCCCGCGAAAGAGTAACATAGCGCAAAACTAAGTTTCGAAATCACTTTACCCCCTACCCTTACTCCCCCCACCCCTCGCGATACTTTTCCGTATGCCTATGTTGGAACCAGAACTACCACAGACACTCATGCCAAATTTTAAGTCAAGCGGTTCAGCCGTTTTTGCGTGAAAGAGGAACAGACAGACAGACAGACACCAACTGATTTTTATATATTAGTATGATTTAAAGACGATGTCAACTGTCGCACGGTTGGGAGATTTTTTTGAAGTCTAGCTAATGTTTGAAAGTTGAGTGTTGTGGTCATGGAATAAGGATCAAATTCCTATGACGTATATCCTATAAAACTACCTATAAAAACATCGCGTTCGTCTTCTGTCTTTCCCACTGACAATTACAGAGATTTGTCTCTTTCTATTTATATGCAATTTTTTCCACACGTCGAATGCTTCAGTAATGGAGATCCACCATTATACAGAAGTGAGTTGTGGATAACGAAAAGCGAAAAATATAAGGACCAAAATTGTTTAAATTCATATTTGTGCTGTGTGCTGTCGGTTTGGCTATTTGGAATTAACTGATGCTTGCGTACATGATTGAACGTCTAGTGCAAATAAGCTTTTTGCTGTGACAGCATGATTGACTGCAAGATTGAACGTGTAGGGGCCGCTTAAACATCAATATTTCTTTTTGAATAAAAGGAAAGTAAGGCATAAATATATCACGTTAAGGAGGCCCTCCATTACCATGATTTTTCCCAACTGCAAAAAAAATAGAAACACATTTATATGAAGATACCTTGGCGAGAAAGGGAGATAAGAATCAACTGCAAAAATTTGTCGGGAACTGCAAAAATAATTTCTCCTCTTTTTTTATGGCGATTTTATGGTTACAGTTGAAGGAAGGACTTCAACTTTTTTATAGCGACTTCTACTACAATCACACATTGTCCCTGTAAGTGAATAGTGAGGACAGACACATACAAAGTGCTATTATAGCGTAGCTGTCATTTTTCATGTAAAGCTCGATCCAGACTACACGATGTACGGGGTACGAGGTTGGCACGTACCCCGAACATCGAGTGTTTGGATGGGAAATTTACACAGGGTTTCACCTAGTGAGTAAAATCAGAAGCTGTTTGATTATCCTCGTACGTGGTAACCGCGTACACGAATGAGCAAAACCCTGTGCAGTGTGGATGCAGTTCCATGTACGAGGAAACCAAAAACCTCGTATCTCGTACCCCGTACATCGTGTAGTCTGGATCGAGCTTAATTCAACCACACACATGCAGCTCTATAGCTTTATTGCTATGCCAATTTGAACATTATATCCTTAGCAGAAGGTTTGATATGTTTGCTATAAATTTGTAAAACTGGAAGGGATAGCGTTTATACTTGTATTCAGTCATTCCTATTTAGATCTACATAAGTCTATCTTGTTCTAGTTTTCTGCATTTTTTTTGCAGTTACAGAAGTCATGGTAATGGAGATCCTCTTTTAAACGTAAAAATATAAGCTTTAAACACATAAATATTAAAAATGTCGTGAACACGCCATTAGATTCTTAACTCAGATAACTCTAGACCAGTAATTTCCAGGTTATGTGTTGAATTAGCACTACTCAGAATTTTTGGTCTCTTATTGCACACAAAAACACAATTGAGATACTGGCGCACTCACGTTCTCATTGGCAAACTGACGCTATATGAACACAGCGGAGCACAAAATTTTGATTTCAAATAAATTTCCAAATCGTGGGCACAACTTCCATTTATGTCATTATTTCTGTGAAAATCACGAGAAAGTTCGTTAGCCCCTCACCATCCCCCTGCAATTCGGTGGCTCTTGAAGCCATATATGGATGAAACTAGAGACTGTGCCCTTTCCAAAAAGTCCTCAACCAAAGTGAAAATTTCACTGATTCAAAAGTTAGTTTAGGGGCAAAATTGTGCATCGTTCTTTAGGGTTTTTTATTGGGGATCGCAAATTTCAAGACATTTTTAAATTCTCGAGCCAAATAACACATCGCTAAGCGTTAACCAGTGAATGGATTTAGCAATTAAAAAATATTATAAAACATCATTTTCGAGGAGGAAAAAATTGGTAGAGCTGATGGAAAAAATCCAACAATTGCAAAAGGAATATGTTCTAAACTTGATGCCAAAAATAAATGGGAGCAAATCGCTGTAGAATTAAATAGTTTGGGTCCTTTATAGCGTTCTTGCTATAAATAGCTTAATGGTAATAGCCAGAAATTGGTCAAAAATACTCTATTTTGCCATACCATTCAGGGAAACATAACCAAACAAATTAAGTCCGATTGTCCAACTTCAATGGTTGGTTATCTCTCAAAATCCTTCTTATTCGCAACATATTTTTTTGATGTGTAATGCCATTTTCTTCAGTTGACATTTTAAAGAAAATTTTCAGAAAGTCCACAAATTAACCTGGAAATTGTTATCTATATTTGTTGTCACTAGAAACGATTGACAACTATCAATAAAGTTGATACTGATTGACATTCGTATACCAACTTAGTTGATAATTATCAACAACCAGTTGTCAATTGGCAATCATAAAAAAAAAATTGAAAAAGCTTGTATTTAGAAAAAAATGTACTAAAAAGACGAAAACAAGTTTCTGGGTGCTGTCTGTGTATGAGAAATAAAATCAAGATAAATATTTATTTTATTTTTTATGCTTTTATCTCGATTTTAGTTCTGATACACAGCACCCAAAAACTTTTTTTTCCTTGTTAATACATTTTTTTTAAACAACAAAATTGATTTTTTTGTTTAATTTTATTCTTTTTAGTCATTTTGTATTTGATTATTATGACTAAAACTCTAGATTGACGTGTCTTTCGCCATGCTTTTTTATACTTTTTAGCCTTCGAATATATGTCCTTTGAGATATTTTTACGGACTTTTTGATTCCAGAATGGGATTCAGCGATCCCAAAACCCCCAGATGAAATTTTTCCCGGAAAATTTCAGGAAAACGATAATCACGTTAACCTAAAGCCTAGTATCTATCAGCTGCAAGAAGATGTTCTCTTTGCTTCGTGCTCCCTAGTCTAAAAGTAATTAACTTTTAGGCTAGTGAATGATAGGGACATTTTTCCCCCCTTCGAAGGGGAAATTTGTCAAAAATTTGTTCGGCAGAGTTTTTTCTATATATTCCTTATTCTATGATCGAGGTGGCGACCGAAAAAATATGCTCCATGCGAGCAGCTGGCGCGCTGTGAATTTCTCGCGTCCACAAACATGTGAAGCATGCCAACAAACGAACAACTCGCGTGCTAGCATCTTCAGTGTGGACTATTGCATGTTTGCGCGCATTGTGCTTGCGTGCTGATTCTTTGCTTTCCAATCATTTTGTAGAGAAGCATTCAATTCAGTGTGTATTTAGATACCAACGTGATGAATTGAGACGACGAGGATGTTGCAATTTGCGCAACATCGTACATAATTATTTCAAAAGCTACTAAAAAAAATCAAAAAAAAATTTGTAGAAACTTTTTATTAAAAAAAATGCACGAAAAAGGAAAAACTAATTTTTGGGCGCTGTGTATCAAAAAGCGAGATAAATATTTATTTTATTTTTTATGCTTTTATCTCGTTTTTATTTCTAATACCCAGCTCCCAAGAGGTTATTTTTTCCCTTTTAGTGCATTTAAAAAAAAATTTTTTTGTAAGTTTTTTGTTTCTTAGTCATTTGTATTTGATTAGCATGACTAAAAATCCAAAACGACGCCTGTCTTTCATAACGCTTGTTTATACTTTTTAGTCTTCGAACATGCTTTTGAGATATTCTTAATGACTTTTTGACTCCAGAATCGGATTGATCGACTCCATAAACTCCCAGATGAGATTTTCCTGTAAAATTTGTGCAAAAGGATAATAACGTTATTCCGACAGGATCTTCTGTTATCCTTACAAGGACAGAGTAGTGAAAATATTGTATTGTCATCGGACTTACGTATGTGTGAAAATTTTCAAGTCAATCGGATGAGGGGAAGTGGGACAAAATTAGATTGCATTTGGCCCAGACAAACAGAGCCATAGATGCAAGCTAAGTAAAAGCTTTTAATAAGGACCACAGTTAAAAATGGAATTGATGTTTATAACGGGAATTATTTCTTAACGAAAGATTATCCTTTTCATTGTTCTCCACGTAGATTGCCTCCTGCACATAAAAAAAATCTTCAAAAAATGGTTGACGATTTGTTGCAAAAAAGATTATTCGTGAAAGTTCATCTCTTTATAAATCACTAATTGTATTAGTAAACACAACAAAAGCTACAATTGCCAGGGGCCAATCGTCAAATACTCTAAAACATTTTTTTTGAAAAAATGTATTTATTTACTAAAGGAGGAAAGGAGTGGTCCGATTTAATTTTAATGTATGGAATTGTTATGTAAAATCATATTCTAAACACATTTCATCTTTATAAATTTTTCAATACGATGCAGTTTTCGAGAAACATGAAAAAAGTATTCCATTTGTATTGGGAGAAGCAGCGGTCCAATTGGATATTGATGAATGTATGAGTTATGTAAAATACTATTCTAAACACATTTTATCTCCATAAATTTTTCAATATGGCTTACCGTTTTCCAGAAAATTGCTGTTTCATTTGTATGAGGGTGGGGGGAAGGAATGGCCAAATTTTGTCCGCTCAACAATTTAGCCTAGCCATTTACGAGAAATGTAAATATACAAAATTTCAAGTGTATTGCTAAATCCTTTCAAAAATTATGGTGTTCACGGACCATACAGACGGACGGACATGCGGAAATCAAAAACTTTTGTCATCCCTAACACCCTAGTGTAGTTCATTTTTGTGTATACTAAATATAATATGATATATCACATGGAGTATAAAAATACAACTGGTGAATTAAGATTGTGTGCAGACTGTCGAGTTTTAAATCTTGTTACGCAAAAAGATAATTATTCTTTATCCATACAAAAGATAATTTAGTTAGATTGTTTCAGAAATAAAGAATTAGATTTAAAGAATGTTAGCATTAAATACACGATTTTGGTTACAGCATTACGTCAATTGAAATATTTGCGAATGCCTTTTTACCTTAAAAATTACCCACCAATTTTTTAAAATGATTTGCTTAGAGCAACCGAAGCAACTGAAGAACTTTTTTTTAAATATGTATTTGAATTGATCCGTGAATATTCTTTACAATTAAGTAAAATTAGATAAATGTAATTGTCTTGTTGAAGAAATTAAATATTTGGGTTATATTTCTTTTAAAGGTATTCGTCATTAAAGTTACCTATCACGATGGGGTTATGTTCAGATTTTCGTAGGTTTATTTAAGGCTTTGCTACTATCGCTAAACTATTGTATGATTTGTTACGTAAAATACTAATTTCAATATGAGTGTTGAAGATATCAACTTTTTTAAGTGTAAACTCATAAAACCACCTGTGTGATTGATTCAGATTTTTTAAATTCAACAAATTTTATAATTTACAAAATGCGATTGTTTAATTTAAAAAAGCTATTACCGTCAATATCTTGTTCCTTGAAGTAACGAGCCTGCAAGAAAAAAACTCAATTAAAAGTTAAATTAAAATGTAATATGGATTTTACACACCATACTATCTTTCGCAAATTTTTGTTGAACGTTTCAATGCAAGTAATGCAAAAACCTGCCAAGTGGGTAGTTTGCTGTGAACTTCAATAAAATACTAATAAAGGCTGATTTACAATGCAGCAGTTACGCCAACAGCAACAGTAACATTGATGCCAAGAGCGACAGCAAAAAGAGATGAATTACAATGAAGCAGCAACAGTAAAAATTGACATTTCTGAATTGTTGAATTAACCTTTCTTCCATGATTATCTAAATTAAATTTTTATTAAATAAATAACAATCTTAACCATATTCTGATACTTATTTTTAAACACAAAATTCGTTTCCAAAATTAATCTTTATTGTCAATCACTTGTATACATAACCAACAAAAAGCAGCTGTCAACGTTGCTGTCAACATTGCTGTTCAACGCTGCTGCTCAAATTTAGGATTAGAAATGAATCGGCAGCAAAATATCTCTCTGAAAATCTGACGTCACAGAGTCGATTCTCGACCAATCAAAACACTTTCTCCGTGACGTTGCTGTTGCAACTTTGAGCCTGTTTACATTAGATTTTTTTTAAGGCGTCACGTCTATCATAATTTTTTTGCCGTGTGCACACGGTTCGCATTTTTCGCTACGTCACTCGCCTTTTTGATTTGACTTGAACAGACATTGGGATGAAAATAACCTCAAAATTTAACTCAGTTGTGAAATGATTGTAGTGAAATTTGTTAAATTTAATGAAAATATGGATCATATAATGATTGCAGTAACAAGTTTTTTATATGCTTCATCAACAACGGCTCTATTTTTGTGCCAATCTGAAAAAGAAAACTCGGAATTTTTAAATGCGAACGACACCACAGCAAACAACGAAATGACAAATAAAAGCAAAACGAGACTCAAACCGGTTTGCGACTGAAAATTTTAAGTGAATCTAAATTTTGTTCGCTCTTTTTGGTTTCCCCCCCCATCAGTTGCCCGGAGCAAATGACGTGACGCCTCCAAATGAGTCCTAATGTAAACAGGCTCTTTCAGTATTGAAAAAGATCTTTCCACATTCATACTAGTTGCGTTTTTTTAATGTTCTAGAACACAGAACATTAAAAAAACGATTCAGAGTAAATGGGAAATTTCATCGAGTTCGAATGGCAACTAACTTCACGTTGGTTACATCAGTAGGCCGTTACTACTATATTTTCTTGATATAATCACGATTCGCTATATCCCATGATTAAAACTATTTCGCTGTCGAATAGAACCAACGAACCACCAACAAAATCCTCAATTGAGAATATGTTATGGTTCTGGTTTAGTCTTTTTCTTTTAGATATTAACACGTTGACGGACAGTAGAAACAAGTGAAATTCGAACAAGTGAAATTCGACAGTAGAAACAAGTGAAATTCGAAAATTGACACTAGGCTTCTACTTGTACGCTGGTAAATGCACATTTGTGCTGCTACAGCCGCAGTGTCTAAAAACGACCGTTTCGTATTGGACGGCTATTGCCGTCATGTCACATAGTGAACTTGAACTTGACGGCTATAGCCGCAACTGTCCGTCAACGTGTTAATACACTTTAATTATTTAGCAATATTTTATTATTCAAAATGTTTACAATTTGACACTTAACTTTATACGTTAAAATAATATTGTACTTATACTTTAGATATTTTAATATTATACTTTCTACTTAAAGATTTACGATGGGAGTCAAGTCTTCGAGTACTGGTCATCTCGAGGTTAGGAAAAGATCTGATCTTTAATATTGAATAAATTTACTTGGAAGCATAGCGATTGAGTCAATGGTTTTTGTTAAAATGCTTGCGTGTCAAAATATTCGTTTTCTTATCGATGAGGATGTTTACTTTGATTTTATTACTTGGATATCGATGTCGATAATTAAGCGGTGGTCCACTTGAAATATTTCTTGGAGATTGAAATTGTTTATAAATGAAAATATTTAGTAACTGATATAGGGTGGTCCATAACACCTTCCCCCTTGGATTTGACGAATGATATATTATTCGTCAAACGATAAACTTCCTGCTCTTCCCGCTATTGCGCGTCTTCCTAATGTCATTTTTCTTTTCGGGATTCTCTCGATTTCTTGACTCAAAGGTTCTAATTGTATGTTTTCTTGATTTCTTTCATAACGAACCGGTAAGTTATTATATTGATTTACCACTACGGATTTACAACAGCAACAATTCTTATTTATTTGTAATTGCTTAGGTAAATATGGTTTAATACAATTATAAAATTTTAATAAAATGATTATTGATATAATAAAAATTATTGTAAATATAATGTACGTAAAATAATTTCCATATCGTACTATATGTGGCTCATTGTGTATTTGATCAATTCGATCATTAAGAGAATTTAATTTATGTGAGGCCACGTTTAAATCTTCTAGTTTAATATTTCGCACATGGTCCCGTAGACTGTAGTATCTCAAAAAAATGTGTTTTTGAGTAATTATTCCATTATGTAAAGGAAAATTGACTGAATCAAATGAAAAACAAATTTAAATGTAAACGTAGTCCTAAAATTTATTTTTTTTTGGTTTTTTAAATTCCCATTTTTTAAAATTTAAATTGATTTTGTGGAAAACAAACCTATCTCTATCTTTTATTATTGCAAAAAAAAAAAATGAAGCAAATGATCTGTAAATTATTATCAAAAGAGTAATAAATTGAAATATTACTGTACAGACAACAGAAAAAACAATTATTCATAAACAATTATTTTGAAATGAAAACTTTGAATGCGTTTTTCTCAAAATGGCCGATTTTGAGATACTACAGTCTACGGGACCATGTGCGATTTGACAAATTAATATGTTCGAGGTAAAAATTCAAATCGGTTTTATTTGTTTTTTCTGTTTCACAACAAATATCTTCTATGATATTAACTTTTGGAATAACATAATGAAATTCATTGACAATTTCGCTCTTAGCGACTAGTTGGGTTTTGGTTGAATAAACTCTACATCCTGGCTTCAGGTATAACATTCCTGTTTTTGATATTGTTTTTTCTATGAGTAAATTTTTACATGATATTGTTAATAATTGTGGTGTACTTAATACATAGATCCATGTATTCATTAATACACTCTGCCAAATCTCTAAGTTGCCAATCAAATATCTTGTTTTACAATCTTTTGGAATCTTTAAATTGATTTCGGTTAATAAAGAAATTTCACAAATTGGATTATTTAAAGTTACATACATTACATGATTTTCACAAAGATATCGAGTTTGATTGATTATTTTACAGTTACTCAAATCTTTAACCCGTACGTAGTTCAATTTATTTTTGGAAACTATTAAATATTTAAAATCTGATTCTATAAATATATATGTCTTCTGATCGTTATGTGGAATAGGTAAAGGAATCAAATGGTAGACGTGATAATCTAACTCGTCAATTATCGGAATATTTATAACAAATATTAATTTATTAGATCGATATGCGTATTGTATTTTGCTAGTTTCGTAATATAGATTCATTTTATTGATTTGTAACTCAAAGGGAAATGCTTTACCGCTTGGTAAATTTTGTAGACCTTTTCGTAGTTCAATTAAAAATGTTTCCGGACTGATCAAACTTGGATGTATAATATTGTTTTTTCCAAAAAGAATTATACTTATTATTTCATTTAATTCGACTTCCAATTCGTTTAATATATACCCGATCATAGTAAGATATTCTAATATTTCTGTATCTAAATCTTGATTCTTGTTAATAGTTTCTTGTTGAAAAATGAAAGAATTTAACTTATCAATATTGTCGTTTAAATGTTTTTCACTATATTTTAATTTTGAAATTGATTCATTAAAATTTGATATGGTTGATTTCACAACATTTATCTGTTCTTTCAATAAAGATTGCATGTTTGCCTCGTCACCTTCGACTTTCTCAATTGCTTCGTCATAATACTGTGCATCATTAGAGTCCATTGTACCAAAAAGAAATTTAGCGGCTGAACCAATAAAATTTAGCAAACCTCTTTTGCTTTTACTTGTTCCAATTATGTTATTGATTGTATTTTCTTTTTTTATCAATGACGGCATCTGAACATGAAAAAACTTTAATGTCTGAGCACAATATAACTTAGAATGTTCTGTAGTTGTTAAGTCGCATATTTTTATAGATTTCTTTAATATTATTTTAGCAAAGTTTAATTTTTCCGAATAATTCTTTATATTGATGTATGTCACTAGCTTCAAGTGATCTGAGTATAAATTTGCAATGCCAATGTTTTCGTAGAAAATACCACTCCCTGAATCAATAGGTGTAATCCTATAAAGATCCTCGATATTTTCTCCTCTTACGGATATTGTGAAGATAGAGATAATAATTAAGATTCTGTAATTGTAAAAGGTTTAAGTAAGTTGGAATGAATCTTTTGGGTTTTATTTTTTATTTGAATGATTATATTATTTTTATCGCAGATTTTTATAACTTTAAATAGGCCTTTCCAGTTTGGAGATAACTTTTTCGATAAACCTGTTTTAATTATATTTTGTTTCATTAAAACTAAATCTCCTATTTTATAATTTTGATTGGAGATTTTGCGATCATAATACTTTTTACTTGTTTCTTTGGAATTGTTTATATTTTCTCTGGCTTTTTCAAAGGTTTTGTTTAATTTTAATTTGAGTTGGCTGATATATGAATCATAAGTATATCTAAATTCTGGAGATGCAGTTATTGAACTTGGTAATACTGGCTTTTGTCCAAAAACGAGTTCGTAAGGACTGAATTTAGTAGTTGAATGAACTGCGGTGTTATATGCGAACATTGCCAAAGGAACATATTCGTCCCAGTCTGATTGTTTATCATTTATATAATGTTTTAAATAATCTTTTAATGTTGAATGCGATCTTTCTAATGCGCCGTTAGATTGTGGGTGATATATTGAAGTATTAAGTAATTTTATATGGAATAATTTGGATAAATCTTTCATGAGTTGTGATGTAAAATCTGAACCGTGATCGGTTAGTATGAACTTTGGTATTTCAAATTTTGTTAAGAACTTCAATAATTCGTTAGCTATTGTTTGAGATTCGTGGTTTGGAATTGGATATGCATCGGAAAATTTAGTTAAGTCATCTTGTAACGTTAAAATAAAGCGATTACCCTGTTCTGTTATCGGTAAAGGTCCTACGATATCTAAACTAATCTTTTCAAACGCAAAACTTGCAGTAGATGTGATTTCCATAGGAGCTTTATTAGTTCTTCTCGAGGTTTTGTTTATTTGACATGATTTACAACCCTTTATGTATTTCTTAACATCTTTTTTCATATTGGGCCATTTATAATATTGCTTTAGTTTGTTATATGTTTTGTGGTAACCATTATGTCCACTATTTGGAATATCATGAAATTCTTTTAGAATTTTAGGTATCTCTTCCTCTTTAGGATTTATTATTTTACCATGAAATATATTGATTCTAATATTTTCATTTCGAAATACAAATTTGATTATATCTCGTAATTTGTTATAATTGAATTGATTGAATGCGTCCACTGGATTCGGAAAATTTATTTCATCACCCTTTTCTTTATTCAATATATTCTTTAAATTCCGCAGACAATAAAAAAAATCTTTGTATGAGGGTTTTTCAAAAAAATTGTATTTTAAATAACAATGATATATAATTTGTTTCGGATTTATGTTGGATTTATCAATGTCGTATAATTCATTGGTTTTATTCAAAATTTCCTCCTTGTTTGCACATTTGTCCAGAAAGTATTGCATATGAGGATTTTGTTCGTCTTTATCTAGTGCTGTAAAATATGCAATGCTTGTTTTTATCGTTTCTATAGAACTATCAACATCGTTAAAATCATAAACGTTTGCTTCCATAGAATTATAATAAAACTTTACATAATCTTCGAAAGTATCTTCGAATTGATTCATTGAAAAAATGGTTTCGTCATTAGAACTTTGTCTTACTTGTATACGAGAAAGAGCATCAGCATTTGAATTTACTCTTCCTGCTTTATATATTATTTCGTAATCAAATTCCTCAAGTTTAAGTCTCCATCTAATGAGTTTACTCCCTGGGTCTTTGACATTAAATAACCATGTGAGAGGCCTATGATCAGTTACGATCTTAAATTTTCTTCCATATAAGTATGGTCGAAATGTTTGAATAGCCCACACGATTGCTAAAAGTTCTCTTTCTGTTGTATTGTAATTTGATTCTGCCCTATTCAGTGGACGACTGGCATAGGAAATTGGCAGATCCATTTTTTCGTCATTCAACTGACTTAACACTGCACCTATTGCAAAGTTAGAAGCATCAGTTGTAACAATGAATTCCTTTTCAAAATTCGGATACTGAAGTATCGGAGCAGAAATTAATTTCTCTTTTAATAAATTGAAAGATTCATTTTGTTCTACGCTCCATTCAAACTTTACGTCTTTCCGAAGTAGCTTTGTCAATGGCTTAGTTATTTTTGAGAAATTCTCTATAAATTTCCTATAATAACCGCATAATCCAAGGAATGATTTAATTTGTTTGGGGTTTTTAGGAGTTGGAAAATCCTTTACGGCTTGAACTTTTTCTTCATTAGGGGATACACCATTTTCTGATATTACATGACCTAAATAGTTTACCTCATTGCGCATAAACTCACATTTTAATGGTCCTAGCTTCAAATTTGCTTCTTTAACTTTTTCGAAGATTTGCTTTAATTTTTGTTCATGATCTCTTATAGAATTTGCGTATATGACAATATCGTCAAGGTACACGAAACAGATAATACCTTGTAGACCTGATAAAATGGAATTCATAAGCCTTTGGAAGGTTGCAGGTGCGTTTTTTAATCCAAATGGCATTCTAAGATATTCATAGTGACCAAGAGGTGTAGAAAACGCAGTTTTTGCACGATCCTCAGGTTTCATGTTTACCTGATGAAAACCACTAGCGAGGTCTAGTGTAGTAAAGTACTTTGAAGAACCAAGTTGATCTAGTATCTCGGTAATATTTGGTAACGGAAATGCGTCTGGAATAGTTACATTATTTAACTTGCGATAATCAATGACAACTCGCCATTTCATTTTACCAGATGCGTCTTTTTTCTTAGGGACAACCCATAAAGGAGCGGACCATGGTGAAGTTGATGGTTGGATAATATTATCTTTTAGCATTTTATTAATTTGATCATTGACTTCGGATTTATGTATTTCTGGATATCTATAGGTTTTCGCGGCAATAGGACATTTTTCTGAAATTATTATTTCATGTTGTATGGAATTTGTATGAGATAAAGGTTCTCCTTCTAAATGAAATATGTCTTGGTACTCTGAGCAAATTTGAAATAAGGATTTCTTCTCTTCTTCGTTCAAATGTTCAGTTCGTATCACCTCTTTTAGTTTTTTAAATCTATTACCTTGTAATAGAAATTTACTGGTTTGAAATTTCATATTATTTTCTGACTTTCCCATAAAATAAATTTCCTTCGGAATTGGATCAATTTTCACATTTAATTCTTTAATTTGAACATTTTCGTCGTTTATATTTAAGATGGTCGCATATGCTTTATTATTTTTATTAACTTTAATAATTGCCCGACTTAAAAATATGCCTTTCACGATTTCCAATTGTGGAATAATACCTTCTTTTAATTCCGGATTTAAAATAACTATTTCAATTGGCGTAATTGATCGCGCCTTTAAATCAAAAACTTTGTTTTCTGATTCTAAAATTTCGTTCGTAGGCAATTTAATTATTTTATCGTTTAAAACGATTTCTTCTTCAAAAATATTAATTTTAATTTTATGCTTCATTAAGAAGTCATTTCCAATTATTCCGTCTAAAGGAATATTATTTTCTCCTGAGAGAACATAAAATTTATGTGAGATCTTTTCTCCCCCAAGTTCCATGTTTAACCATAATGAGCCCACAGCTAAAGTGGATGAACACATGCCTTGCAAATTTATTTGTTCCGCGCGGTTTATTTTTAAAGAACTTTTAATCGCACTTTCTTTAACTAGGCTAACGGAAGCACCTGTGTCTATTAAAAAGGTTAAAAATTTTGCTCGAGACGATGACGAGAAAGCTTTAATGTATAACCTATTTTCAAAAACATAATTAATTCTAAACGTCTTATTAATATTTTGCTTATTACTACAATATTCGAATTTTTGATTTGTCTTTGATTTTTCTTCATTTCGACTTTGTGTTAAGTGTTGTTCCTCTGATAGGAACTGCCTTTCTCGTTTTTTGAATTGCGATAATTACAATTTTGATTTCTATTTTGCTCATTATATATTCTTTTGCGACATTCATTTATCAAATGACCATTTTCTTTACAATAATTGCAATATTTCAGTCTCTCATATTTGGAAGACGAGGACTGATTTCCCATAAAAACATTGTTTGAACGTTTACCTTGATCTTGATTTCTGAAGCAATTTTGGGTATTGTGATTTGTTTTCTTACAAATCTTACAAAATTTTTTTTGAAAAGATAAATTCTTTGTATTCTCAACAAGGTTTTGAATTTTTTCTTCTTCGATTGCAACTTGCATTGCTTCCGAGAGATTTTTGACATTTCTTGCCCGGAGAATATTCCCGATTCTCGAATCTACATTCAAAACAAACGTATGCAATATTAAATCGTTCATTGCAGCAATTCTTCCTTTCAATTCAGTAGGGTCTTCAATAGATTGTTGAACTGATATTATTAACCTTTTCGCGGCTGTTTCAATTCGAACAATATACTGGGAAATCGTTTCTTTAGGATCTTGTTTGCATTGTTGTAATTCAACTAGCAAATGAGAATGATGTTTCTTATTTCCGTATAGGAGTTTAAGGAAATCACTCAATTCCTCCCACGTTTCAAATGAATGATTTGAAACTGCGGCTTCAGCTTTACCCTCGAGTTGGGTAATTGCATAATCTAACAAAACGGGAACTTGTGAATTTCGCGCGAGTTTGAAAGCACGTTTACAACCGGATAAGTATGAACTAAGATTTTCGCGACTTCCATCAAACGATTTTATAAACTTCAATAAAATATTAAGATTGATTTTCTCACTTGATTCTACTACTTCTTCCGTTTCCGAATATTCAAGATTTTCACTTGACTGAGCCATTTTACAATAATTATCTTGGAATTTATTTATATATTTTTTTTTCACTATCACTTCTTAAATATTCTAATTTATCTTTACAAAAAAATTACAAAAGGACTTAGTCTAGACTTACTGAAGAACCATCTTTTGGATCGTTGATCAATTTAAGGATTGAAATCCACCGTCGTTCCACTTCTCAAAATAGTTGACTGTTCACTGCTTTCAGCTGACGTTCTTATGATGTCATCAGAAACACGTAACTCCGTATGCTGATTCCTTTGATTTCGTTGGTCTGAAAGAAGGATTTCTTCAGACTCCCTCGGTGACTGCTTCCAATGAGATTTTTTAAAATTTATTCCAATCGGATTTTGATGTATGGGAGTTTTATGTAGAATCATATCCTAAATAACTTTTGTTCTTGCACTTTTTTGATAAGATGCACCGTTTTTGAGATATTCGCAAAAAACGATTTCGTTCGTATGGGGGGTACCCCCCCTAATGGACCGTTTTCGCCCATTAACGAACTTAGCCTCGCATTTTACGAAAAACGGATCTGCGCAAAATTTCAAGGCTCTAGCTCAATCCGTGCGTCCGCAATCGAGTTCACAGACAGACGGACAGACGGACGGACGGACATGCGGAAATCAAAATCTTTTGTCATTCCTAACACACTGGTGTAATTCATTTTTGTGTGTGATGACGGGATCTTGGCGTTACAAACGGTAAGGCAAAGTTAGTATACCCTTTGGTATTCCATACCATACGGGTATAAGAATTTCAGCGGTATTGTTCCTTACTTGGCACGTTGCCCTTAACCCACGTCAACATTAACAAATATTCTTTTGTTTTTGGGTAAGCTCCGTTAAAATTAAAAAAATATTCTTTTGTCAGATGTCGTCACGAAAGATAAAATATTTTCATTTGGATAGCAGTAATAGAATTGGTGATAGCTGTAAAAGTAACACTCAAGAAATATGAATAGAAGTCCTCTTTAAGTTTCTATTTTGGCCCCAACTTCCAAAAAAATTTTTTTTTCCTTTTTAGTGCACTTTTACATTGTACAATAAAAGAGAGCAAATTGTTTGTTTCTATTTTGGCACCAACTTCCAAAAAAAAATTATTTTTTCCTTTTTAGTGCATTTTTAAGTCGGTTTTTTTTACTTTTTTTTAAAAAGTTTTTTATTTTATAATTTTTAGTGACTTTTGGTATATACATATTATATAGATATATTTAATGTTAGGAAATGGGTAGAGCTGCGCCCCACGTGCGAAAACGGCGTTACGAATCGATAGCCTTCAACCCCCTTAGTGACACTGGAAAGTTTCATTAAGATCGGACCAGCCAATTCGAAGATACCAGGCGAGGGGTATCGAGGGGAGGGAAAAGTCAGGTTTTGTAGTGGAAAATCAAACCCCTTAGCCTTCTTAGTAATACTGTAAAGCTTCATTAAGATCGGACCACCGAATTCGAAGATACCAGGCGAGGAGTGTCGAAGGGGAATTTTCTCAGAGGGGATACCTATCTAGATCGTATTTTTGTCCCCGAAAATCCCTAACACCCAAGTTTCATAAAAATCGTTAGGCCTGTTTTCGAGATCCATTGTGCAGACAGACAGACTGACAGACAGAAGGACGACAGTCCTAGTATTATATTATAGGATATACCTATTTAATGTTAGGAAATGGGTAGAGCAAAACTTTAATCGTTCCAAACAGCGAATTTTTAGGGATGGCAACAGTAAGTTGTAAACTAAATTTTAGAGGTCGACAGCAAAAATTTTGGTCACCAACATTTTTTAGATCGACAGAAACCTTTCGTTAACCTTACAGACTTCTAAACATTAGAATTGGATTAGGCGACCCTAAAAACCCCCATATGTGTTTGTTTTTTATCTGGAAAATTTGAGGGTTGAAGGATTCGCTGCCCCCCAAAATATACGCATAAAAATTTTCAGACCGATCGGACCATCCGATTAGGGGACAGGGGAGGGGTTAAGAAGCGAAAGGGGTAGGGGAAAATAGATAAGGGGAAAACACTAGCCGTCCCCCAAAATGTGAGCATACAAATTTTCAGATCGATCGGACCATCCGATTGGGAGTTGATAGGGGAGGGGTTAAGAAGCGAAAGGGGTAGGGGAAAACACTAGCCGTCCCCCAAAAAGGTACGCATACAAATTTTCAGACCGATCGGACCATCCGATTGGGAGTTGACAGGGGAGGGGTTAAGAAGCGAAAGGGGTAGGGGAAAATAGATAAGGGGAAAACACTAGCCGTCCCCCAAAAAGGTACGCATACAAATTTTCAGACCGATCGGACCATCCGATTGGGAGTTGACAGGGGAGGGGTTAAGAAGCGAAAGGGGTAGGGGAAAATAGATAAGGGGAAAACACTAGCCGTCCCCCAAAATGTGAGCATACAAATTTTCAGATCGATCGGACCATCCGATTGGGAGTTGACAGGGGAGGGGTTAAGAAGCGAAAGGGGTAGGGGAAAATAGATAAGGGGAAAACACTAGCCGTCCCCCAAAAAGGTACGCATACAAATTTTCAGACCGATCGGACCATCCGATTGGGAGTTGACAGGGGAGGGGTTAAGAAGCGAAAGGGGTAGGGGAAAATAGATAAGGGGAAAACACTAGCCGTCCCCCAAAATATACGCATACAAATTTTCAGATCGATCGGACCATCCGATTGGGAGTTGACAGGGGAGGGGTTAAGAAGCGAAAGGGGTAGGGGAAAATAGATAAGGGGAAAACACTAGCCGTCCCCCAAAAAGGTACGCATACAAATTTTCAGACCGATCGGACCATCCGATTGGGAGTTGACAGGGGAGGGGTTAAGAAGCGAAAGGGGTAGGGGAAAATAGATAAGGGGAAAACACTAGCCGTCCCCCAAAATGTACGCATACAAATTTTCAGATCGATCGGACCATCCGATTGGGAGTTGACAGGGGAGGGGAAGGCCGGGAAACGTCGGAGAGAGGGGAAATGAAAATGGGACCAACTAGGGAGTGAACTCTGTCATCCACCAACGTTTCAACAAAATCCATGCAACGGCACCCAAGTACTGCGTGAACATACAGATATAAAATAAATAAATAAATAAATAAATAAATAAATAAATAAAGTTGAACCAAAACGAATTGATAACCTCCTCCTTTTTTGGAAGTCGGTTAAAAAACGTAACTGTTGTTACAGAAGGTGCGTTCTTCTTTCTCGAGAAACTTTGAGCGGCTAGAGTACCTCTAAAAGAATTAAGTAATAAAGGAATTATACAGTCAAAAAGTTTCAGTGCCCATTTACACGATCAAGCCTAGTACGCAGTTCGAGTAAAATGGAATTTTCCATACAAATTTAACACTGCGCTTAAATTTAACCTCAGAAATTTTACCAAGCGGTACGCAGTTCGCTGGTAAAATGATGTGAAAAACTCATGTTGCAATGTTGCCTACACTACACTACACTAGACGGCGTAGAAAGTCTCCACTTGATTTTACCAGCATTTTAACTGTTCGGTACATTAAATTCGAGGTAAAAATTTGACAGATGAAAATAATAGAGGTTCTGTTTCCAGTTTTCTTAACGAGTGTGGTTTTTTAATTGTGTGTGCTCGGCTGTCAATGTTTTTTCTCCACAAACAGTTTTTACTTGAGTTTTAATGTGCCAATTTGGAGACCGCGTTAAAATTTCATTTTACTCGAACTGTGTACTAGGCTAAAGTTACCTGATGTCAAATAACTTTGATTATCTAAATGATCTGTGTAAGTTTCTTCCATTTGGCGTCAAGGCCAATTCAAATAAAAATCAAATTAGTTTTAATTTTCATCCAATAATATGATGGATTTACGAGGAAGTAAAATGAAAGTTCGATTTGAATTTGAGTCGCTTTTGTTTTAAAACACGGTGGGTTATACAGAAATGTTGCATAACTACAGCGCGACGTAGCAAGGGTGGGGTTCACTCCGGCAGAAGTCTTTTCACGAAAATTTTTTGTTGTTGATTTCTTACCGACCCTCAATATTTTATCTACTCAGAGCAACAACTTTCTAGGTCCTGTACAAGTTTTTCAGTTTTAAACTTCTCTGAAAGAGACTTTTTTTAGAGATCATAAAAAAATTTATCCCTAGTTCATGAATCAAACACAACCGATTACGCAAATCTGTGTTTCATTCTGGCACACTTCTGCGCATGACGTAGTCAAATATCAGCATAAGAGCGTAGTCAAATATCAACAATATGGAATTAGTTCTGTTTTTCTGTGGAAACACAATATTAATACAATATTTATTTTTATTATTTTTAATAAAGCGTAGGAAAACAACGTCTGTGCATATTAACAAGTATTTGTGAAAATTTTAAGAAATAAATGAAACAAGATCTAAGTTATTTTTCTTTTTTCTAGAAATTAAATTTTCATATAATTCTTTATTTAATTTTCTTATCCGAAAATACATCCTCGACTTGAAAAACAAGTTTTTTACTTTGAAGTTTTACTGAATATTTGTTTCTTTGGACAACTTGATTAAATATTTTAAGTAATCTTTCCTTATGCCTAGGTTTTCCCCATTAACGGCAAGGAAAATTTTGTCCAGTGCCGTCACATGAGCCATCATTTCCTCAGTCGGGTTGGAAAGACCACCTTCACTTAAATTGTTGACCCAAGAGTAAGTGATGTCCTCTAACAGATTTACACTGTAGCCAGCCTCGGAATTTTTAAGCTTATGGCAAATATAACCTGCCAGGTTTTCCCAGCCATCGTAAGCCATAGGAAATTCGTCTTCCGGTTCTGGGCTATACCCAAATAGCATTTTAACCAGCAAATATGGTGTTTATCCCCATATTTCGTCACCATGCAAATCGCGGCGATAAGCAATTTATGTCGCGGCCACGTCATAGTGGTGCGAATGAGACGCGCAACGACATCCATAGTGGGGAACACTTTTCAGCGGTTTGCGGCGTCGCAATTACGACAGGGACAAAATTAGTTGCCTCAAGCTTTATGCTAGCGTCATCTGACGGCATTATATCACACAAATATCGAGCGGCGTTTTCTTTCTCCCTCGAATGCTTACTTAACTTGTTGAGTGAACAGAGATGAACAAATAAAAACGGAAACAGAAAGCGAACAAGAAAAATTTAATGGCGATAAATTAATGGAAACTTTTTGTGGAGTATTATTTTATAATGGACTTTTCCTCCGATTGCATGTCGTGATTTTAGTTGCAATAAAAAATTTTCAACAATAGTGGATCTGAAATTTAAACAGATTTTAATGGGCCATCAAATTATTTAGTTCTTAACGAAATATTTCTTTAATTTTATTTTACAGGTCAAATTAATTTTTCATTTTGCAATGAAGTTTTGATGCCAATAAAATTGTGCTGTTTCAAAAATGTCTCCTATCCATCTTTTATACAATTTCCTACAGTTATTAGCCTGAAATAAGAAATTTAATTCTCGAAGCGAAATCGTTTGCATCAAATGTCAATAGGGAATATGGCGGCTGAAGGTATCAACTTTTTTTTGTGTTTGTTAGACGGGGACTTTAATGAAACTCTAGCAACAATGTCGACACTTTTTCCATCACACGCTTCTTCAAAGCGAATCTGGCATTCAGGGTCCACAGCTAATCACTGTTTCGACCCGAAAACCATCAAATGATTTTCATGAAGCGAATATTGCCCCACAGACGAATCGTTGATCACCAATTTCCCCACTAAAGCAATTACACAGATATTTATTGTTTACAAAACCCTTGCTTGTCGCCGTGTTTATCTCCCTCTTCCCCGTCTTGTCAACCTGTCGACTCTCCTTCCATTCGTCTAGAGTTCCTATATACACTATATCCATTCAGAACTTGCTTCAATGATTGATCTTCATTTATGATGTAGTCTTGATATCGCTTGGGCATCTTCCGTTGCCTAACTGGTCTTCCTTCTCGTCTATCAGCTCTGTTGTTTTCTGTAGCTGCTACTGTTGGTTCTAGATCGGATTCTTCGTGTTCCAAATTTTCGTCTTCCATTTCAATTACGGCAGCTTCCATCACGCTGTCCTCATTGGTAGGAATTCTTTTAAAATGGGATGCATTTCGTGTCACAGTATTTCCTTCTCGCTCTGCTACTATCTGCGTTCCCTTGACGTCCGTGATAATGTATGGCGTTGGATTAAATAGCGGTATCCCTTTATTTCTGTACTGTTTTTGTTGATGGAGAAAACTATTTCGTTATTTACGTCTTCGTTGTTTTCTCTGTTTTCAACTTTATGGACTAATGATGGTTTCTTTGCAAAATGATTTCTTTTTCCACAGATATGACATGTCTTCCCAAATGCCGGGCAGCTGTTTCTTCCCTTTGCATGAAATTCTTTTCCACAGTTTAAACACGTTTTTCGCTTTTTGCTTTCCGGAGCTGATTTTTTTTCTCTCTTTGTTATGAGATTTGTTAATTTTGTTTATACCTGTATCTCCTTGACTTAAATCTAACGCTTGTTTATTGACAACTTCACTCGTTCGTTAAAATTCCACCACTTCCTTGATAGATAAATTGGCTTCCCTCAAAACTTTACGTTTTAATTCCTCAGCAGTGGGATTCTTGGCAAATTCGATAAATAACGATCTGGAAAGATCGCTAAGGGTATTACCCAGTGAACTAAAAATGTCTTATTAAGGCATTATAAAGGCATTATCTTAATGCATTATCTTTACCTTATTTTTGCCTTATTTTTGTATAGGCCATTTCCGCGTATATAAGGCCTTACAACTAAGGCAACATTAATAGTAGATGTTTTTGCCCCGGTGATGGCGCTGATTGCTTAGATGGTAAAAATTTCTTTATTAAAACGGTCTTTAAGCCTTAATCTATTACTTTTTCTATAAAAAATATTTACCGAGTCGTTTAAATTCTCCTGACAGCCAACACAAAACTTCAACAAAAAATAACTTTTTTAGTTCAGTTTTCCAACACACGCATAAAAGGTGCGTTTTTCCTGAGATGAACTTCCATCTCATTTTAATTTGGAGGCTTTTATATTATTTGTCTCATGTCTTAAAGACACCTTAGCGATAATGCCTTAATAATTTTTCACTGGGTATTTTGCACAGGTGGTTAATTTTCTTCTGGCGGCGAAAATTTAAATACAATCTTGACAGTAGCGGCAAATTTAAAATTTGTTTTAAATTCGACATATTTTGAAAAGTAAACAAATAATAATTTTCTTTCGAAAAAGTGTAATATTTAGCTGTGAAAAGTGTTTATATAAGTCGGGCGGCCAGCCAGCAGTTTTTTATGCAATTCTGGTTGGATTTCCGCACACTTTTCCTTTGAAAAACAAAATAGAAAAGTCTCCGAAAATCGTTTTAGAATTTCCCGGGATTAGCCAAATGAAAAGGTTTTACGTTTTTGGGAAAAAATTTTAACAATCACAACAAAAAAATGTCACAGAAATAAACACAAATGGTTGAGGTTAAATACAAAAGATTTTTTTTTTGCTGTCAGCAATTTCGATTCAATTCAATCACAGAATAACAGAAGAGAAACAATCGAGAATTTCAATGTTGCACGGTAGAGAGAAGAATCGGCGATAGAAAAAAATATCTTCAACTCGCTTTAAATTTTCGAATTTTCCGGAATTCCTTTTCTTGCCTTTATATTCAAACCGAACACGCAAAAGAGATAAAAAAAATATAACATGCGAAATTTGTTTTGCAGGGTTTGATACGGAATTTTTTTCATTATTCCAGCAATCGAAAAAATCTAACTTCTCCTCACACAAAACACTTTTTAGAACATAAAACGCAATGCGGGATCGATAAAATGACAATTCGATCGAGTTTTGGTTTCATCCATTCCAAGAAACTCATTTTCTGCCAAAATTGAAAATCAACCAAAAACGATTTCCATTGCAACCCTGTTTGCATATTTTCTTCTTTGTGTGCAAATCAATTGTAAACAAAATGACGTCGTTTTGTTTACATTTTTAGTTCAATTTTTCCGAGAAAGGTTGGAAGAACTATTTATTATGCCAAAATTGGAATTTTTAAAATGCCTCGTCAAGCAATGTTCCGCGGACAGCTTAAAAAATCCCGAAAGAACGTTTTTTAGGGTACCGAAAGCACCAGAAAGGTAAACTTTTTCGATTAGACACAAAAAAGGGGGAAAATTTAGGAAACACTAAAATTTTCTCGTAATTCCGAGGAAATCAATTTTTTTTTAAAGAATTACGTTATCCGCCGCTTCTCCGCGTATCACATAACGATAAACACGTCACAACATCCACGATTTTACACAATAAATCGGCATAAATTCAAAACGTTTCCGACATTTATCTCGATTTGTTTTTTTGTTCGGTTTGACAAACGTCAAACCTTGGTATTACCTGATTCAAGGTTTCGTGATTCAAAAACTGCAGAAGGCGCGTAGATTTGAATTTCAATAAATTTCTGAACTTTGAATTTCATCTTTTGGATTTGTAAGGGTTTTAAGTTCTCAACGAATTATTTGTCGGATCTAAAAGCTTAGTCTCAGAATAGGGTATTGGAGTAATGTCGATTACATTAACTTTTTGATAAAAAAAAGTTTTTACTAGAATCTGAGCGACGAACATTAACGCTTCTTTAAAAAAATCAACGTAATTAATTCATACATACTAACTGTTATTAAGGATATGAATTAAATTAAATTTCCGCGAATTTCCATTTTGTGATTTTAGCGGAATAAAATTATGTGCATCAACATATCCAATAGTTTAATTCTGGCAACCCCCTGGAATTTCATCCGCCATTTCTGGGCACACATATAAAGCAATTCGTGTGCTTACAAGGGAAATGAGATAGCCACATAAGGCCCGGAAAGTTCTTCGCACATCAAAAATTTTTGTTCCTCGATTCCCTTCTGTTATTCTGTGATTCAATTTTATTGCACTTTTTTGCTGCCAATATGTGTTTTCCTCCCTCTTTCGGCACTACAACCGGTTTCCGCTGTTGGCCTCTACAAGCAAGAGTAATTCTCATTTCGCTGTTGCGTGAAAGATCTCTTTTCATCAGCGGTTTGAAAATTTCAACTTGATCACAAAGTAAAGGCGATTTTAGTTTCGTTTTTTAAAGGAAAAGGCAAATACGAGTAATGTTTAGACAATTAAGGGACGCATTCAACATTTTATTTCGTTTTTGCCAACGCGACAACAATTAAACATTCTTAAGTGGCCGAAACTCAAACATTAGTGTTTATAGTGTTTATCCCATTTTTTTCCGGGAAAAAATGGCATTAGGGGGTTTTTGAGGTCGCTGAATCCGATTCTGACATTTGAAATTCTGTAAGGATAACGGAATGTCCTGCAAAGATAACGTGAGTTTCCTTTTGCTCAAATTTCCCGCGAAAGATCTTTTCTGGAGGTTTTTGGTAGGTCAATTCAAGACTAAAAAGTATAAAATAAAAAAAAAAAAACACTTTAAAAAACAAGTTTTATAACCTTATACACTTTCAAAATGCACTAAAAAGTAAAAAACAAGTTTAAAGTTTCAGAAAAAATGTTTTTATAAATTGCGTGTTGTTGTGAAAATATAAAGTGTGTGAAGAGCATTTGCTCTTGAATCTGTAATAGCGGTTTCATACTGTGCAACGCAGCACACTTTATATTTTCACAACAACACGCAATTTATAAAAACATTTTTTGTGAAACTTTAAACTTGTTTTTTACTTTTTAGTGTATAAGGTTATAAAACTTGTTTTTTAAAGTGTTTTTTTTTTCTTTTTTTTTTTTTTTTTTTGAATTTGATTTAGGTTGGTCCAGCAAAGCTATATGACCATGTGTCAAAGATAATCATCTCTCACTACACATGAATGGTGCAGCGAGTAGGTTTTTTAGAATACCACATGTGCGCCATGAAAATGGCGACATGTCTGAACTGGCTTGTACAGTCGGAATCACGACCGACACCCGAGCCCCCCTGGAACACACAACTCTGCACTCTAAAGACACTCCAAGATGGCGATTCCTCCGACCGGAACCAATCTCGACCACCTCCAACGGCAACTCGAGAGAGTCTGTTTTTTTTTCCTTATATTTCCGTTTTTCCAATGCAGCACAAATGTCAAAACTGATGTGCTGAAGAGAGCTTAATAAGTGATGCAGGGTTGTATCCATTGTTTTTACTTGATTTCGTTCGTAATTTTGTTGAAATTACGTACTTTTAGTGATTTTGAAAACACGCTAATGTACTGGAAATCTCGTGATTTCGAGCATGATTTCGTTCAAAATCACGCAAATCCTCAAAATTGCGTAATTTTGCGTCGGTGTGAACTGAACATAGTATTAGGCTTACACCCATCGTCATTTGCAATGAATAGCTCGACATCCCCTATTTTCATTGTTCACGACTTGCAGCCCAATATGATGTTATGTTTTCTCAGAAAGTCTAGTCCAACGAGAAACGGGTAGCAAAAGTTGACACATGACATTTGAATGTCCAGAACAGTTTCACCGTGAATTTCTGTAGTTGACTAGTGGCTGTCTTCAAAATGTAGCTGTTGTTCGGTTAATCCTTTCGTTGACAGCTAGCTTCCGATTGAATATTGATCGAAACCACGGTGGCGATAACAAATGTACAAGGCTTTTTGCAGATTCTTCTGTAGACAGGGAAGATTTTTCCATCCCGTTGTACTTGTGGCGCTTGTACAGTTTGCTTGGGGCTATTATCTTCAATGGCCTTATTTTCCGAACTCTTTGCCGAGTGCTGCCGTTTCAATATAGTCCTTTAAAGGACTGGCGTGGATGGCTCAGTCAGCTAAATGCTTGCCTTGTGATCCAAAGATCCGTGGGTCAAATCCCACTCAGGGCACAAAAATTCGATTTGAATTTAGAAGTTTTCTGCTCATGGACCTAAACACGTACCAGTTTCGTCATTGTCTCGCGCCGCCTGAATACTCCTCCAACCTCTGTAACTGGACATAATGGTCGATAATGCCTGGAGCCCAATGAACGCAACGCGAACGCAGAAACTGTCACTTACATGTTTGTTCCATAGAAATCATTTGAAGTGAGCACAGTGAACGCATTGAACGCACCTACAACGCAAAAGTTTGCAAACTTCTAACTTTGCCGCAGAATTCTGCGTTGACAGTTCATAAAGTGAGGTTGGGAAATGCCGTTCGAGGAAAAATTGCTAGCCTTAGTGCAATAACAAACAAATGACAAAAATAAAGACCAATAGAGCAAATTATCGCTTCAAAATTATCCATTTTTGTAATTTTGCCAATTTTATACCACTTTATATTATGTCACTTGTACTACTTCACGAGACGCCATTGGGCTCTGCCGCTGAAATGTTGCGCTGCGTGACAGTTTCTGCGTTTTAGTTGCGTTCGCGTTGCGTTCATTGGGCTCCAGAGGTAAGGCTATGTACTGTCGCGCCAAGTCTTCGTTGCAGTGGGATATGGGGAGTATTCAGAGTGTGAATGGATTGTATGAATGGTTGAATGAATGATGTCTTGAGCTGTGCTTTGGCATTAGAGGCAATTTGCCTAAGCTCCTGGCATAAATATAAAAAATAAAATAAAAAATGGCATATAAATGTCTCAAACGGTAAAGAAAATCTTTAACATAAAAAATATAAATATTAAGCAATATTAAGGATTGGGATGAAATTTAACTTGATTTTGTAATTTTTTATTTTTTTTATTCATATTTTATTTTTGATTACGTAATTATAACTAGATAAATTTTAGAATAGCTTTTAATTATTTTTTTTATTCTTATTTTTCAGATTTTACTTTTCATTAAGCGTCGTTGTCATTGATCAAGTTACTTGATTGCAAGTAGATAATTCAGCAACATTCCGCTACATTCAGCCATCCACACGTATCAAGTAGCTCTTGCAAGTAAAATTGACATCTGGGCGAAAACATAACCTAAAATTTTCTGAGGAAATAAATCGCTACATTAAATTTAACCTTAAATTGTGTTGTACGAAGATTTGTGACAATTGTGTTTGTTTTGGCATTAGGCAGTGAAATTTTTTTACCTCACAAAAGTCGGCAACCTTCTCCAGCGAAAACAAAATAAATTTAAACACACACATATAGAACTGCTTCGTTTCCACACGCTTTTATGAGCATGTGTTGGAATCAAGTTGAAACAAAAGTAGGAATGCCGTCTACTTTGAATCAAGTTGATTTGTCAGCAACTAACACATATGCGTGCGACGTACACAACGTCAAATATCGTGCATGTACGACTACTTGATTCAAGTAACTTGATCAATGACAACGACACTTTATTGTTATATTTTTAGTCATGTTATTTGTTATATTTTTGAAAGCTTTTATTTAGCTTGCTTTCGTGTCTGTTTGTAAGAATCAAATCTTGCAACCCAATTTTGACCCACTTTCACTCATCCGATTGACTTGCACACAACGTAATTGTTCAACCACAGTGAAGGCGGCAAGCGGCGGGCGGAATTTTTTTTTGCACTAACGTAGCGCAACGAAAGCTGCTACAATACAGCGGCAACGGCAGTGCACTTTTTCCGTCGTCGCCGAGTTTGAAACAAAGTCAAACTTGCCGCCGCCGCCCAAAATGTTTTATGAAAACCACCACATTCGGCGTTACATTCTATGACGATTTTTCTTCGTTGTTTTGTGACAACCACCACATGCGACGCCACATTCTATGCAGATGTTTTGACTTTTTGATTTCGCAAGACAGAAGCATATGCCGACGGTGCCGCTACCATTGTAGCTGGCTCGGCGGCGCCATGCCGCCCCCCGTCGCCGCCATGCCGCCCGCCGTCGCCGCCTTCTTTGTGGTTGAACTATAAATCCGATGAAAATACAATGTTTTCACTACTTCGTCCTTGTATTGATATGGACAGGTACTGTAAGAATAACGTGATTATCCTTTTCTTCAAAATTTCCGGATCCCAAAAACCCTCAACTGGAGGTTTTTGGAATTGGTGAATCCGATTAAGATAGATAGATAATATGAATGGAGCCGATGTACTCAGCCCCTAAAAGCACTTAGACCATCAGTTGGGTCCTTTGTGCTTTGTTGTAGGGATCTAGCTATTACTAGCTTACTCATGCAAGAATCTTCTGGATCCACTAATGAAGCTGTAAATTTTATTCGGAGGGATCTTACCGATGTCCAGTGGTTTTAAGAAGCGGCTGCCAAAGGTGTTTAGTCTGCGGTTTTGGAAGAAAGGACACAAGCAGAGATAGTGTTCTGCAGTTTCTTCCTCTGCGTCGCATAGGTTGCAAGAAGGGTCGCTCGAAAGCCTGATGTTGTGAAGGTGGTAGTTGAGTTTACTGTGACCCGTTAGTACGCTGACCAGCGGTCCAATACCAGTTCTCCCCAGACCTAGTACTTTTTTGGCCGTGGTTGGATTAGGTTCACAGCCAAACTTTTTAGCTTATCGTCCAACAGTTTCATTTGCCCACCTCGTCTTGTGTTGCTGTCTTCTGTATATACAGGGTGGGCCAGAATAGACGCAGGGGTTTGAAGTCTTTATAACTTTTTTTTATTTTTATTTTTTTAATTTTGTTTCAGCATTTTGTTAAGAAGACTTGGGCAATTTAAAATGGACCTGTACACAATAGAACAACGAACCGGTGGGCGGTGGGCTCAATGGCTCTTTTACGGGACATGTTTGGCGGACGCATTATTTCGAAAAGAAGCGATTTCAATTGGCCTCCACGTTCACCTGATCTAACGACTCCAGATTGTTTCCTTTGGGGATATTTGAAAGAAAAGGTGTACGTCAACAAGCCAACAACCATCAGCCAATTGAAAACCAACATTCGCAGTGAAATCGAGGCCATAACACGAAAGGTTATGGAAAATGTCTTGGAAAGAGCACGGATTTGCGAAGCAGAAAATGGCCACCACTTGCGGGATATAATTTTCCAAAAAATTATAGGTTTCGCTAAAATGAAAAATTTATAAAGAATTCAAACCCCCGCGTCTATTCTGGCCCACCCTGTATGTATCATTGCTTTGATTGTTGCTACTGAGATTAGCAGCGAAGGAGCAGGTCCTACAGGTACGATATCAGCACCCTGTCTTGCTAATTTGTCTGCTTCTTCATTGCCTTGGATGTTGCTGTGTCCTGGGACCCATATAAGGGATACAGTATTGTTACATGAAATCCTTTGAAGGTTAAGGAAGCATTCTTCCACAAGTTTTGATTTCATCTCTACGGAGTTCAACGCCATTAATGCCGCTTGACTGTCAGAGAATATGTTGATCTCTTCGTCTATAGGATTGTTGTTACAAATCAGCATTGCGCAAGTGGAAATTGCTACTATTTCAATCCGATTAAGAAGTCTGTCAGGATAACGAATGGTCCTGTTGGGATATTATCCTTTTGATTTTGGATTGCTAGTCATACTAATCAAATACGAAATGACTAAAAGGGATAAACTAAAAAAAATAAAAAAAAGCTTTTATTTAAAAAAGTACACTAAAAATGAAAAATAATTTTTTGGGTTCTGTGTATCAAAAATGCACTAAAAAAAGTTTTTTTTAGTGCATTTTTTTAAAATAAAAGCTTTAAAGCTTAAAAAATAATATGAGAATAGCCGTGGCCATCGTAAGTACGGGCCGGATGGCAAAAGTAATGACGTCACAGAATACTACATAGAAACTACTTATCAAATGGGAAAAATGCAATAGCAAAGCAGTTAATACTCGATTCGTCACGTTTATTAAATATTCCAGGGCCTTATCAGGGAACTCGAATCGAAAGTCAAAAGCACGGAAATGTTTGAAGTGGTATCAGCTAACTAGATTTCGATCAAATAT
This sequence comes from Chrysopilus asiliformis, assembly GCA_964034945.1. Taxonomy (NCBI): domain Eukaryota; kingdom Metazoa; phylum Arthropoda; class Insecta; order Diptera; family Rhagionidae; genus Chrysopilus; species Chrysopilus asiliformis. Next base: position 53,208,982 of record OZ035961.1, on the reverse strand, counting down.
TTATTATTCATTTTCGGAAATTTACTCGAACACTTTTCAGCCGCCGAAAATGAAACTCGAAAAGAAAATTTAAGTCATTTCAATGTTTTTTTATGTAAGGATTTTTTTTCTTGCATTATATATTTAAATTGCTTGGAAAATCTATAAAAAATTAGGAAAAGTTGGCTCTAACATATAATATTTAGTTAATTACGATGATATACGAAGTCCATTCCGTATGAATTTTCTTAGAATTCTTGGATTAAAAACCCGGTCATCACATTCATCATTTTAATCTGGCACCTATTTCACATCACTTTTATTCACACTTATCACTTTTATTGACATTTGGAAAAAGAAAATAGATTATTTGTTTTGTGCGTAGAGCTACATTTCGCGACACAACAAGTTCGCGGCATTTCTACAAAACAAACATGAAATGTTATTCCAAATTGTGGAAAACATAAATGAAAAGAGGTAGCACTAAATTTATACACTTGATTTGTGAATTTTTCTATAATTTTTTGTTATTTATTTGTTTTTAAAGATTTTCACATCTCACAGTTCACTTTTGAGGTTACAAATAATTTCACTGAAAATACAACTTTTTCGGTGAAAATTCAATGTAATTCACAATCCACGCATAACTAAGTCTATAAAATAAAGACACTCATCGAAAAAACAATGAAATTAAACGTTTTTGCTACTATTTCGGCGAAGCAAAAAGCGCACGCGTTCAACCGGCACAGCTGTCAACGATAAACTACCAAGTAGTAAATGATGACGTCACATCGTTTGACATTTATCATGCCTCTGGCCCGTTCTTACGATGGCCACGGAATAGCTCAATTGAAAAAATCTTCTAGGAGTAATTTTGTTATAATGAGCTCAATCTAGGAGTAGTTTTGTCATAAATGAAAAAATAGACATATATCTAAAAACGTGTGCACTACCTCATACATTACATCTAAATTTGTGAATTTGGGGTGGATATCGGGCAAACTGAAAATGTTATTAGTCCGGAACTATTTGACGAATTTTCTTGAAATTTTTGCAGTAAAATCTCAATTTAGTGTAAAACCAACCACCAAAAAATAAAAAAAAATCCTTTCGTATAGTTTTATTTAAAAAAAATTCAAACTTTAAATCCGTTTTTTTTTCGTTTTCATGTGAATGGCAATGAATTTCATCGCATAATAAGAATTCACCGATCGCTTAATATTTCTTTTTTTATGTTAAAGATTTTCTGTGCGATTTTTAGACATTTTTATGCCATTATTATCGAGGCGTTATATTTTTTCGGAGTAAATATCAAAAAACTCCCTCCTAACCAACTATAACGCCCGTCATACACTTGAGCTAAGCTATGTGGGCGAGGCTAGCTATAGTTACATAGCCTAGCTGGGTTAGCTAACCTCGTTGCACACTTTAGCTAAACTACGCGGCGATATTTTCGGTAAATATATGCATTTTTCCACTTTATCTGCAGCCATTTTTAGATATAAATTATTTAACGCGATTGAAAATATTCCGCAAAAGAATTCAATTTTCACGTTTTACAGTCCAAATGCAATTGGCACTTACACATTTATGTCCACAAAATACTACACTATTGAAAACACCGATTCTACACTGTAGGTCTGTTCGATATGAGTCCTGGACTTACTCGGAGTAAAAATTTTTACTCTTTTCTGTTCGATATAAGTCCTGGACTTACTGCGAACTTACTCCGAACTTACTCTTGCTTTTAGCTGGAGTAAACTTTTGAGAGCTGATATTTGTCAGACATAACCTCTCTTTTACAGTGTTTGGAAGAAGAAATACAACAAAAGACATCATAAATTATTTCCAATATATATTCTTGAGTAGTTTCGGGTTTTATTTATTATATTTGTTATATTTTATAATCTATAATTATAAACTCATAATATAGAGTTAGTGATTTACTCTGAAATTACTCCAAGTTGTTCGATAAAAACAAATTCAGAGTAAGAAAATGCGCCATTTTGTGGAGTAAAGTAAAAATACTCGGAGTAAGTCCAGCAGCGGTATTGTGATTTAAATTTGGAAACGAGGTGGAAAAACTCACGCGTGAATTTATCCGCCTAGTCAATTTCACTTCACTTTTGAAAAATACTCACCACTTCGGTATTGTGATTGTAAAACTCACTTTAAGTGGAGGTGAAAAAGAATCTACTACAAATCTAGTACGTAAATCATAAAAAGTGAGTTTATGATTTGACGTTTTGTCAGATGGGAAATAAACAATTCCGAAAGATCAGTCTTTTGGCTACTGTGGACGAGGAATATGAAAGGAGAAATTATTCCCGTATCAGTCGTCGGATATTGCGAGACACCAAGAACCCGTTCGACATGTCGCAGAGGCACTTCATTGCGCTATACCGTTTTCCGCAAAATTTGACAACGAATTGAATCAATGAATTAGCACCATTATTGCGTAAAAGCCGATATAAGAATAGTATACCCGTATACCTTAAAGTGCTATCGGTACTTAGGTTCTACGCGCATGGCGGGTACCAAAATGCGGTTAGCCAAGAAGCTCATGTATCTCTTAGTCAGACAGTAATGTCTCAGAATATAAAAGAAATATCCATAGCCCTGAATCGCTTATTGAATCGTTATGCCAAGTTTCCGGCAACCAATAAAGAAAAACTTCCCATTAAACAAAGGTTTGCATTTTTTTTTTGAATTCCACAAAAAAAAACAATTCTGAACGTTTTTATTTACCTTAGCCTTACAATCAATTGTGATTATTATAATTTTTTTTTAACACGTTGACGGACAGTTGCGGCTATAGCCGTCAAGTTCAAGTTCACTATGTGACATGACGGCAATAGCCGTCCAATACGAAACGGTCGTTTTTAGACACTGCGGCTGTAGCAGCACAAATGTGCATTTACCAGCGTACAAGTAGAAGCCTAGTGTCAATTTTCGAATTTCACTTGTTTCTACTGTCGAATTTCACTTGTTCGAATTTCACTTGTTTCTACTGTCCGTCAACGTGTTAAATAGATTTTGTTAAATGTTTTTCGGTTTTATGAAATCTCCGGGTTTCGGACAGTTGCACTTCAATGGGCGCTCCGCACCAGTCCCTGCAAACTGTTGACGGAGTACAGCGCTTCTATTTTTCGTCTCCCGACGCTGCTCCTGGCAATATTTTTGCCATTGTTGGGTGGTTTTGTGGGCGCCACCCATAGAATTTAATAGAGTGGTCAGTTGATCCCACTTTTGTTTTTTTGTTGGTTTCCCAGCTTTGCCCTCAAACCGGGAATTGGCGAAATCCTTGTTTTCCAACATGAAATTTATGAGGGTTTCTCGCTGGGAAGCAGTCGCTTTCTTCTAAGAAAAGGGTAGCCAAAATTAAATAACATAACCTCAATTGTCCGATTAAACAAATTATTTCATATATTTATAAAATTACACAACAAATGATAAACAAAATAGAATTTTTTTTTATTTAGTTGAGTAAATAAATGGAAAAAACGTACCGCTTTTGTATCCACTTTTAATTTCCGCTTGAGAAATACGTGGTGGAAATTTTGACATTTGAGATGAAAATCTTCACGTTCAAATTTTCACCTTTTTTAGATCACAATACCAAAAGGTGAAAAAACTCATTTATTCAGTTTTCTCACGTAAAAAATTTCTCACTTTCTAATCACAATACCGCTGCAGGACTCATATCGAACAGACCTTGTATAACGCCGAAAGTATGTATATGTGAGTGTCAGCGATGCCAGCGAATTGAGGGGTATGTTAGAATTTCGTTTACGATGCTTTCAAAGGACTGCTTATAATATTCCACAGCAATGTTACCAATTATAAACATGAAAACAAAAATATGATCAAAAAGCAAGGTGTCTGTCTCGTAGAGACGGCCAGAAGACGTGGATCCGCCTACAACGATCGCCAATAGATATTTAAGTAAGAAATTTTAGTGAAAAGGAAATTAAGGAAACAAATTTTTATTTAAAACATAACAAAAGCTATAATTGCCAATCTGGCAATTATTGAAAATCCGTATGGTGATTTAAGTGAACGGCGAACAGTTGTATCAAAATTCCAGTTTGAAGTCAAACTTTCTAATTAGATTTTTTTTTAATTTATTCCAATCGGATTTCGATGTATGGGAGTTTTATGTAGAATCATATCCTAAATAACTTTTGTTCTTGCACTTTTTTGATAAGATGCACCGTTTTTGAGATATTCGGTTTCATAATTTTATAATATAATAATTTTATTTATAATAATAATTTTATATAATAATTTTATTTATAAGTAATTGGTTTATGATAAGAGAAGTATGAAGTAAATATCATACATACAGTGTTCAAAACACTCCCATTTCTAGTCTTTCGTTCAAATTAGTTATATATATAATGACGAAGGTTTTACATAAATTACTATTTCATCGATTCTACTACTATTTTTCGGCCGATTTACGATTTCGAAGATCAAAAATTTCACAACCCTGAACACAACTATAATGCTGGGAGCGAAATATCGTTCTCTCACTAGTAAAATGCATACTTACATGTGTGTGTGCATCATACCAAAAAGCCATCGCTCGAGGCTTTCAATCATTTTTATGCGAGACCCACAAACAGCTTTGAACAAGAAGCGAAAACTTAAATAGAAATCATTTTCGTTCCCAAGAACGAGAGTCGGAAACCACAGCAAACGATTTTGCCGTTAAGAGCGACATTTTTCAGAGCGAAAAGAACGAAATAACATGACATTCAATACACATAAAGGAGAAGCATAAAAAGAGTATAAATGTGAAATCTGTACTACAAGCAGCAAACACAGCATAACAGCGGCAGTGAAAATTTAGATTTTGATTCTTAAAAAGATAATTGAACATAGTTTAACATAACAAAATACCCTAAACAATGCTTTAATGTAGGCCGGATCTTATAACACAGTTTCTGTTCGGATGTCACCACAAACTATCGAGTTTCATCGATTGCAAATTTGTTATCATGGCCGATTTTCTAATTTGTACCCCCATAACCAAAATCCAAGACGTATACACGTCAAAAAGTACACTAACGCAAAAAGTAGTACTTCAAAAAATTTTAGGGTCATTTATAATACTGTTTCTTTTATACAATTATTTAAGACGGGTAATGTGGTACCCTGCTTCTTCCATTCAAATATCAACTATTTGAATGGAAAAAATAGTATTCCACATTATTTGTTTTCACCATGACAAGCAAAAAAATCATTTCTTAGTTAATTTCGCCTCAATCCAAAAGCTTTCCTTTCAAAAATCAAACCTGCAGCGGTATTGTGATTTTAATCTGTGAAAAAGGTGGAAAAACTCACACATGAGATTTCTCGCCTATTCATTTCCACTTCACCTTTGAAGAATTCGGTATTATGATTTTCCAAGTGAAACCTAGTACATAATTAATACAAATCTATTACAGAATATGATAAATTTATATTTCAAAGTTGTTTTTGGTTGGTATTTTGCAAATTTTAACTAAATTCAAGAAAAGTGTTACAGTTTTTTGTATTATAAACAATATAAAATGATTCTCTAGATGTTGTTTCAACATTTGAAATATCATTTGTGCGGTATTTCAACACTTTTTTTGCACTTTTGATTACATAGGAAATTTCACACATAAAATTTATAACAGCTTCTCTCTGTCTGGTAGTTACTTTCTTCTAGCAATATATGTGCGAAATACAATTTTAATTAGTTTCGAATAAAAGAAATACCATTAAAAGTAACCGCTTTTGCTTTCATTTATTTCGCCCACATAAACTCACTTTTCGTTTCCACGTCCGAAATGGGTGGCGTATTTTTTGACATTTCGAGGTGAGAAATTTCACGGTGAAATTCTCCCGTATTTGTGATCACAATACCAAATAATGAGAAAACTCACTTATTCAGTTTTCTCACGCAAAAAATTTTCTCACTTGGCAATCACAATACCGCTGCTGTTGTGTAAATAACCTTTCACAGCTTGACAGTTAAAATACTACTTTAAATTGAATTCACTTTGAAATTAGAAACAATGAAACTTTGATTGCACTCTAAAGGTGGGTTTAAGGAGCCGCTCCATTACCATGACTTTTTACCATGACAAAAAAAATGAGACAAATTTATGTGAAGATGCCTTGGCGAGAAAGGGAGATAAGAATCAACTGCAAAAATTTGTCGGCAAATGCAAAAATAATTTCCCCTCTTTTGTTATGGCGATTTCTACTACAACCACACATTGTCCCTGTAAGTGAATAGTAAGCACGGACACATTCAAACTGTTATTATAGCGTGATGTCATTTTAAAAGCTTTTTCTCCTTCGCATGCAGAGTCAAAAGCTTTGTTACCATGCCAATTTGAACATTATATTCATAGCATAAGGTTTGATATGATTGCTATAAAATTGTAAAACTGGAAGGGATAGCGTTTAACTTGTATTCAGTTATTCCTATTTAGATCTACATAAGTCTATCTTGCTCTAGTTTCCTGCATTTTTTTGTCATGGTAATGGAGCGGCTCCTTTAGAAACACGAGCATTTTCATTTTTACTGGCAAAGTGAGTGAAATGCCAGATTTCTTATGACTTTTTCACCAAGTGGGAAAGGGACGGGAAACCACTCAGTAAAAATTTTACTGGAAATTTTGCTTGCATGTAGTGGTTTTACTATTCATAATTTTCGTCGACGATAGGAAAGTTATGGCAGTAAACAACAACAAACACATTGGACTTCCCCGCCCTGCCAGCAAAATGTTACCCCTGAATTATGGGGAATTATGGCAGCCAGCAAAAGTAAGGTTAAGTTCGATGTTTATTTGAAAGCTACGCATTTTAAATGGAAACGGGAGGTAATAATAATTATGTTATTAATTATAACATCACACAAAATGATTTTGTTAGGTGAAATTGAAGTGCTAACAAACGTATTGCTGCGAGAAGGTGATGTGCAGTGACAGTTCGCTATAAAGTGGAAGGGAAAGTACGTGAGTTACATCCGGTAATTCACCCAACTTAAAGACAAAACATTCACCGTCAGCTAAAAATGATTGGGAAGAGATTATCGAAGAATTTAATGTAAAATTATAAGAAAAACACGTAGGAGTTTTTCTTATAATTCAATACTCGATAAGAAATTTAAATGCATGAATTGCACTTATACAAAGTATAAGTGAGATAAAGAAACGAATGCATTTTGTAGATATTAAGAATTGAATTCAGTGCAGTTGATTCGGGATCCCTCTAAAGAGTGGATGCATTTAACCGAACAATAATATCTTAAGATATTTGCCAAAGTAATAATAAAGAAATTTTAAATAAAAAGTGATTTTTTTTATTCCGAAGAATAACAAAAAAGTTAATTGGCGCAGTTGGTAGGATTTCCCTCCAAAGAAAGGAAATCCAGTGATCGAATAACGTAACTAAATATTAAAAGAAAAAGTTATAAAACAAAAGGAAATCCAGTGATCGAATAACGTAACTAAATATTAAAAGAAAAAAAAAAGTTATAAAACAAAAGTGAATCCAGTGATCGAATAACGTAACTAAATGTTAAAAGAAAAAGTTATAAAACAAAAGTGAATCCAGTGATCGAATAACGTAACTAAATATTAAAAGACAAAGTTATAGTATAAAAGTGAGTTCAGTGAAATTCTAAATAACAAGTAATTAATCAAAATGGCAAATCCAGAACAACAAATTGAGGTCCTGAGACAGGCCCTTCAACAACAGCAAGAGCAGATGAATCAGTTACGGCAATTACTTGCTGTGCATCAACAAGTACCACAACCGAATTTATTTCAATTAACACCGGAACAAGTGCTGAGTCATTACCGAAGATTAAAACCGTTCAACGGCACCGAGGAATTTACATTAACCGAATTCATCAAATCCATAGAAGGCGCAGCAGCACTATGCATCAACAATCAGGAACTTCTAAACTACGCAATGCAGATTGTCATCAACGAAAAAATACAAGGCGAACCGAAACGATGTATCCAGCGACTAGGAGAAAACGCAACATGGGAAATCATCAAAAGTGAACTCAAGTTACACTTTAGGCCGAGGAAAGATTATGCAGAGTTAATTAATGAATGTAGAGGTATTAAGGTATGTAGTTTAAGAGATTTATTTGATATATTAAAATCTGTAAATTACCAATTAAATGAGCTATATGAATTTGATGATACAAGACCAATTAATTATTCTCCTGTTAACAACGATAAGTATCTCGTTGGTATTCTGTTAGAAAAAATGGATAATTTAGTTAGAGGACATGTTCCAATTGACGCAACACTAATAGAAATTTATAATAGATTTTCTCAATTAAAATTGTTAGATGACGAAAGAGCCATAGACCACCGTCACAAAAAAGGGTTTAAAACTCCACACAATTCGTCACATCGATTTGAACAGAAAAATGTACAGAATAATAATAAAAGACAAGATAACAATTTAGGACCTTTCAGACAGAATAACACATATACGAGTGACAGACAAAACAATTATAATAATAACATGAACAACGGTCATATTCGTAATAATAACAATCCCAATAATTCTGGAAATTACAGACAACAGAATAACAATTACAATAATAATATGAACAACGGTCATACTCGTAATAATAATTCTGGCCAGTTCAGACGCCCTAATTACAATAACAATTACTCCAGACAATTCAATTCAAACAATAGACCGATGAATGTCCCGGAACCGATGGAAATAGGAAATATTGAACAAGGCCAAAATTTTTCAAACGAGCCTCGACCTATACACTACCAATAGCAGTATTAACAATCAATGATCACAAAATAAGATGTTTAGTAGATACAGGCGCTAGCATCAGTATTATGAAGCCAAATATTTTAATCGGTTATCCTCAAGAAAAGTTAAATCAACCCATATACTACTCCACGATTAATGGTAAAAATGAAATAAAGTACGAAATTATTACCCCAATACCGAAAGAATTCAAAATGTCAGGCACAATATCTTGGAAAGTAATAGATTTAACTGGTCGCGATTACGACGCAATTATAGGACAAAATCTTTTAACTCCGTTAAAAGTTAAAATCGACTTAGAAGAAAAATATATGCAAGTAAGAGATAACAAAATTATGTTTGAAAATAATAATTATCCATTCGATTTAAATAAAATATGCACGTTAGAAACCGTTGAAAATAAAATAATTAATAAACTAAGTCTCAGTCATTTAAATAACGAAGAAAAGAAAATGTTAACTGGCCTATTAAAATCATATAATGATTTATTTTTTCATGATGGTGACATTCTTACGTCCACTCATGAGATAAGACATGAAATAATTACCACTACTAGTAACCCAATATATTCAAAAATTTATAGGTATCCTCAGGCCCACGAAAATGAGATAAGTAGGCAAATAAATGAAATGTTAGACACAGGAATTATAAAAGAAAGCAACTCCCCATATAACAGTCCCTTGTGGGTAGTCCCCAAGAAACTGGACAATTCTAAAAAGCAAAAATGGCGAATTGTTATAGATTATCGTAAATTAAACGAAGTCACTGTAAATGATAAATTTCCAATACCAAATATAGATGGTATACTCGACAAATTAGGGAAAGCTCAGTATTTCACAACTTTAGATTTAGCAAAAGGGTTTCACCAAATCCTAGTAAATGACGAAGACAGAAAGAAAACAGCCTTTTCAACACCCTACGGTCATTATGAATATATCAGAATGCCGTTTGGTTTAAAAAATGCTCCAGCGACATTTCAGAGACTAATGAATTCCGTCCTTCGAGAATTTATTAACAAAATATGCGTCGTCTATTTAGACGATATCTTAATCTTTAGTACGTCCTTAGATGAACATATCGTTAACATAAAGAAAATATTCAATAAGCTAAGAGAATCCGGCTTAAAAATACAGATAGATAAGTGTAATTTTTTATCTAAAGAAACACAGTATTTGGGACATATTCTAACTCCCAAAGGCGTGAAACCTAATCCAGGAAAAGTAGAAATAATTCAAAATTTAAAATTACCAACAACTCAAAAACAAATAAAGTCATTCCTAGGTATAACCGGCTATTACCGTAAGTTCATAAAGGATTACGCTAAGGTAGCACACCCCATAACCAAATATTTAAAAAAGAATATGAAAGTTAACTTTAACGACCCAAATTACATCTCAGCATTCGAAAAATTGAAAGAACTAATAACTAATTACCCGGTTCTGAAATACCCTGATTATAATAAGAAGTTTAAGTTAGTAACAGACGCAAGTAACTTCGCTATAGGTGCTGTCCTAACACAAGATGGACATCCAATATACTATGCATCAAGAACCCTTAATGACCACGAAAGGAATTACTCTACAATTGAGAAAGAGCTATTAGCCATCGTGTGGAGTACAAAATATTTTAGACCCTTCCTATACGGTAGAGAATTTGATTTACAAACTGACCATCAACCCATAAAGTGGTTGCACGCGAAATATTCTGGTAAAAATATTAACCCACGCCTTCAAAGGTGGTTAATTCAACTAGGGGAATACAATATAAATATAGATTATATTAAAGGAAAAGACAACAAAGTTGCTGATTTCCTAAGTAGAATAAATAAAGATACGTATGAAATAAACAACATACGGTCAACGCAACAAAGAAAAGAAATTAGTACCGAAAATTTGGGCACTAATTGCAACATATTAGACATTGAAAATTTGAGTGTCGATCTAAACAATATGTTTGTAAACAATCTTGAAAGCTCAAGTAGCGATGATTCAGATCTTGAATCAATTGAAGTACAAACAACTCATTCTCAAGAAGAGAACTTGTACGATCATATTCCCATTTTGGAAACTATAGTAAATAGATTTAAAACTCAAATAATACTGTTAGAAAACAAAGATAAAGAATATGAAAGAATTTTCAATAACCGTAGAATTTATATAGAACAAAAAGATCTAGATGAGAATTTTGCCTCTGATATTTTAAGAAGGTATATTACTAAAGGTAAAATAGGAATATATTCTGAATTAAACGATCACGAATATAATAAATTACAAATGAAAATAATTGAGATCTTTCCATCTAGTAGAAATATCAAATTTGTCAAATGTAGTTATTTTGCAACAGACATATTAGAGGAAGAAAATGTTGTTAGACAAATATCTAGATACCATACGAATGAAGTAGGTCATACTGGAATAGACTCAACTTATGGAGGTCTAAAGAAAATTATATATCATCCCAATTTAAAAACAACAGTCCAAGTGTGTATAAATAACTGTGACTATTGCACAGGAGCAAAATATGACAGAAATCCAATTAAACCGCAATTTAAATTCACCGAAACCCCCAAAAAGATCAATGAAATAATTCATGTCGATGTTTATACAAACAGTAAACATTCGTTCATCAATTTTATAGACAAATTCTCAAAACACGCAATCAGCTTCTATCTTGAAGATAGAAACAGCTTGACTTTGGTGGAGAAATTAAGACAGTTCATATCAATAAAAGGGAAAATGGAAAAACTAGTTTTTGATAACGAATTTAATTGTAACAATATAAAGCAATTCTGTTCTGAAGAAAACATAAATTACCATATAACTAAACCAAACAGTCACACAGGGAACGCAGATATAGAACGACTGAATAATACCATTTCTGAAAAAATTAGAGTTCTAAATTTAGTTCAAAAATTCCCAATTCGTATTCAAATGTTGAGAGCAATTGAATTTTACAATAAATCATATCATTCAACGATTAAGGCTACTCCATTAGAAGTACAAGAAGGAAAAATTGATAATCATAACATTATAGAGAGATTAGATGAGAGTAAAAGAAAAATGCTTTCAAAACGAAATACAAATCGCGAAAATTATATAGAAACTAGAGAAACGGGTTTTATAAAAAATTACAAAAGTCTACGTCACAAAGAAGAACCTAAATTTAGAAAACAACCTCTCGAAAACGTACATATTTCTAATGTTAAACGACCTTTGAAATTTACAGACCAAACTTCTAACAATGTTGACGCTCATGACAATATTACTGACGATGATAACACCCACTCATCAGATGATGACGATTCAGAAAGTTAATTCAGATATAGGATATGTAGAGATAAGTGTAGGTGAAGTTGATATAGTAAATAAATTTGATATAATTATACATGTTATAAACCCCGATGAAATATTAAAAATAATAAATGACTTAGAATCTTCATTCAAATTGTTAAATTTAATAAATCAGCAAAACTTCGTTTGGACAGAAATAGATAATATCAAAAATAAGATAAGAACAATAGTACCACATAGAAGTAAGAGAGGCCTTATTAACTTTGGCGGTAAGATAATGAATTGGCTATACGGTACTATGGATAATGATGATAGAGAAAATATAGAAAAACACTTTTCAGTAATTGATGGAAATAATCACGAAATTATCAAAGACGTTAATCAACAGATTCGAATTAATACTAATTTTAATAAAACTTTTATTCAATTAAAAAACATAATAATGTCAGATCGAATTAAAATACAAGAAAAGCTTAAAAATTTAAATGAAACAAACCGACGAATATTAACAGAAGGAATTTTTCTTGAGCAATTGTTTAAATTAAATATTATTAAAAGTAGAGTAGAACATATTCAAAATAACATAGCTTCAGCTAGAATAGGTATTTTACACCCTGATGCTTTAACCAAAGAAGAAATTATCGAATACGACATTGATTTTAAAAAACTATTAAATATCAGATTAGCTGTAGCCAAATTTAGAGATAATGAAATCGTATTTGCAATTAAAATACCATCGATGACTATAAAGGCGAATAAAAGGCTAATAATACCCGTCCCAAATTCATATAGTAAACAAGTTGATTCTGATTTAGAATATGTAATAAAAATTAAAAACAAAACCTATTTTTATGAAGATAATAAAACCTTAAATGAGTTAAAATTAAGTAAAAATTGTATAGTTCAGAAGAATTGTAAACTAATAATAAAAAAGGAAGAAGAACATATAAATCTAGATGATAATATGTTGATTTTAAACAATATGAGAAATAAAACATTAAAATCCAATTGTGATTCAAGAAAAATTAAACTTGATGGCAATTATATTATTAACTTTAATAATTGTACTTTATATATTAACAATGAAATATATAGTAATACGATTTATGAATTTAAGGAAAAATTTGTAATCAATCCAATTGAAAGTTTTAATATAAGCAATAATCAATTAACATTCGAAGAAATTGCACTGAACTTAGAGAAAAATATTCAGGAAATTCGGGAATTAAAATATCACAAAAAAAATCAATTACGGCTTGGGAAGCTTTACAATGCTAATAATAATTCTAATTATTGTGTTATTAGTATATTTTTATCTGAAGCATAAGAAACCCGAAATAAAAATTATAAACAAGATTCAGGAGAATCCAGATACTAAGGTGGGAGGAGTTACATCCGGTAATTCACCCAACTTAAAGACAAAACATTCACCGTCAGCTAAAAATGATTGGGAAGAGATTATCGAAGAATTTAATGTAAAATTATAAGAAAAACACGTAGGAGTTTTTCTTATAATTCAATACTCGATAAGAAATTTAAATGCATGAATTGCACTTATACAAAGTATAAGTGAGATAAAGAAACGAATGCATTTTGTAGATATTAAGAATTGAATTCAGTGCAGTTGATTCGGGATCCCTCTAAAGAGTGGATGCATTTAACCGAACAATAATATCTTAAGATATTTGCCAAAGTAATAATAAAGAAATTTTAAATAAAAAGTGATTTTTTTTATTCCGAAGAATAACAAAAAAGTTAATTCGTGTGAGACACTGATGTGATCGACTTTTTGCGCACGTAAATTTGAATTTCGCTATCCCGCTCACTTTGCCAGTAAAAATGAAAATGCTCGTGTTTCTAAACCCACCTTAATGACTTTTTACCATAGAATAAGGAATCATAGCAAAAACTCTGCCGAACAAATTTTCGACAAATTTCCCCGTCGAAGGGGGGGAAAAGGTCCCTATCATTTACTAGCTACGGCCTAAAAGTTAAATACTTTTAGACTAGGGAGCACGAAGCAGAGAGAATCATTTTCGTCGTATCTATTCAATGAGATGGAGGAATCGAATGGATAATTTTTTTGCGTGTTACATCGGATCCTCTTGCTTCATCTCACAGTGGAAAAATTTTCTCTAAAGATTTGTTCTAAGAGTTTATTCTCTAAATTCTTTTTTCTCTGTTTTTACCATGACAAAAAAATGCAGGAAACTAGAGCAAGATAGACTTATGTAGATCTAAAAAGGAATGACTGAATACAAGTTAAACGCTATCCCTTCCAGTTTTACAATTTTATAGCAATCATATCAAACCTTATGCTATGAATATAATGTTCAAATTGGCATGGTAACAAAGCTTTTGACTATGCATGCGAAGGAGAAAAACTTTTAAAATGACATCACGCTATAATAACAGTTTGAATGTGTCCGTGCTTACTATTCACTTACAGCAGGGCCGGCCAACCCAAATCATTCCACGGGCCATCTAATGATTCATTTTTTTTTGGCGGGCCGCACATGAAAAAATAGAATAACCGCCATTATCATTGTAATATATTATCATTGTAAAATTTTCAAATAATATTTTATGTTGTTTTTTAACAGTCACTTGGTTTAAAAAAAATTTAGAACAAAATGCAAAAAGTTGAGCATAACCCCACGACTCCATTGGGCTTTTAAAAATCGTGATTTTTTCCCCTACTCCATATTTTGGCGAATAAAGAAATCAGCGCGTGGGCATCTTCAGTCATGATTTTTCATATTTATCGTGTCTCCATAGCGTACTTAGAAATGTCAACCAGGAGGTAATCAGGGCAGCCAACTAGAAATCAGCTAATTTGACTGAACAAATGTCAAAAAAAATCCTACTTTTCAGTAGCCGAAAAAATCATGACAGTAAGGAGATTTAAATCATGATGCAAGATTTTTTGAGTCTACATTAGACTTTTTCGGAATTGGATTTAAATCCAATCTGGAAAAGTGTCTAATGGAGGTGTGGGGTAAGAAAAAAAATATTTGCTGAACAAATATATGTATAAATGGACTTATGTAAATGTAAATGTATATATACGAGTAGTACTTATGTAAAATAAAACATAACAAAAGCTAAAACTGCCAATCTGGCAATTATTGAAACCCCGTATGGTGATTTAAGTGAACGGTGAACAATTATATCAAAATTCCACTTTGAAGTCAAACTGTCGAAGAAGATGTTTTAAAATTTATTCCAATCGGATTTTGAGGTATGGGAGTTTTATGTAGAATCATATTCTAAATAACTTTTGTTCTTGTACTTTTTAGATAAGCGCACCGTTTTTGAGATATTCGCAAAAAACGTTTTCATTTGTTATTAAACGTTTTCTAATGGTCCGTTTTTGCCCATTAACGAACTTAGCCTCGCATTTTACGAAAAACGAATCTGCGTAAAATTTCAAGTCTGTAGCTCCGCGCCACAGACGGACAGACGGACGGACATGCACAAATTAATTTATTTTATCATTCTAAACACATTGGCGTAATTCATTTTTGTGTGTAATGACGGGATCTTGGCGTTACAAACGATAAGGCAAAGTTAATATACCCTTTGGTTTCACCATACGGGTATAAAAAATAAATTGTAAAATTGCATATAAACTTTATGAGCAGTTTTAGTATTTTGTATTTTATTAGTTACATATTTTTTTTTTGTAAATTTCAAATCATTTGGCGGGCCGCATTTTCAAACGTCTCGGGCCGCATGCGGCCCGCGGGTTGGCCACCGCTGACTTACAGGGACAATGTGTGGTTGTAGTTGAAATCGCCATAAAATCGCCATAACAAAAGAGGGGAAATGTTTTTTTGCATTTGCCGACAAATTTTTGCAGTTGATTCTTATCTCCCTTTCTCGCCAAGGCATCTTCACATAAATGTGTCTCATTTTTTTTGTCATGGTAATGGAGCGGCTCCTTAAAATGTCTTCTGCGGTCCCTAGACGTACAATATTATTGTGCAATATATTGTACAATATTATTGACATTCCCCTAAACGATGCAATGTTATTGCACGATAAATCATTTTATGTTTGATTCGTGAGCAGTCAACATGTCTCTAAATGACATTGAAGCTAGTTGTGTAGCCATCACATTCCACAGAGCCTGCAACTCACGGTACACTTCGATAGCTTCGAGCATAAAAGCACGATCTTCTTTTGTTTTCTTCGCCATGATTAAGTGTACTCTCAGCGATATTTCATACGATACTGAGCCAATATTGTGCAATATCGCCCTCAGACTATACAATAAAATCTTATTGTGCAATAAAAATCAAACCGATTTTGATTCCTTCAATATATTGCACAACCCTTCAATATTACCCCTAGACGGTCAATATATTGTATAATATTGAAATATTGCACAATAATATTGTACGTCTAGGGGCCACTTTCCAGTAAATTGCGGTTTAACATGATAAAACATGGACTTGCAAAACAAACAATGGTTGCCGAATTTTACAAATACCTGTTCTGTTTGTTTTATCTTGCGATGCTACAACTCATATGCGAGACACGATGGTGTACCACATTATCCGAAATTGCTCTAGTTTTAATTAGAAGCAGCCGAGAATTGTTGAATCCAACTGATATTAATTTGCTTTGTTGGATTTTTTAACTGTGTTGGGAAATCGGAATCAAATAAAAAAAAACTCATCATAAAAAAGCAATATTGAAAAGGTTTGTATCCATTGATAATTAAACAAATAGTTATTTTAAGTGTTGGGCGTGGTATTCAATGTGTTCGCCAATAAATGTTGCAATAAAGAAATAACTATGGTCATATCCATCCCTCATTTTAAGAATACACGGAACATTGTTATTCCTACATGACTCGAGTAAATTTTCAGGCAGTAACTGCTTTTGTTTATAGAAATTATCTTCAGATCCCTACAAAGAAAATATTTACTGTGAAACGTAACGAGGACAAGATATAGGTGGTATACTTGATCCAGCATCAATTCAATTGGCACACTGTCATATTTCGAAGCCAGTTCAGTTGCATCCCACTCTTTCCACTTCTCAGTATCGGATTCACCAAGATAACCTTTGAAGGCCTTTTGGCCCCACGGACAATTTATTGGGTTAGAAATTGGTGCTAAGGCAGAAACAGATAAATACAGCCCTGGATTCTTCAACGCGCAAATTAGTGCTCCATGACCCCCCATACTATGTCCAGATATGCTTTGCTTTCCGGATATAATCGGGAAGCTCTCTGTCACAAGTTTTATTAGCTCCGACGTTATGTAACTGAACATTCTGTAATTCTCCTTCCATGGTTTCTCGGTGGCATCTAAATAGAACCCAGCACCGGAACCGAAATCATATGAATCGTCCTGCCCAGGAATGTTAATGTTGCGTGGGGAAGTGTCTGGACAAACGATGCAGATCCCATGTTCTGCAGCATATTTTTGCGCTCCTGCTTTCTGTATGAAATTCTCTTCCGTACATGTTAGACCACTAAGCCAATAGAGAACCGGTACTGATTTTTCTTCACTAGCCGGTGGTAAGAAAATCGCAAATTTCATTTGACATGATAGTTCTTTAGAAAAATGCAAAAAGACTTTCTGCAAGCCACCGAATATTTTACTGGATGATACTTCAGTTAAACTCATGTTAGTTAAGCAATCAATTTTTCTGCCAATAATTTCGCGTGCTCGTCGCCATGGGCGCTGCTAGTTCAGCACATATCTTTCTACAACAACAACTTATCTACCAACAACAAAAACTTCCCAGTGAAAAATGATTAAGGCATTATCGCTAAGGTGTCTTTAAGGGCTCAGTTATAGCAATCAGTAAACTTCTGTCAGTGAAATTTTTTAATTCCGATTTCTCCACTAATACACCCAATTCTTATATTTTTTTTAGTTCAAAACGTGTTTATACACGTCTAATTACCATTTCCATTAAATGAAATTGTTATTACATGAGTAATTTTTCCAAAAACACGATTTAATTTTTTTGACGTACGAAAAAATTTTTCGTATACGTAAAAAAATCAAAAAAATTAAATCGTGTTTTTGGAAAAATTACTCATGTAATAACAATTTAATTTAATGGAAATGGTAATTAGACGTGTATAAACACGTTTTGAACTAAAAAAATATAAGAATTGGGTGTATTAGTGGAGAAATCGGAATTAAAAAATTTCACTGACAGAAGTTTACTGATCGCTATAATTGAGCCCTAAGACATGAGACAAATAATATAAAAGCCTCCAAATTAAAATGAGATGGAAGTTCATCTCAGGAAAAACGCGCCTTTTTATGCGTGTGTTGGAAAAGTGAACTAAAAGTTATGTGTCAAAAGTTATTTTTTGTTGAAGTTTTGTGTTGGCTGGCAGGAGAATTTAAACGACTCGGTAAATATTTTTATAGAAAAAGTAATAGATTAAGGCTTAAAGACCGTTTTAATAAAGAAATTTTTACCATCTAAGCAATCAGCACCATCACCGGGGACAAAACATCTACTATTAATGTTGCCTTAGTTGTAAGGCCTTATATACGCGGAAATGGCCTATACAAAAATAAGGCAACAATAAGGTAAAGATAATGCCTTAATAAGAAATTTTTTGTTCACTGGGTTATCACTCCATTTAATAATATTAAACGTTTGTTCCTATTTGAAAATAAATATAAATTAAATATTTTTGATTTGATTTATTTTAAGAAATCCTCGGTCTCGATCAGCATTTGTTTTATACTGATCGAGTGAAAAAAAAACATTAAATATTGTAGATTTAATTCAAATTGATATTTCTCGAAAACAAGAAATATCAATAGATTTAAATGTGCAGAGTTTGTAGTCCCTCCCAAGTAGTGAGCCTACATATAAAATAGTGGCCAGGTGCTTTCGAAGTGGACTATTCATTCGAATTCGAAAATGTAAGTGGACTGTTCCGAATGCATGTGTTATTTTTTTAGTGATTGCATTACTAGCTGTCATTTATTGTAAAAATGTGCAAGTTTTGATTTGTAAGTTTTGCATGACTTTTTCATGTTTCGATGATAAAACCTTTCAGTTTGTTATTTAAGTTATTTAAGAGGTCGCAGATAATTATTCTGGACTCTAAATATCATCTGGAGACGAGGAATACCATCTGGAGACGTTGCGATCAAAGCAAAAAATGCAGTTAAGTTTTAAAAACAGACGATAAAAATCAAAGCAAACACAGGCACGAATTATTAGAAGGTGAATTAAGTAGGCCCTCCATTACCATGACTTTTCCCAA
The DNA here is from genome assembly GCA_964034945.1 of Chrysopilus asiliformis. Classification (NCBI taxonomy): domain Eukaryota; kingdom Metazoa; phylum Arthropoda; class Insecta; order Diptera; family Rhagionidae; genus Chrysopilus; species Chrysopilus asiliformis. Next base: position 53,189,659 of record OZ035961.1, on the reverse strand, counting down.
CTGCAAAAAAATAGAGACACATTTATGTGAAGATACCTTGGCGAGAAAGGGAGATAAGAATCAACTGCAAAAATTTGTCGGCAACTGCAAAAATAATTTCCCCTCTTTTTTTATGGCGATTTTATGGTTGCAGTTGACGGACTTGAACTTTTTTATAGCGATTTCTACTACAATCACACATTGTCGCTGTACGTGCTATTATAGCGTAGCTGTCATTTTTCATGTAGTTCAACCACACACATACAGCTGTATAGCTTTATTTCTATGCTAATTTGAACCTTATATTCATAGTATAAGGTTTGATATGATCGCTATAAAATTATTAAACTGGAAGGGAAAGCGTGTATACATGTATTCAGTCATTTCTATTTAGATCTATATAAGTCTATCTTGCTCTAGTTTTCTGCATTTTTTTGCAGTTACAGAAGTCATGGTAATGGAATCCTCCTTTAAGTGTACCGAAAAACAAATAAAGGAGGATCTCCATTGCCATAACTTCTGTAACTGCAAAAAAAAAATGCAGAAAACTAGAGCAAGATAAACTTATATAGAACTAAATAGGAATGACTGAATACAAGTATACACGCTTTCCCTTCCAGTTTAATAATTTTATAGCGATCATATCAAACCTTATACTATGAATATAAGGTTCAAATTAGCATAGAAATAAAGCTATACAGCTGTATGTGTGTGGTTGAACTACATGAAAAATGACAGCTACGCTATAATAGCACGTACATATAAAAAAGTTCAAGTCCGTCAACTGCAACCATAAAATCGCCATAAAAAAAGAGGGGAAATTATTTTTGCAGTTGCCGACAAATTTTTGCAGTTGATTCTTATCTCCCTTTCTCGCCAAGGTATCTTCACATAAATGTGTCTCTATTTTTTTGCAGTTGGGAAAAGTCATGGTAATGGAGGGCCAACTTAACACTAAACATACCAGCACTTAATACATACCTATTTCTACCATGGGCGGTCAAATGACGAGTTGTGGTAGATAACGGCATATGACAAGTATTACTCAAAGTAAACAAAATATAAATAAAAAATAATAATAGAATATTAAGTGTATAATAATAAATAGAAAAAGTCATGAAGTCAAGTGCGCAAAAACGATAAGATTATATGCGCTTTTTAAATGCAAAAGTCCGGAAGCGGTCAAAAGACCGCTTATGGTATGTTTAGTGTTAAGTACTAATGAGACAACTAAGATGCATTTATAAGGGGTGCCTGCGAATTGAGATAACCGAAATTTTGAGGGGGAAAAACCGTTTTTACAAAAAGTCTTCATATTGTTGTGGCAAAATAATTTGCAAAAACGATGTTCGTCAAAGTTTTTTTGTCATAAGGAAATTTAGTGAAAATTTGAGCCAAAATATTCTTATTTATAGCCTTCAGCCAAAGTTTCATCCAAAGCACCCTTGTTTGGAATACATTGCAAATTGGAAGCGAATCAGTCAAATAGGTATCTTCGTAAGTCGTTTTGTGTCTCTCATCTGTACCACAATTTCTCCTCGTACGTTAAATTCCGCTCGGTACTCCAAATATTGCACCTAGATATGAGATCAAATTTTGGATCTCTCATTTTTTGTTAGAGTAGATAAGTTATGGAATTCCTTGCCCCATGAGATTAGATCGCTTAAAAATTTTATTCTCTTTACGAAAAGATGTTTTTTTTAACTCGGTTAAATGTCTTTTAACGATCATTCATTGATGTTTTATTTATTTTTTCTTGTCTTTTGGCGGTACTGGATGGACAGGGTTTTTGTGTGGTACAATGTATTTATTTATTTAACTACCTAATTTAAGAGACTGATTTTAAGGCTGGTTTAATTATTGTTTAGCTGCATATAAGGTTTTTTTTTATGAATTAACTAATAATAGTTTACTGTGATTTTTCTTTATTGAACTGTTGTTAACTTTATACATTTAATATATTTATATCTATATATATTTTTATTTCTTTTTATTTTTATATTATACTAAGTTTTTAAGTTAAAATTGTACAAATCTTGTATAAAATGGCAACTTGCCTTACATTGAATACATTTTTAATAGTCTGTATCTGCGCCTGCTTTAGTGTTCATCAAACCATTTAGAAATGTTTTCTTGCAAATATTAGAATAATTACACAAACAAAACTTAGTGTAAAAAATGCTGTGAAAACACAGTACCTATTGTTTTACCGATTTTTTTTATTTTAAAGATTTTTTGTTTTAAAGATTTCTTTTTTCAAAGAATTTATGCTATGTGTCAAAGAATAAAAATATTCTTAATTACCTTTAAATAGTTTTCTTTCATATAGCTTCACAAGTCTCTGGTATAATGACTCCTAAAGCTTGAGGAGAAATTATTGCAGAGAATTTCAAATTTTCGAAACTGCATCCGGTTGCAAGAAATCTTAAAGTCGCTTTTAGCCTTCGACACTAATTGAACCTCTCATTCTAGTATTTTTCTTCGTAATATAAGGTTTTACTAGTTGAAGTAAAACTTGAAAATAAAAATTGTCCTTACTTAAATAGTTCTTAAAATCGTCTGGAGAGTATTCTCTTAATTTGTTTACCAGTTTTATATGAGAAAATATGCTTGGTTTTGGAACCCAGTTTTTAACCCAAAGTCATCTTTTTGCTTTTTCACCATTTTCGCTTAATAACTATTAAGAGCATACATAATTTTTTTCTCATTATAACGCCATATTTCTTCCACAGTTCGACTGAGTGCGTGTGTCGCAAAATTCAGATGGCCTTTGTTGTGATCTGTTGAATGGGCGTATCGGGGATATGAATAAAACACAGATCACTACCATAATTAATATTTAATGCGGAGCGAGATATGCCATTTACAACATCTCTCTCCATTTAAGATGAAAACATTACAAACAAAACAAAAAAAAAATTTGACAATAATAATAAAATTTTTTTTTCAACTCTTCGATGTCCTCACAGCTTGCACGTAGTCTCGAAAATGCGGTGGGGGAACTCCAGCTGTTGCTCGCTGTGATCGTCGCAATGGTGCTGCTTCTGGAACCTGCCCCGCTGCTGGAACATCAACTTCTTGCTCGAGCACAATCTCCGGTTCAATTGCTACATGGGGCAGTGGATCCATGTCAAATGCGTCCAAAAGCGGGTTGCTTTCCGCAAGGAAGGTAAAACGTCTCTTAAGCTGATTTGCGTGTGCCTGAATTTTTCGTTCGCTCGTTTTGATTTCGTAGTTGACACTGCCGACCTTTCGCAAAACTTCTCCTGCCACCCATCTCCATTTCGTGTTGCTTGAATAAAGCTTGACGAAAACCTTGTCGCCAATCTCAAAATCCCGCTGTCTAGCTCCGTGGTGCGAGTTGAACTGCTGTTCCATGCTTGCGTTTTGATTCGTTGGTAATCTTGCCGGGGGCTTGAACAGGTCGAGAATCGTCTTCATTTTATGACCAGCCATCAGCTCGTGCGGGAATTTCATGCCGAGGTTGTGTGATGGTGTAGAACGATAGCTTGATAGGAACTTGCGCAAAATGTCATTTGCATTTCCCTCGCCTGCCATCTTTTTCATTCCCTGTTTGAGCGTTTGCACGAAGCGTTCCGCTTGGCCGTTCGATTGCGGGTGATAAGGTGACGATGTGATTTGCTCGATGCCATTGTTGCTGCACAACTTCTGAAAGAGTTCGGACGTGAACTGCGGTCCGTTGTCTGAAACAATTGTGTCGCACAAGCCGTGACGTGCAAATGTCTCTTCTAGGCGCTCGATTGTCTGTTGGGTCGTCGTTGAAGCCATCTTGAAAACCTCTGGCCATTTTGAGAATGCGTCAATGATCACGAAATACCAGAACCCGTCGACCGGGCCCGCAAAGTCAATGTGCAGACTTGACCATGGAGCTGTTGCGACGGGCCATGACTGAAGCGGCGCTTTGATGGGCGAAAAACCGCCGTTGCTACAGCAAACGTGGTTCTCGATATCGCCGTCGATTGATGGCCAGAAAACTGTTTGTCGCGCCAACAGCTTCATCCTCTCCATATCCGGATGACCTTTGTGCAGTTCCTTGAGAACATCAGCCCGATACCGCTTGGGAATGATGGTTCGGTCGCCAAAGAAAATGCAGCCCTCGATGACTATAAGCGATGCCCGTCGCTGGAACAACTCTGACACTTCCTGACTGGTGATTCGGTCTTTTTCCTCAGGCCAGCCGTTCTCGATGTACGCCACTACTTGTTTGAGTGCTTCGTTTCGGTTCGTTTCATCCTGAATCGCCTCGAATGTGACTGGCAGCATCTTCACGGTGTCGATAGCAAAACATGTATTGGGTGTCTCAGCGATGACTTTTGCGATGAAACCCTCCTTTACGGTTTTCATTTCAGGGAAAGGCGATGGAGTGCCATGATGATTTTTTCTTCTTTCCATGCTTCCAATAACGACGTCCTCGTCAGGTCGCTCATGTGTGCTGATGAGTCGAGAGATGAAGTCGGCATAAGCGAAATGTAGCAGATGTCGAAGTCGTATGCCAACAAAATCAAGGCATAGCGTTGAAGCCGGCTTGCTGTATGAACCGGAATGCCCTTTTTGCTTCCGAAAATTGCGAGGAGCGGCTGATGATCAGTCTGAAGTTCGAAATGTCGGCCATACACATAGCGATGGAACTTCTTGAGCGCAAAGATGAGTGCGAGGGCCTCTCGCTGAATCTGCGGGTAATTTTTTTCCGTAGCTGAAAACGCACGAGCTGCATGCATCACACGTCGTTTCGATCCATCGGTCAACTCGTGAAGAAGCACAGCTCCCATGCCATAGCTCGAGGCATCAGCTTCAACGATCAGCCTCTTCCTTGGGTCGTAATGCACAAGCGCCAAGTCCGAACCAAAACCTTCTTGAGCCGCTCGAAAGCTTCTTGGTGCCTCTGTTGCCACACGAATTCGACATCTTTACCAAGCAGTTCATCCAGGGGACCCCTAAATTCTTTAATGTTCGGAATAAACTTCGAGTACCAAGTAACGGCACCGAGAAATGGTTGAAGTTGCGGAACATCCACTGGTGCTGGAATGCCTTGGAGAGTGGCAAGCTTCTCGGGACTTGGTTTGATGCCGTCGGCGTTGATGATATGGCCCAGGAACTCGATCTGTTTCTGTGCGAATGAGCATTTCTCGAGCTTGAGATGGAAGCCAAAGTCCCGAATGCGTGACAATGCTTCCAACAGGTTCTTGCGATGATCCTGTTCGTCAGTGTCCCCCACGATGAAGTCGTCGATGAAGGGAAAAACGCCTTTTGCACCCGACATCATTTCGCAGACCAACTTCTGAAAGATTCCCGGTGCAGGTTTGACACCAGGTTGCAGACGATTCACCCGGAAAAGACCACAGTGGGTATTTATTGTCATCAGATCCTTTGAACTCTCGTCGAGCTCAATTTGCAGGAAGGCATCTGACAGGTCGATTCTGCTGAATATCTTGAACGATGAGATTTGTGCGAAGATTTCATCCGGCGTTGGCAACGGAAAATCCTCTGGTTGTAGTGAATTATTCAGGCCGGTGGAATAATCTGCACCGACACGAACACGTCCATCCTTCTTATTCACAGCCACGATTGGAGCTGCGTAGATTGCATGTCTGACTGGCGAAATGACGCCAAGAAGCTGAAGACGTTTAAGCTCGTCCTCAATTGTTTTTGCTGCGGCGAATGGGACGGGTCGGCTCTTTCGGAAAATTGACTTTGCGTCGGGCACAAGCGAAAGAGATGCCTTCCTTACATAGAGACCCAGCGAGTCGGAAAAGACTTGGAAAGGTTTGTTTCAACTCACCCTCCAGCTGCGATGCTGCTGCTGCAATGTTATTGCAAATTCCGGTTATGGGAACGCTCCAGAGATTAAGAGCTTCCATCCAGTCGTTCCCGAGGACATTTAGGTGATTTGACTTGGCAACGTAGCACGGGCCAACATCTTCTCGTCCGTGAAGTTTCAATCGGGCATTGAATTTTCCGAGCCTGATCCTGATCACCTGATGCGCTGATAGCTTGTTCTTCGCATACTGTGAGTTTTGGTGAGCCTAACTTCCTCCAGTTCTTCTCGCCGATGATCGTCCAATCGGAACCGGAATCCAGCTGAAGGCGAAACTTCGTATTGTCAATTGCTGGCTCGACAAATTTGCGCGTCGAGATCGATGATGAGTGAACGATGTTGCTGCGAGGACGCCGCGAATTCCGGTTGGATCGGTTTCTCTCTCTGCGTGCCTTCTCCCATGCCAGGTACTTTGCCGCTGCCTCGCAGTGACTGGCTTTGTGACCCTTCTGTTGTCAGTTGAAGCATTGCTTCTCTAAAAAGGGGCAGTCACGATGCTAGTGAAGCTCACCACAGAAATGGGAATTGTTAATGGGAACCGCCAAGGGATTATCCTGTCTGGACTGCTGACCTCTTAATGTTCGCTGATTTCTCCTTTGCCCGCCCTTGGGGTTGTTACTTTGCTGCTGTGCAACAAGAGCATCGCTGCTGGACGCAGCTGGTTTGATCTTTAAGCATTGCTGATCAGTCAAAGCTGAGTCGGTTCTCAGCTTCTCTAACGCGACTCAGCTTCTCTTCTGTCCTGATTCACGCTCGACTTCGAAAACCCTCAAACGCCGCACGAAAATTGACTCTGTGCGCGCAAACAACGATTTTAATTTTTCCACTGCGATGTCAAACGCTACGTCGGCTTTCGATGCTGGCAAAATTGCGTCGGCGAACTTCTGGTAGTCGATGTCACTAAGCTTTTCAGTCAGCAGGCTGACTTTCTGCGCGTTGGTGAGAGCTGCGGCGTCCTCATCGAAAATTGTCTGATAACGATCGTACCAGCGGTCGAAGGTCAGGTTCTCCTCTGGACAGAACGTGAATTGATTCATGCGCCACGACAGGTCCTTAAAAATTGTTGACGTTGGAATTGCAGCCGGCAGAGAATTTCCAGAACTTGCGCTTCACACAAGATGTGCCATCAGAGCTGCAATGCGTTCGTCCGTGTGTTGTTGGTTTTCCGCCAACATTTTGAGAACAGCTGATAATTCCCCCATTTTATATAAACTTCCACTCGTGAAGGAAAAAAGAAAAAAAATGAACTTTGTCTTAAAACAACTTAATTGCGTGAACTCGAATCAGTCCTCGTCGCCACTGTTGTGATCTGTTGAATGGGCGTATCAGGGATATGAATAAAACACAGATCACTACTATAATTAATATTTAATACGAAGCGATATGCACAGAGTTCTACTCCCAGTCTTGAACTGCCGATAGGCGGCGCTAGATATATGACATTTACAACCGTCTCGACCCACCGCCAGGCGGTGCTGGCTACATGGAAGAGATATGCCATTTACAACAGCCTTAATATCTTTTCATTTCAGTCCCGGGCCTGCATGCATGGACTGATCTGAAAATTTAATAATATGTGGCCTTTTCAGTTCTCGCCTTCGGGTGCTTGCCTGGAGTTCGAAACCTGGACTGGAAGTGTGTGTTGAACTCTCAGATTGCCTTAAGGTGTTGGCAGTTCAGTGCCTGGCGTGATTGCTTCGCGTGATTCGAAAACTATTAGTGGCATGACTGAGTTTTTATCTTGAGCCCATGTACTGAGGAAAGCTGTAAGTGTGTGGCTAGATTAGGGGATTTTTTTGGATACCTCAAACATGAGTTTTTACTTATATTAATCGATTTTAGTTATTTTGGCAATGATTTGGAACAATGAATCTAAATTTTAAAGTTTTTCGCGCTTGTTTTTCAGCTCTCTCTAGACTATAGGCTCTCTACTGTACAGGTGCCAAATGAAAAACGTCAATGACATTGTTCTCTGACATCGTTGCTTCAAAATTTGGTTATGGCTTTGGTTTGCTGCAGGACTATTTTTCGTAAAAATTTCCTTTCAATTAGGTGGATAACTATGTCAGCGCAATTACGAGCGGAAGAGGCCGTCGAGGATTTAAAAAACAAAAATCCCTACTTCGAAAAATATGCGGCAAAACTTGCAGCACTCCAGCAAACATCACCGGAAGAATTCGTTGGGAGGATGGAGAAGTTAGCTGAAAAAAGAATACCAAAATCCACAGAAAAAAATAGGTAAAATTTAAAAATATTTTAGTAACATCTGTTGGACCCAATATATAACTTTAGAACTGTGTAAGACAACGTAAATGTAAAACTAATAGACATTAGATATCAATAGCCTTATAAATAGTATTATTGTTACGTAAGTAAACAACTATTAAACGTCTAATGGAAGGCCAGAAGGCAGTTATTACGTTCACGTTCACAATACGTAGTAGAGTGAATAATTTTCTCATCAAAATCTTAAAGGCCGATGTAATTGAAGATATCCATTTATATTAACCCTTCTATTATGTTCGGGTCATTTCATGACACAACAAAATTAAAACCAAAATTATCGTTATTAAAAATTCTATGAGTTCAAATTTCTTTTGAACAGTGGAGTATACAGTGAAACACTTATTGCGAAGATCATGTATAAATTGTAATTTACGATTATTTTGTATGCATTATACGGGGAAATAGACGTGGCTCAATCTCGTTCCTAGTTAGTATTTTTTCGCCAGTCTGAGAGTTCTAAAAGCTAAAAAATGAATTAAAAAAAGTAGATAGTAGAAGATCGACCCAAATTCGTGTCGAGATCGACTGGTAGATCGCGATCGCCTGGTTAGGCAGCCCCGATATAGAGTATAGTAGAGTCTAAAATCACTTTGTCACCTCCTCATGGTAGATTACGGTAACTATTTTAAATAGGTCAATGACAATCGTATACCGATCGGTTATCACATCTTAATATTTTTTACTTCATCGTTCAATAAAGACGTTTGCAGTTGCAACTTTAAATACTTCTAATATGATACAGAAAAATATAATATATCGTATCCAGTCCATTTTAAATATCAAATATCTAGTTTCAATTTTTTTATATTATTAAACGTAGCCCTTGTATTAATTAAGGTGGGTTTAGAAACACGAGCATTTTCATTTTTACTGGCACAGTGAGCGGGATAGCGAAATTCAAATTTACGTGCGCAAAAAGTCGATCACATCAGTGTCTCACACGTACTTTCCCTTCCACTTTATGGTGAACTGTCACTGCACATCACCTTCTCACAGCAATACGTTTGTTATCACTTCAATTTCACCTAACAAAATCATTTTGCGTGATGTTATAATTAATAACATAATTATTATTACCTCCCGTTTCCATTTAAAATGCGTAGCTTTCAAATAAACATCGAACTTAACCTTACTTTTGCTGGCTGCCATAATTCCCCATAATTCAGGGGTAACATTTTGCTGGCAGGGCGGGGAAGTCCAATGTGTTTGTTGTTTACTGCCATAACTTTCCTATCGTCGACGAAAATTATGGATAGTAAAACCACTACATGCAAGCAAAATTTCCAGTAAAATTTTTACTGAATAGTTTCCCGTCCCTTTCCCACTTGGTGAAAAAGTCATAAGAAATCTGGCATTTCACTCACTTTGCCAGTAAAAATGAAAATGCTCGTGTTTCTAAACCCACCTTTATGTAGCTGGTCATAATTTGCTGGGATCAAAAATTTAAAGATAATAACCGTGAGTAGAGGCGGAGCTACTGTGGAGCAAAATTAGATAGGATATTTGTAAAAACCTCGATTTTCGATAAATTATTCACATACAGTAATCCCCCGCTTTACGGACGGGATGCGTTCTACGGAAACTGTCCGTATATCGAAAATCCATAAAACGAAACCTATTTTAGTATGAGATTGTACTGGGAATAAATAGATGTGTTCCAATCAATAGAAATGTCCGTAAAAAGAAACCTATTTTAGTATAAGATCGTATTAAAAATAGATAGATGCGTACCAAAAAAATCCGTAATACGAAACAGATTAGTATAATATATTAAAATGATTATTTAACCACTAGAATAACGAGAAAACTATATAATTATAGAAAAAAAATATTTATACTACTTGAAATGGAGCATAAATCAATTGAATATGTTAAAACCAACAAAATATTATGGGACAAATCATGCCGCGGACAAAAAAACGTAGCTGTTTCTACGTAGGTTTCTGCTAGTTTCGTCAGAATTCAAATTTCATTGTGGGACAGAAAGCAGATTCTGCTTCTGTTGCTGCTTCTGCCTCTGCCCAATTGGAGTTCTCGCTTAAGAATAGCAAATAGATTTTTTAAAAATACACCGCACTGCAGTTTTTATTGCCTTTTTATACCCGTATGGTGAAACCAAAGGGTATATTAACTTTGCCTTACCGTTTGTAACGCCAAGATCCCGTCATCGCACAAAAAAATGAATCACACCAGTGTGTTTAGAATGATAAAAATATTTAATTTTTGCATGTCCGTCCGTCTGTCCGGCCGTCTGTCCGTCCGTCTGTCCGTCCGTCTGTCTGTGGCGCGGATTGCGGGCGCACGTATTGAGCTAGAGACTTGAAAGTTTGCACAGATCCGTTTTTCGTAAAATGCGAGGCTAAGTTCGTTAATGGGCAAAAATGGACCATTAGGGGGGGGGTACCCCCCATACGAACGAAATCGTTTTTTGTGAATATCTCAAAAACGGTGCATCTTATCAAAAAAGTCCAAGAACAAAAGTTATTTAGGATATGATTCTACATAAAACCCCCATACATCAAAATCCGATTGGAATAAATTTTAAAAAATCTTATTGGAAAGTTTGACTTCAAAGTGGAATTTTGGTACAACTGTTCGAATTTTGATACGAATATCACCATACGGGTCTCCAATGATTGCCAGATTGGCAATTATAGCTTTTGTTATGTTTTTAATTCTCTTTTGTGTATACACAAAATGTGTCAGAAATTTCGGAGAAATTAAGTATGTACATTTACAATAAACACAACATAATTATGGAGGAGTTTTTCTTGATTTTTTTCTGTGATTCAAAAAAAAATTTTTTTTTGTCCGTAATAGCGAATTTTTTTATCCGTATAGCGAATTTGTTCCTATATTAGTCATGTCCGTAACTTCGAATTTCCGTAAAACGAGCGTCCGTATAGCGGGGGACTACTGTATATGCAACCTACTCTTACAAATTGGTATGGGTCTTTCCATTGGTACAAATTCAGTAATAATAATTTTTTTTAAGAAGCGCACCCAGTCCCTTTGATATCTAATATATAACTTATGGTAAGCCGAGTAAATAGTTTTGAATTTCACGGATATCGTCTTTGGACTAACCATGCCTACAGTAAACACGTTATAAATAGAAAAATCATAAATAGGTATGAAGATATTAAAAAAATTTCTAGCCGACAAATAATGAAAAAAACATTGGTCGCAGTTCGGCATTTTTTGGATAGCGAGGTGAAATACAGGACAGGGAACAAGAATGAACATCCATGACCATGTTCACATTGGTTGAAATAGTCCGCCTATAGTCAAAATAAAGGCAAGGTGAGGAGTGGGGCTGTTGTTAGGCAAATACTCAAAACTAAAATCTCCGTTTTCAGAGTTTCGCCTGTCGTGCTTTGATAGGTTGGCTTCCATATTGAATGTGTTCCATTGTTATTATTGTTTCGGTTGTCTTAGATGCAAGATGTCATTTTGGAATAGGCAGCAAAATATTACTTGCAATTCTTTAGAAATGATCCGTTTCTCAAATGTTCCATTTCAGTCTTACAGATCACGGCTACCGACACGTATTTTTTATCGGCAACTATCTATGTGACCGCCTGTCCTTTTTAACTTCCGAAATGAATTTTTGGCCTTTTTCGATAGAAGAACTCGTTCGATTTAAATGAAACAAACGTGAAATTTCTACTTCCGTCCAGTACCAAAAAAAATCGTAGAAATACTATTCTTTTGGTTTTGGGCAGGGAAAATCGTTTAATAGGATAAAACGCACTATTTCGATTTTGACTTACTTGCCTACTTAACGGTCAGAATATATTAATCTAGAGTGTTGAAATTTAGTGTACAAGTTTTTTTTTAGAAGACCTACAAGTGGAGCACGTACCCTCAAAATTTTCGTCTTAGCATAAATTGCAAAAATTATACGTAAATACAAAATAAACAATTATAGTCCTCGTAATACAAACTTCTAGTTCAGCACCGCCAGATAGGCAGTGCCAAGTTAGCTCGGTCTAACCGCACCCACTTTGTATATTTTTTTTAAAACAAAATGTATTAGACATTTTGTATTAAATTTTTTTAAAACAAATGTATTTAACACGTGCCCACTGGTGAGCATTTTAATTTTCCAACCGAGGACCAAGTGGCCACCGGTGGGCATTATTAGATGTCGATGGTGGAACAACGTGACCACCCGTGGACACACTACTAGTTTCATTTCGAGACATCGTGACTAGTGAGCCTACATATAAAGAGAGTGGCCAGGTGGCTTTCGAAGTGCTTTCGAAGTGGACGTTTCGTCCGGATTCGAAAATGTCAGTGGACGGTTGTTAATATATTAGTGAGTGTATTACTAGTTGTCATTTATTTTTTTTGCGTGCCCGCCAGAGCAGCGCCCTTTCGCGAGTAACCCTTCGCCCATGATTGATTCAGTGAGGCCGTCTTCTCAGCGTCCACAAGAGCCTCCGCCTATATTCCTGCCTGCGAGAAGGCAGCCGCTCGAACGCTATACAAAACGTAGTTTTCGCTGTCGTGCTTTTGGTTTCAGAATACACCGCGATCGCTTCACCGAACTTCTTCGACACTAGCATCTTAATTATGTAATTAATATTTTAAAGCACAAATAATTTACCCTCTATTCAAGTCAAAGTTGAGTTTATGTTTTAATGTCACTTGTTTATGTTTTAATGTCACTTTTTTTTCTTTCTAAAGGGTGGGCCATCTTGGAGTTACTGTTTAGTGCCGTTTGTAGCTTTAGTACGGCACAAAACAGTAACTCTTATTTTATTTCGAAAGTTCAGCCATCTTTTCGCAAAGCAAAGGCGATTTGTTTGTGTTAGTGTAGTATTTTGGACTTTTTATTTTAAAAATTACACGATTTTAGCGGCCGAATAATTTTTTAAATTCTCAAACCGTACACAAAATATTAGTAAAAATGGTTTAAAATACTTCTGGTTTAAATCTGTCATCATCACGTAAAAATTCAAACTTAACGGAAATAGTTAGTTCCGACCTGTCCACTCTCTTTATATGTAGGCTCACTAATCCTGACCACCAGTAGGAACCTTTTACATATATTTAGCTTTGAGAAATATTAAGTTTGGTCCCAGGATGTAAACCTATTTTACTTGGAATTGGTAGTACTTGCAGTAAATCAATAAAAATAAATTAAAGAAATGTTGGTCCTAAAATGTCACCCAAGGAATACCCGCTCGTAAGCACGCGGTCTACTGTGTAATTCAAAGAATGACCACCGGTGGGCACGTGGCGCTCTACGTGTTAATAAAAAGCTCAAATAAAACGTGATAATGGTTTTGAGAGTTGCCCTGAAATAGAGTAGCTCATTCTTTTAACACGTTTCCTGCCACCAGATAAAACAAAATATTACGTAAGTACTTAACTGTAAATACCATTTCATAGTGATTGTTAGTTGTGTACAGTGTTGCCGGAGACCTCAAGCCCAAAATCGCTGAAATGAGGAAAAAAAATCTCAAAAGTCTCCGAAATTAAAGACGCTAGTTTTGAGACTGTTTTTTAATGCATATTTAAACATATATCTTGTTTTCAAGTCGGGTTTATTCTTTGTTTTTAACAATAATAAAATATAATAATAAAAAAAAAAACAATTTTGTCTTCTTAAAAAACACACTGCACCTTCAGCAAAGCAAACAAAATTTAAAATAAATTTGACGTTTACTTAAGTTGAGTGATTCATGTATTTTCTTATAGGGGGATTCTGTGGTACTTATTTATATACATTTGGTAGGTTGTTGACCCAATAAGCATATGTAAAAAATTGTGAAAAGTATGATATTTATTAGTAAAATTTTCAACAAAGTTTTTTTTCTTAAGAAACTTGAAAATCGCTGAAAATCTCCGAAAAGTCCCCAAAAGACCACTAAAATCTCAAATCTCAACACGTGCTTTTTAAGGCATGAAAGTCGCTAGAAATGAGACAAGTCGCTGAAAATGGCAACACTGGTTGTGTATAAGAATCATATGTGTTGGTAAACGACGGCCACTTCGGCAGCCGAAATCAAACGATTGACTAAAAATCGATGGAGCGAGCCTACGGCATTCGTTCAGTATAATTTCTGTTGTTGATGCGTGCGGATGTATACATTTGCTCCCCAAAACCCTAATTGCTTCCCAAAGTACACTGACGTACGAATTTTTTTCGGAAATTTGATTTTTTTAGTTTTCATTTTCCATTATGAAGCGGTCATATTCAAATTCAAATACTATGTCGTGTGATTGGGAGAACAAATATTTAATAATCACAAATAATGATAACCGTCAATGTCTAGTTTGCAGTTACATGTCGAATAAAAAATTCAATCTAGAACGCCATTACAACAGCTGTTCTATCAGGTAACATAATGCAATTTAGTGCCGTTTGCACCAACAAAACTTAGCAACTTATGTACAACTTAAAAAATTTAAGTCGAAGAATACGCGCAAACGGGCCTTAGTGCATTTTTTTAAGCACAGAACCGGAAATACAAGTTTTTTTGCACGACGGAACTTTTTATTTTTTTGTAATCGCATCATGATAAATTGTGTAGTCCACTGTTCCTAAACGTCTCCATCAAAAGCGAAAGAGCGTAAAAAATGAAAAAGATGCGTTTTCTCATTTCGTGTTATAGTATATGAAGAAACATAAAATTTCTTCGAATAGTAAATCACTACATACATAGTGCCCAGGCCTCCTTTAGATTGTCGGGGCCACATAGTTGAATCGACAGTCGTCTTTTACCTTACAGAATTCCTAACAAGATTGCGGTTACCCTTCATATGACGGGCTTTAATTCTAGTTACCTATATATTAGTATTTATTAAATTTCAAATAATATTGAATAAAGCCAAGTTTTATATTGAAATAAATACATTTTTTTTTAAACTAAATTTTCGAAACAAATTTTCTTAGATCACTTCTGAGAATCGAGTGGGCGTACCGATTTTACTTGCTCCAGCGCGCTGAATATGTAGCTACACTACTGACCATGAGAGATTTTCTTTTGTACTTTGGTATTTGTAAATCTTTTCAATTATATTGTGGCTAAAGAAATTCTTGCAGGCCCCTGGTCTAGATCTTTAAGCCATAAGTGTATATCTTTGATAAAAAATTAAATTTATTTTAGTTGTAGTTACACTTCTTTGTCAAAAATTCCAGATCATACGCTGAGATATTGAATCCTAAGCCAATTTTGAATCAAGAAGATAAAGCGAAAACAGAAGCTAAATTGAGTGATATTATGAAGATTGATTTAATCCAAGATAAAAGCGCCGAAGAAATCAAAAATCTGTGGCTAGAATATCACAAAAATAAAGATGTGATTGCTGCGTCAATACCTATCGGGCAATATGATGAATTAGTAAAGCGAGGTAAAGAACATCCGATTTTCCTTTTTCCATTGCCCAGGAGTGAGGGTTTTGAATTTATCATGCTACAATTTGCTGGAAATATTATACATTTTACACCATTGCTTTGTTATCAAGTACGTTAATGTATCTTATAAATACAATTTTATTCCTTAAATATTTTTTCCAGGTTCATAAGGAAAATGCACCCGAATGTCTTAGCATAGTTCATTATACTGAATTACGAAACAAAGGCATAATACTCATGCGAGGAGAATTCGATACTAAAGTGTTAAATGCACAAGAAGCTCAGTGTTTAGCTAATCAATTGCAGCTTTATTATGTTAAGGGCAACCAAGGGAAACTTGAATTACTTAAAAAGTTTACAAGCCACCCTGATAGTTTCAAACATATGGATCTTATCAAAGAAATGGAAAATATAAAGCTAACATAGAATGTTTATGATATAAAGTCAAAAATTAAAACCACTAAACAATCCTCTTACATTGTTTATTTACTTATATTTGAGCCGCTCACTGCACACATCGATTAACTCCACTTTTGAAAAGCCTTAAAATTAAGTGTAAAGCACTTCGTATAGTCATAACTTTTTATATTTATAATAATTTTGCTGAATAATAAGGATTCCTGAATAATAAACGACAAAATTTTTATATTATAAAGAGGATTTTAGAAAACAATGCACATTATTTCATCGCATTTCTCAACTTTTTGTTTTATGGAGTTAGTCGGAGTGTGCAGTGAGCGGCTCATTTAATGAAACTGAATCGTATCGTGCCATTAGCACCCGTAGAAATTTTTCCAGGGGGGTGACACTATTTACGGAAAAACTACTCAATTTTTTCTTTTGCTTAATATCCCAGTTTTAAAAAATCACAGCAAAAAAAAAAATAAAGTGTTATGTGTAAGAAACATTATGTGTTTTTTAAATTATAACGCTAAACGGTTCCGCACACCTACAATTTTTTCCCAAAATTTCTAAATCCTTTCCCTACTAAATAAAAAGCTTGCACAATCGTAAAGGTACTTCATATTCAAAAAAATAAGATGTGAAGAAAGTCATATTCTCATATAATATGCAAATTGAAACACTTTATGGACCATAAAGTTTATAGTGCAGAAAAAATTATGGCTATAGTGACATTTGGCCTACAATTAAGGCCCCTATTATGAATGTCAATTCATAATTGATAGTTGACAATTATCAACGAAGTTGATAGGTCGGTATTACAAATATCAATCGGTGTCAACTTTATTGATAACTATCAACCGTTTCCAGCGACCACAAATTTATGGTTGATAGGATAAGGAAGATAACAATTTTCAGGTTTATTTATGTGTTTTCTGTTAGTTTTCTTTGAAATGTGGTCAATTGATGAAACTGAGACTACAGGTCAAAAAATATGATGCAAATAAGGATTTTCAGAGATAACACCAACCATTGAATATGTATGTACAAATATAGAAGAATAATGATTAGTTTTCACCTTGGGCCGATGGTGGCGATAGTGATCATTTTTATGTAATATTGTAGCTTTTAGTTTAGATTCAAATTGAGAATTTCACCACAAATATCCCAGACCAAAAAGCACGCACACATTTAAGAAGCAAAGCGGTGTTGCGTTGATTCTTATGGTGTCATACGAGGAATGAACTGAACACGTACAGCACACAATGATAAACCGCGATCATTGCGATTACAAATTTCCCATTGTGCTTAAAGTTTTAGGGTATTTTAGTTAATACACATACCTAAGCTTTAAGTTTGGGGGATTTTTATTTAATACTTGAACCCCAGACACTTTCGCCACCACGGCCCAAGGTGAAAACTAATCATTATTCTTCTATATTTGTACATATTCAATGCACCAACCCATTAAAATTGAATAGTTGGACGTAATTTGTTTGGTTATATTTCCCAGACAGGTATGGCAAAATAGAGTATTTTTCAGTTTTATACACGATTTCCGGCTATTATAGAATCATTCAGATATAAAAAAAAATAAAACGAATTAATTCTTCAGCGATTTCCTATCATTTATTCTGGAATCTTAATGTAGGAGAGGGGGCAAAATATTTATAATTTTTTTAAAAAGCTTTTTTTTCAAAAAAATGTGCTAAAAAAATGTTTCAGCAATAAGAGTGAGAATATTTACTTTATTTTAATTTTTATGCCTTTATCACGTTTTTTTTTGCTGATAACAGCACCAAAAAATTACTTCTTCCTTTTTAGTATATATAAAGCCATCGGCTTCGCCTTGGACCACCTTCGGCCAAAAATCACACCTTCGATTTCGGCCAAAATCAAACCGAAGATTTGGCCGAAGCTGAAAATGCAAGTTTTTTTTAATTAGTAATTAATTTACAATGAATCACCCAAATAGCATTTTAAGCAGCAATTATGGTGTTTATCCCCATATTTCGTCACCATGCAAGTCGCGGCGATAAGCAATTTATGTCGCAAATACGTATCTAGTTGTGCCAACGAGACGCGCAACGAGACCCATAGTGGGGAACACTTTTCTGCGGTTTGCTACGTCGCAATTATAACGACAGGGACGTAATTAGTTGCCACATGCGCGAGCGTCATCTGACGGCATTATATCACACAATTACACAAATCATCGAGCGGGTTTTCTTTCTCCCTCGAATGCTTTCTAGTAAACAGAGATGAACAAATAAAAACGTAAGCAGAAGACGAACGAGAAAAATCTAATGGCGACAAATTAATGGAAACTTTTGTGGAGTGTTATTTTATAATGGACTTTTCTTCCGGTTGCATGTCGTGATTTTAATTGCCATTAAAATTTTTCGACAATATTGGATTTGAAATTTAAACAGATTTTAATGGGCCATCGAATTATTTTGTTTTTAATCAAAAATTTCTTTAATTTTATTTTATCGGTAAAATTTTTTTTTCTTTTGCAATGAAATTTTGATGCCAATAAAATTATGCTGTTTCAAAAATGTCTGCTATCCACTTTTTATGCAATATCCTTCAGTCATTCGCCTGAAATAAGAAATTTAATTCTCGAAACGAAATCGTTTCCATCAAATGTCAGTGAGAAATATGGCGGCTGAAGGCATCAATTTTTTTTGGTGTTTCTCAGACGGGGAGCTTTAATGAAACTTTAGTGGTAGCAGTTTCGTCACTTTTTCCATCACACGCTTCTTCAAAATTAAACTGACGTTCAGGCTCCACAGCCAATCACTATTTCGGCCCGAAAACCATCAAATGCTGCTCTATCGCCGCAGGATTTTCATGAAGCGAATGTTGCCCCAAAGATCGTGCTCGTCACTTCTTTCGCTTCTTTTACGCGGATGTGAATTATAGGTGTAAATTTTTAATCCCGATTGTGTAAATTTCTACTCTTTCAAGTCGCAAAGAACAAATCTCATGTTCCCGTACTTTTCGATGCTGTTTGGGCAGGCTTACACCTCTAACATTTTTTTTTAATAATTATTTTAATTATTTCAACTCTTAACCCTAGACCCGTGTACTGGGCACTGAGTGCCCAGAACGATTTTTGAACCGAACTTAAAAATATTTTTAATAAAGAATATCATGAAATGCCCATTGTATTTCTTACTTGTTTAACGAATAAACCACATTTTTATGATTTTTAAACAAACCAGCCATACATTTTCTATTAGAATTACATCTGGGCACTGAGTGCCCAAGTACACGATATATGGAAGTTTTATAGTACACGGGTCTAGGGTTAACCTATGTGTTGTACTTCCACTTCCAATGTTGTGTGAAGTTTCCGTCTCGTCAGACATCTCTGGTATTGTAGCTGTATCCTGCATACTTTTTCTTTAGCGAGCGTCTGTAGTCCTTGTAGAGTTAGTAAGCTAAGGAGATGCCTACTAGTGATGTTAGGATGGTCAATAGGAGTTCCAGGTCAGTTGAATTAATATCCACTGGGTTAAGGATGATCGGGTTGACCACTTCTCCGGAGCTTTCTACCTTTTTTGTTTCGGTGTTGCCCATGGTTGGAACTATTCACCCGTATTACGGTTGTCGTGTCGTTTTCGACAAGATTCGTTTTACGAGTTGTTGTTGGTAGAAAAACACTAACAACAACACGTAAAACGACACGACAACCATAATCGGTCTGATTGCTTCTGTTGCTGTAGGAAATATCTGTAAGTCTTAAGTTTTATTAATTTTTCTGATTGATAATAGCTAACTCAAGCGGGTTTTTTTGCTTGATTCTTTTGTATTTTTCGCTGGTGAGTATGTTTTTGCTGAGTTGTTGGGTTGGTTTTGCAACTGTTGTATGTAATTAGTGCTGGCAATTGTTGCTTCATTTTCCACTGTTCTAATTTTGACGACGCGTAGCATGTTGCAATTTTTCATATATCTTGGTGCGGCAAGAATTGCGCGAACAATTTTAGTTTGCGCTCGCTCAATTATATTTATATTTGATTTTTTAGCTGATCCCCACAATTGTATGCTATATGTCCATATGGGTTTTATGACAGCTTTGTAGAGTAGACGTTTTGAGTCTAGGTTAAATCTGGGATTTTTATTCATTAGCCAGTATAATTTGCGAAATTTAAATTTAATTTGTTCCTACTTTTTATTTATATGTATTCTTCAGTTTAGCTTTTTGTCGAGGTGTATACCCAGGTATTTGACCTCGTTACTTTGGGGGATGATGGTTCAGGGTTATAGGCCGACATTGCTTGTTTTTTTTTTAGAGTGAATGTTGTGTGAATTGATTTTTCTTCGTTTATTTTGTTGTTAGCCCATTCTTCTATTTTATAGATATGATTTTGTAGTGCCCTTGCCGCTGTGAAGCGATTTTTGTGAGAGTACAGTACTGTTGAGAGGGTTTTGTCCTTGCCAGGTTTGGGGATCATTATGATTTTTGCAAATTTCCAAGTTTCAGTGTAGTAATTCATTCTTAGTGTTGCATTGAATAAGTACAAAATTATGCGTTTGGCTCTGAAGGGTAATTCTTTTATGAGTTTCCATGTAATTAGATCATGTCCCGGGACCTTGTTAAGGTTTAGCTTTAATGTTGCGGAAGAGCGCTTTGAGTGAGAACCTTGTATGTGTATTGGGTGGGTTTGACTGCTTATTTTTGTGCTCATTTGGGGAGAACGTAAGACTCAAGTGTTCGGCAAAGGCTTCTGCTTTATCTTTATCGTCCCTTATCCATTTTCCGTCGTTGGCTCTTATTGGGCTTTCAGCTATAATCGGCTTGTTAATTTTTGACGTGGATACGTCTTGGATTTTGGTAATGGGGGTACAAATTAGAAAATCGGCTTGCTGCCATGATAACAAATTTGCAATCGATGAAACTCGATAGTTTGTGGTGATATCTGAACAAAACCTGTGTTATAAGATGAGGGCTACATTAAAGCATTGTATAGGGTATTTTGTTATGTTAAACTATTTGCAATTATGTTTTTAAAAAGCAAAATCAAAATTTTTACTCCGCTGTTATGCTGTGTTTGCTGCTTGCAGTACATATTTCACATTTATATTCTTTTTATGCTCCTCCTTTGTGTGTATTGAATCTGTTGTATTGAATGCATAGATAGATCGCTCGATTTGCTGTCTCAAATAGTCCCATTTCAATACAATTCAGTGTATCAAAACGCACAGAACTATATACATAGAACGCTCATGGCCATATAAAGCCTAGCATTAAAAGTAAGTCAAAAATTATTGCTTTCTCTGTCCGGCTATATTTCGTTTCAATGACATTTCATGTGACTTTCATTCACTGAACTGAAATTGAAATGTATAGCTACCTAAGGCGCTAAGATTTGAATTTTTTCCGGCGATAAATCCAAAATTTCCATCGCATTAGAAATTTTTGTTGTTTTAATTCTATATATTAATTGAGAGTTAGGATTTTTGTACCCCCTTTTTGACCGACTTCCACTCAAGTGATTTTGTTACCAAGATGTGGACAAACACAAAACTTAATCAAATTATTATACTGAATATTTTTTCTTCTCAGTTCATTCTTGTGCCCAATTTCTCCTAAAAATGTTTACTCAAGGATTTCTTTTAATCTTAGCAACCCAGTCATATCAAAATCAAATGAACTAATGTAAAAAAAATGACAAAGTTAAATAGCCGAAACCGTCCTTCGTGTCAAAATTAGTTTATATTTGATTGAATAAAATGTCTGCGTGATTACTTTAAATCAAGCATCATCAGCTAGTGGCTCGGCTGGCTCATCACACAGATTCGCTTTAACAGCGTAGCCCTATAATCGACCTTTTATTGTGTGCTGTAATGCTTGTGTGTTGCGGTTTCAACCGTGCTTTGGAGTTGGAATCGGTGCTGTATTATAATGTGTAGTGGTTACAAATTTTGATTGTAAAGGGAGCGACAGTTACTTTGATGACCCCTGCTTTAAATAAACATTCTACGCAAATATTTATTCCCATTAATTCAGTAATAAAATCATATTTAAATTTCGCAGCAATTTTCAATTTACAACTTTCGACAATACATTTTGATAAGCCTTTCTTAGGCCGTGGCATGATGACGCGACAGAATTTAATTCACACAAATAAATTCTATAATCACTTTTAATATTGACTGCAAACTATTTTTTTTAAATTTAATTTCAAAACGAAATCGAATCATGTTCTGTCATATGATGACAGTTCAATTAACTTAGGTTATGAAAACCGTCAAATTATATGACAGTTCGAGTAACTTATTTACAGTGAAAAAGTGACAACTACTCAGATTTTATATATATTTGTCTCCCTTTGGCCCAATTTTTTTACCCCACTGAACTGCTAAAAAATGACTTATAAGAGATAGAAGATTGAGCGTTCTATGTATATAGTTCTGTGATCAAAACGACTCAAGAGCAAGATAACCGTATGAAAATAAATATAGCCGTCTCGTTTAAACCGTGAGCTGTCAAATGAAAATAGACTTTCGGAATGGTGTTGGCGCATGGTGACAGTTGTTCTATGTTATATAGTTCTGTGATTGAATGTCATGTTATTTCGTTCTTTTCGCTCTGAACGGCAAAAGCGTTTGCTGTGGTTTCCGACTCTCGTTCTTGGGAACGAAAATGATTTCTATTTAAGTTTTCGTCTCGCTCAAAGCGGTTTGTGAGCCTCGCATAAAAATGAATGAAAGCCTCGAGCGATGGCTGTTGGGTATGATGCACACACACATATAAGTATGGATTTTACTACTGAGAGAACGATATTTCGCTCCCAGCATTAAAGTTCTGTTCAGGGTTGTGACTTTTGATTTTCGAAATCGTAGTAAATCGGCCGAAAAATAGTAGTAGAATCGATGAAATAGTAATAAAATGTAAAACCTTCGTCATTATATATATAACTAACTTGATCGAAAGACTAGAAATGGGAGCGTTTGAACACTGTATGTATGATATTTATTTCATACTTCTCTTATCATAAACCAATTATAAATAAAATTATTATACCCGTATGGTGCAACCGAATATCTCAAAAACGGTACATCTAATCAAAAAAGTGCAAAAACAAAAGTTATTTAGGATATGATCACAGAATAACAGAAGGGAAACAATCGAGAATTTCAATGTCACACGGTAGAGAGAAGAATCGGCGATAGAAAAAAATATCTTCAACTCGCTTTAAATTTTCGAATTTTCCGGAATTCCTCTTCTTGCCTTCATATTCAAACCGAACACGCAAAAGAGATAAAAAAAATATAACATGCGAAATTTGTTTTGCAGGGTTTGATACGGAATTTTTTTCATTATTCCAGCAATCGAAAAAATCTAACTTCTCCTCACACAAAACACTTTTTAGAACATAAAACGCAATGCGGGATCGATAAAATGACAATTCGATCGAGTTTTGGTTTCATCCATTCCAAGAAACTCATTTTCTGCCAAAATTGAAAATCAACCAAAAACGATTTCCATTGCAACCCTGTTTGCATATTTTCTTCTTTGTGTGCAAATCAATTGTAAACAAAATGACGTCGTTTTGTTTACATTTTTAGTTCAATTTTTCCGAGAAAGGTTGGAAGAACTATTTATTATGCCAAAATTGGAATTTTTAAAATGCCTCGTCAAGCAATGTTCCGCGGACAGCTTAAAAAATCCCGAAAGAACGTTTTTTAGGGTACCGAAAGCACCAGAAAGGTAAACTTTTTCGATTAGACACAAAAAAGGGGGAAAATTTAGGAAACACTAAAATTTTCTCGTAATTCCGAGGAAATCAATTTTTTTTTAAAGAATTACGTTATCCGCCGCTTCTCCGCGTATCACATAACGATAAACACGTCACAACATCCACGATTTTACCCAATAAATCGGCATAAATTCAAAACGTTTCCGACATTTATCTCGATTTGTTTTTTTTTGTTCGGTTTGACAAACGTCAAACCTTGGTATTACCTGATTCAAGGTTTCGTGATTCAAAAACTGCAAAAGGCGCGTAGATTTGAATTTCAATAAATTTCTGAACTTTGAATTTCATCTTTTGGATTTGTAAGGGTTTTAAGTTCTGAACGAATTATTTGTCGGATCTAAAAGCTTAGTCTCAGAATAGGGTATTGGAGTAATGTCGATTACATTATTTTTAATAAAAAAAAGTTTTCACTAAAATCTGAGCGACGAGCATTAACGCTTCTTTAAAAAAATCAACGTAATTAATTCATACATACTAACTGTTATTAAGGATATGAATTAAATTAAATTTCCGCGAATTTCCATTTTGTGATTTTAGCGGAATAAAATTATGTGCATCAACACTTCCAATAGTTTAATTCTGGCAACCCCCTGGAATTTCATCCGCCATTTCTGGGCACACATATAAAGCAATTCGTGTGCTTACAAGAGAAATGAGATAGCTACGTAAGGCTCGGAAAGTTCTTCGCACATCAAAAATTTTTGTTCCTCGATTCCCTTCTGTTATTCTGTGATATGATTCTACATAAAACTCCCATACATCAAAATCCGATTGGAATAAATTTAAAAAAAAATCTGATTAGAAAGTTTGACTTCAAACTGGAATTTTGATACAACTGTTCGCCGTTCACTTAAATCATCATACGGATTTTCAATAATTGCCAGATTGGTTTCCTTAATTTCCTTTTCACTAAATTTTTTTACTTAAATATCTATTGGCGATCGTTGTAGGCGGATCCACGTCTTCTGGCCGTCTCTACGGGACAGACACCTTGCTTTTTTGACTGTTTTCCAAAGAGAGTATTCGGTGTCCTCGCTAGGGCTTAGTCCTTCGAGCAATTACTGACCCTTTTCGTTCTTTACGACTTAACATAACCCCATAAAAAGAAATCCAAAGGCGTTAAATCCCATGAGCGAGGGTGCCATTCGACCGGACCATCATATCATTTCATCATTATACCCGTATGGTGAAACCAAAGGGTATATTAAGTTTGCCTTACCGTTTGTAGCGGCAAGATCCCGTCATCACACAAAAAAATGAATTACCAGTGTGTTTAGAATGACAAAAATAATTAATTTTTGCATGTTCATCTGTGGCGCGGATTGCGGGCGCACGGATTGAGCTACAGACTTCAAATTGTCCGCAGATCCGTTTTTCGTAAAATGCGAGGCTAAGTTAGTTCATGGGCAAAAATGGACCATTAGGGGGGCTACCCCCCATACGAACGAAAACGGTTTTTGCAAATATCTCAAAAACTGTGCATCTTATCAAAGAAGTTCAAGAACAAAAGTTATTTAGGATATGATTCTACATAAAACTCCCATACACCAAAATCCGATTGGAATAAATTTTAAAAAATCTTATTGGAAAGTTTGACTTCAAAGTGGAATTTTGCTACGACTGTTCGAGATTGGCAATTATAGCTTTTGTTATGTTTTTCATTATCATTTCATCGGACTCAGAATTTCGGTAGTAAGTTATAATAATTTCCAAACGTTGCTCTTTCGTGAACTTCACCATGATAAAAATGTAAACATTGACTGACGTTTTAGTATTGCCAGATCATAAAAAAAGTTTTAGGGTGCGTTTTTATTAAAATACAAAATTGCTATGTCCTTGTTGAAAGACCCGATATTCATGTGCTCTTTTGCTCTTTAGTTTCGCACATTCTGCTATTAGATCTTGTAGATATTCTAGAGCAGGCCTGCCCAACCTTTTTGTACTAAAGTTCGACTTTTTTTAATCCTACTACATCGAGATCTACCCATATACGTGTGGTTACACGGCCAGAGCAAAAGATACTCCAGGTACGGTACCGCAGTAATCCTGAAAATAAACCATTTCGCGTTTGCGATAACATGTAGCGTCTCGCATCGCCTAATGTGAACAGGCTCGTGAATTCTAAATCGAAACTAAACTATTCAAACAAATTTTAAACATGAGTCAAATTCAAATAAACCGCGAGAATCTAGTAATTTTCAAGTTTTCAATGCCTACTTAAAATAGGCAAGTAAAATAAAATTTGAAATAAGGTATCTAACCCGACCTTTACACGCGACTATAAAGTCTGTCAGTAGCACAGACTCCAAATGTCAAATTACTGACAACGAATTAGAAGACATTTAGCGAACTGGTAGTCAGTTCATTTTCAAAATGACTTCGCTTGCAACACAGCGACAGTCCCTTGTATTCCAGAGGCATGAATTTTGCTCGTATACTTCATTATTTTATTTATCTCGTTCCTAGTTAGTCTTTTTTCGCCAGTCTGAGAGTTCTAAAAGCTAAAAAATGAATTAAAAAAAGTAGATTCATAATAATTGAATAGATTTACCTCAAATTCTTCATTTCCGCCATCTTCAAAGTCTGAAATGTCTCGCATGTCTGTACTGACTACAAAAAAGTCCCGTCAGTACAGACTTGTCAGTGCCAGTAAGCATTTACACGAGACTGTGTCAGCTCTACAGACGCGTGTAAAGGCTGTGTAAGTAAAATAGACCACTTGCTTTAACAGCAAAAAAACAAAAAAACGGAGAAGTAGATAGTGTGATTACTTAATTTTCACTTTCCCTTTTTTTTAATATTTGTGTTTACAGAATTTTTTTTTTAACATTTTCAGTCTGTAGTAGAAGATTGTTCGGGCCTAACTTGCTCGAACAATATTTTTGTAGGTGCCGAATCAAATAAACAATCAATTTTAAATAAATGGTTTTTTATTTCTTAATCCTTACAATTTCCTTAATTCTATACAATATTAATTCAATTCGTTTCCATATGGTTTTTCATTTCCCGGAACAAGCGGTTAAATCTAATATAGCGATGTCTCCTCTTTCGGCCAGTTTGTCGTTCTCGCAGGATGGTGTCTATTTCCTGGAGTAAAGCCAATAAGTACGGACAGTCGGGGACTGCTTGGTTCTCGATGTCGGTCTCTGGCATGTGACGAATTCCTGTCGGCGGAGGTCAGTCTAAATGGATGCGGTATAACTCCCGCGGTTGAGAGGCTTATCTTCCTCTGGTTGGCAGAAATAACCTTCTGCGGTTGGCGGTATAACTCCCGCGGTTGAGAGGCTTATCTTCCTCTAGTTGGCAGAAATAACCTTCTGCGGTTGGCGGTATAACTCCCGCGGTTGAGAGGCTTATCTTCCTCTAGTTGGCAGAAATAACCTTCTGCGGTTGGCGGTATAACTCCCGCGGTTGAGAGGCGTAGCTTCCTCTATTTGGCAGAAATAACCTTCTGCGATTGGCGGTATAACTCCCGCGGTTGAGAGGCTTATCTTCCTCTGAGTGGCAGAAATAACCTTCTGCGGTTGGCGGTATAACTCCCGCGGTTGAGAGGCTTATCTTCCTCTGGCTGGCAGAACTAACTTCTGCGAGTGGACTTCAAATATTCGACCTAGTTAGTTAGGAATTTGGTTAATGGATGTTGTTAGTCGGATGTCGAAAACTGAAGTGCCTTTCCTTGGCCGGGCACCCGGTATTTATAGTCAGCCTTTTGGCCGGTCAGAATCCCCACTCCTTCGGTTTAGAGTAGTATTGATCCAATTTGTGGTTGTAATGTTTCATCGTAACTTGTTCTATGGCTGCGGGGATATGGGTTAAACGATTGGAACTGCATTTGTATATCGTTGTAGATATTCCTAATATTATTAATTTTATTAATAATATTTTATAAATTTCGCATATTTGGTATCGGCCATACGGATCAAAATCGTATTATTTTGGGGCTTTTTAAATTACCCCTCTTTTGGTATCAAAAAGATGCGCGTGGCATGTCTGTTTATTGACAGATGATCGTGAAGTGCTTTGGTGCGTTGAACTCTGTGTTTGTTGTGACGTTCGTAGTGCGTACTCTTTTCTTTCAGGTGCTGGGACCAAAGGGAAAGACAAGGCAAACCGATCCGATCGGGTCAAGGGCCACGGATCGATTGGAGTGGAGATCTCAAGTACTGGGGTATTTGAGCGTGGTTTGAGGTAAGTATTTTGTTTGTTTATGTTTTGATTTTAGTCTTCTTTTTTTCAGGTTATGGTTGTTCGGGCATGTGTCAACATTCTCCCCCCCGATGAAATCCTCTGGATTTCAGGAGAAAAAGTTCCCGGATAGTAGGTGTTAGTGAAAGTGAGTTTGATTTTAATTTGGAGGAAGCGGACAGATTTTCGTAATTGGTCGTTTTCTGATGCCATTTTTTGTAAAAACGTCCACTACTCTTACATGTCCGTCTGATCCTGAGTATGTTGCATGAATCCTTCCCAATGCCCATTTTTGTGGTGGTAAGTTTTCATTTTTTATGACCACCAAGTCGTGTAACTTGATGTTTTCAATTGGGTCTGTCCATTTTTTTTTATGAAGCTGGTTTGTATTACGTGTCCGCACGCGAGTTTTCGGAACGTGACCTTTCCCTCCGGGATCGAAGATTTTAGCAATTTGGGATGCTACTACTCTTTTGGTAATTTTGTTTGGCAAGTGATCGAGACCTAGTTTGTATTTTATTTTCTCTGATATTGGATCCCAGCTTAGTCCTAACGTTTTTACAGTGTTGTCTGTTCTTATCTGTTTTAGGCCTGGCAGTTCAACGTGATTTGCAGGCAGATGCTCGATTAGTGCGCGTGCATTCGAGGACCATTTCCTAAGCGGGAATCCTCCAGACTCAAGCAATTGGATCAGCTCTCTTTGCTGCATTTCCGCTTCGGTGATCGTATCTGCACCGGCAAGAACGTTGTCGACGTAGAAGTTTTTCAGCGTTATTTGAGAGGCCTTTTGGAATTTCTCGCTTTCGTCCAGAGCCAGCTGTTGAAGTGTCCGGATAGCCAGGAAGGGAGCGGGTGCAGTCCCGAAGCTTACCGTTGTTAATTTGTATTCACGTAAGCTTTCGTGTGGATTGGTTCGCCAAAGAATCCGTTGGTAATCCTGATGTTCTTTTGTTACGGATATCTGCCGGTACATCTTTTCGATGTCCGCCGAGTAGGCGATCGGATAAGTCATCCAGCGCAGGAGGATTGTTTTAAGGTCATCTTGGATAGTGGGACCAACTAGCAGCAGGTCGTTTAAGGACTTCCCACTACTCGTTCTTTGAGACGCGTTGAAGACGACGCGGAGCTTAGTGGTGGTACTGTCTGCCTTAATCACTGGGTGATGGGGCAGAAAGAACGTTTTGTCGGGAGGTGTTTTGTCCGGTGTGTCAACTGCTATCATGTGTTTTAGCGTTTTATACTCCTCTAAGCATTTTATATAGTCTGTCCGTAAATCGGGGTTGTTAGAGAAGCGTTTTTCCAAGTGAGCGAATCGGGCGACGGCGACTGGTCGTGAGTTTCCTAGTTGATACGGCAACTTAGGGTTGAACGGAAGTGCCACGCAATATCGTCCATCTGCTTGTCTGACCGTGGTTCGTTTGAAGTGCTCCTCACAATATCGCTCGTCCTCAGTAAGAATGTTTTGAACGTCATGATTTTCTATCTCCCAAAACCTTTTTAAGAGACTGTCCAACTCGTGGTGGTCGTTGTTGGTGGTCACCACAAAACTTTTGAGCCGTTGTTGGGGATTTGGGTTGGTTTGTCCAGACAAAATCCATCCGAAATGCGTGTTTTGGGCTAGGGGTGAGTTGGAAGTTCCAGGCTTTATTCCCTCCAATAATATGGTTGCATAGACATCCGCTCCCAATAACAAGTCTATCGAATTTGGATGAGCAAAGTCTGGGTCCGCTAAGGGAAGTTCTCGCAGGTGTGCGCAGGACTGCTTTGGGATATTCGTAGAAGGGAGTAAACCTGAGATCTTGGGGATCACATAGCACGATATTGTAAATTCCTGGTCGTTGTATCGGGATTTCACGTTTAATGTGACCTTGCCTTTACAAAGGTTTGTGTTGTTGCCACCGATTCCTCCGATCGTAGTATTCGTTTTTGCTCGAGGAAGTTGCAGAAGTTGTGCTGCGTCCTCAGTTAGGAAATTAACTTGTGAGCCCTGGTCAATCAGAGCTCGCAGGGTATGGTTTCCTGTTCTGGTCTGTGTTTTTACGACTGCGGTGGCTAGCAAAACGGTTGCTTCTTGTTGGTCACAGTGGAGCACGTTAGCTGCGGTGCTTGTTGATGGTTCAGCAGGAGCTGGACTTCGATTCGGTGGTCCGTTAGAGGTTTCCTGTGTTGAACTAGGCTCTGCATTCTCTAGATGTAAGAGAGTGTGGTGTGAGCGATTGCATTTGAAGCATTTCTTTTTACTGTGGCAATTTTTTAGTGAATGTCCATGGTCCAGGCAGTTTAAACACAGAGCTTTACTTCTCGTTGTTTTAATGCGCTCAGGGACTGGTAGTTGTGAGAACTGGGGACATTGACGAATGTGATGGTCCCCTTTGCAAAGACTGCATTTGGCTTTGCTAGTTGCCAGAAAAGTGTGTTTTTTCTGGTTTTGTTTTAACTCCGAGGAGTTTGGTGTACGTTGCGAGTTGATCATCTCGAGTGAGCGAAATCTCGTGTCGAGAAAGGTCATCAATTCCGAGAACTTCGGGAATTCTTGGCGGTCGTTAATTTGTTGCTCCCATAGTTGTAGTGTGCGAGGGGGAAGCTTCTGAATGATGTAGTAGACTAGGATAGGATCCCAGTTGGAAGTGTCTACTTCCAAATTTTGTAGTAGTTTGACACTTTCGTTAGTAGTGTCAATGAGCCGTCTCAAAGTGTCTGCTCGTTCGGTGCTTTCGGATGGTTGTTCCAAAAGTTTCCGTAGTTGTGTGTTGACGAGGATTCTTCTGTTGTCGTACCTATGTACCAAGGTTTCCCAAACGGAGGTGTAGTTGTTTGCAGAGATTTCGAAGTGGCGAATTAGTTGTTCTGCTTCTCCTGTTACGTTGCTCTTTAAGTAGTGCAACTTTTGTACGTTTGGGAGGTTGTTGTTCTCGTGAATGAGAGAGATATATAAATCTCGGAACGAAGTCCAGGTCTGGTAGTCTCCATTGAATTTTGGTATTTCGATTCTAGGGAGACGGATGTCGAATGGTTTCGATGTATTAGTAAGTTGAGTTGGTAGTGGTTGTTGATTCGGAATCGGTGGAGGTTCAGTTGACCTTAGGAGTATGTCCTGTGCTTCCTCCAGCTCCGATAAGTATTCTGTGTAAAACTCCAAAGCGTTGGCGAAGATGTCCTCAGAAAAATATGGTAGTGCATTGTACGTGTCATCGTAGTTAGCCATGATAGCTTTATGGGTTTCTTGGATCTCTTTCCACAATAATTGGACGCTTGAGATACGGTTGCGGAAATAGTGCCCCACCTTGCGGACAGCACCATCCTTTTTGTAGTTTTGCTTGTTCTTGACAAGTATGTTGTAGTTGTAAGTTTGCTGGCTCATAAGAGATCGTATGGTTGCGGGAACCTGGTAGATATTGTCGGTTTCCGGCATGGTGAACGGTGTATGTATTGTGAACTAGCTTAGTTGTAAGAATTATTGATTGTATTTATCCGGCTCGAAGGACCAAATGTTCGGGCCTAACTTGCTCGAACAATATTTTTTGTAGGTGCCGAATCAAATAAACAATCAATTGTAAATAAATGGTTTTTTATTTCTTAATCCTTACAATTTCCTTAATTCTATACAATATTAATTCAATTCGTTTCCATATGGTTTTTCATTTCCCGGAACAAGCGGTTAAATCTAATATAGCGATGTCTCCTCTTTCGGCCAGTTTGTCGTTCTCGCAGGATGGTGTCTATTTCCTGGAGTAAAGCCAATAAGTACGGACAGTCGGGGACTGCTTGGTTCTCGATGTCTGTCTCTGGCATGTGACGAATTCCTGTCGGCGGAGGTCAGTCTAAATGGATGCGGTATAACTCCCGCGGTTGAGAGGCTTTTCTTCCTCTGGTTGGCAGAAATAACCTTCTGCGGTTGGCGGTATAACTCCCGCGGTTGAGAGGCTTATCTTCCTCTAGTTGGCAGAAATAACCTTCTGCGGTTGGCGGTATAACTCCCGCGGTTGAGAGGCGTAGCTTCCTCTATTTGGCAGAAATAACCTTCTGCGATTGGCGGTATAACTCCCGCGGTTGAGAGGCGTAGCTTCCTCTATTTGGCAGAAATAACCTTCTGCGATTGGCGGTATAACTCCCGCGGTTGAGAGGCTTATCTTCCTCTGTTTAGCAGAAGGTTATTTCTGCCAACCAGAGGAAGATAAGCCTCTCAACCGCGGGAGTTATACCGCATCCATTTAGACTGACCTCCGCCGACAGGAATTCGTCACATGCCAGAGACAGACATCGAGAACCAAGCAGTCCCCGACTGTCCGTACTTATTGGCTTTACTCCAGGAAATAGACACCATCCTGCGAGAACGACAAACTGGCCGAAAGAGGAGAGATCGTTATATTAGATTTAACCGCTTGTTCCGGGAAATGAAAAACCATATGGAAACGAATTGAATTAATATTGTATAGAATTAAGGAAATTGTAAGGATTAAGAAATAAAAAACCATTTATTTACAATTGATTGTTTATTTGATTCGGCACCTACAAAAAATATTGTTCGAGCAAGTTAGGCCCGAACAAAGATCGAACCAAATTCGTGTCGAGATCGACTGGTAGATCGCGATCGCCTGGTTGGGCAGCACTGTTCTAGAGTATTGTTTATATCTCCCTTGGATTTGAGTTTTATGTTGGGGCATAGCCGCTGTTCGACGAGGTCATGGTATTTTTTCCAGTTGGTTTTTTTACTGGTCAGTCTTTCTGGCTGTTCTTCATAGAGGGGGGTTGTGGCGATCGTTGGTGAGTGATCAAAGGAGAGTTCATCAATGGTATAGGCCTTTATTTGGTTTGGAGAGATATTCTTAAATACACTGAAGTCAATTACGTTTGGGATTTTTCTACGGTCAGTTGGCCAATAAGTGGGTTTCCTGTCAGATAGGCTGTATAGGTGGCTATTATTTATGGTGCGTAGTAGGATTTTGCCTTGGAAGTTTCCCAAAAATTTGTATTTGTTGAACGGCGGATCATGGTAAACGATTTATTTGCAAATGAAATTTCCGCGCCAATTCAAAATATTTGGCCAGAAAATGTTTTAGTAAGATGGCGTCTCGATGAAAATGACATTATAGACAGATTTTTTTTCGAACACTTTTGTCACAAAAATTAGAAATATCTTGGAAATTGTTGTCTTTACAGGACATTTTTTGGAATCACATGAAAATAAAATAAAGAAAAATTGCAGAAAATTGGAGGAAAATATATTTTACTCGTGAGATTTACATACACAATGTCCTCTACTATGTAGGGAAAGTATGGTATTCATGATGGATGCCCCGTTAAAAATTATGACGATGTCCGTGTACCTGTCTGCCGATCGTTTTATGTATCTTAAATAGCTCGCGTTAAGTTAGTGGTTTTTTCTAAATGAGTTTTACGAAAATCGCAATTTTCTATCAACTTTTGGAAAGGTAACGTTAGCTGTAACGGGTATCTCTCACACAAATTTTTTGAAAATTTCTCGAAACCTTTGCGCTTTTGAGCAAAAAATAAATATAATAACATTTAGGATATAAAATTTTCTACATTTTTTGTTTTATAGGTTTTTTTTGTATCTCTAACGGCTCTCAAAATATTTGAAAAAATCAAGTTTTTTCAAAATTTCTTGGAAATTGTGCGCTTTTAAGAAAAAATACATTTAACCAAATTAAAAAAAAAACTTTTCCTGCATTTTTTACTTTAACGGTTTTTACTTATCTTTAATCTATCTTTAACGGTTCTCGAGATATTAAAAAAAAATATTTTTTACATATTTTTTTTGGAGCTAAATATTACAGGAAAAGTTTTGTGTTTATCAGAACTGATATTTCTGTTAGATGTTGTTACAAGGTGTACTGCAATTGAATTTCTAAATTTTTCCAAAACAACTGTTTTCAAAAATTTGTAAAAGCGTGTTGTGGGAAAATCATTAGAGTATAAGTTTTTGTTTTCAGTAAACTTATTATGACAATTTCTGTACTCCAGAGGTAAACTGTCGTAACTGACATTTTGCAAATTTTACAGGAGAGCCATTTTTAGTTCGGAATTGCAAACTTTTTATTGTGTATGATTTTCGGTAATTATTGAAACTTTTGTAGTTTATTTTATTTTAGGACATTGTTTAAACAAAATATTAGTTCATATAATATATACGTCCCCACAATGTAGTTACAACAATAACCCCAAAGTCGCGGTTTTGGCAGTTACGACAGTTTACCTCTGAGGTACAGATTTTTAAGTTAGTTAAAAAAAACTTCATTGTTAAAAAAATTTTCATTATTGGTTGGAATTGTTTGTGCTTTGGTTTTGTAAATTTGCAAATGTTTCTATTATTTTTGACGACAAAGAAATTATTTTAATATGTAGAACCGCAATTGCTTTTCCTTTACGGTAAACATTCATCTCAGCTTTTAAGCGAACCTTCGGCTTCAACCAAAAACTGACCTTCGGTCAGACTATTTTTTTTTTAAAAAAAGCTTTTTTTATTATTTTTTTAAATTTTATCCTTTTTAGTCATATTGTATTTGATTAGTATGACTAAAAATTCAAAATAACGTGTGTCTTTCGTTACGCTTATATATCCTTTTTAGTCTTCGAATACATATCCATATACTTGTATATCTATATCATTGCCCTTGAGATATCCTTATGGACTTTTTGACTCCAGAATCATATTCAGGGACATTAAAAAGCCCAGATGAAATTTTTCTCGGAAAATTGAGGAAAAGGATAATCATTTTATCCTTACGGGATTTTCCACCATCCTTACGGACAGTGACGTGCGTGCTGTTTTAAGTAGGGTGTTCAATTTTAAGTTGCTGCGAAATGATTTGAATCGTTGTAGCCTGTAGTTCAAATACCTTTTGCTTGATTACTTGAAAAAAGTAAACAGGACCCACAAAATAATTTTTTGATAGCAAAGCAACCGCATTGTAAGAATTTGAATTCACAATTAGAACGCTGAAAATGCCTAATAAAAGATTTTCATTTCGATACTACTTTGCAAGTTAACCCATTCGGTATTTTGATGCGATATGGCATCATGCTAAAAAATTTGAATTGTCTTATTATTTATTTATTTTCAACACTCTATTCTCATTCAGTGCACCGTTAAGTGCATTTGTGACCCAATTTTGATTTTTTGAGTAAAAAGCTGGACTACAGTGGACGTATTTGTAAAAAATAAAAATTTTTAATTTTTTTTTGTTTTAAATGAATACTAATAGCTTAAACATCATTAATTTGTATGGAGAGAATCTTTAACCCCCATAGCAAAAAACATGTACCGAACGGGTTAAGTCGGAAAGTCCCAGTTTCGGAATATGAATTGATAATGAGCGCATTCACGGTACTCAACAGTTGAGAGATTACTCATCATAATCACTGATCGGACGCCATTTTTTGTATCGAAAAATTTCTGCGATACTTTTCTGCTCAATCGATGAGTGTAGACTTTTGACGTTTAATGTATCGAGGCATTCACGAGAACTCATCGAGATTTACTCAACCGTTGAGTACCGTGAATGCGCCCAATTTCAAATTTTTCCTGAATATAAAACTAAGGTAATGGTTTTTCTAACAATTTTTCGATTGCTCATCCACAACCCATAATAAATATGATTAAATTCTTACACGCATGAGAGGTGTGCACTCAAATCAGAAAGCAAATGAGCGACTTTTTGTTTGGCTTTGTTGCGTATTTGCCTTTGACCTGTCTGCGTTCGGCAAAATATCGAGCAAATCAGCCGAACAATACAATCGCACAAAGAAATGAAATCAAAACAAAACTAAATTTTCTGGAGAACCCAAATTCATTGTTTGGTGTTATTGCTTGTTTTGAACTTTGTGTGGTAGAATGATTTTCATAATGGACTTCCTGTGTGCTTACGTTGTATTGGTTTGCTATAAATTGGCGAAGATTCGAGTCGGTCGAACGTAGAGATGTCAAAAAAAAAAACGATTAAACCGGTTACCCGATGTTTTTGCTTCGGTTAACCGTTTTTTTCGTTGTTTTTTTTTGCACGGTCATGCCCGGTGTTTTTTTAAAGCCAAAAATCGGTCAGAAAAACTGATCATTTTTTTTGTACGGAAAAATAATTTTAAACCAATTTTCGTGCAACTGGTTTGTTAGAAACACTTCTTTTTAGGCACTCTAGACCAAATATAATATTATATTGGGCCGTATTCTGTAATTTTCCATAAAATTACATTTTATGTTATGTTATGATGATAAAATTTTCTCTTCATAAAATGAAAATAAAATTTTACAAAAATTCGTATTCTGTAAGGGTTGAATAAAATAATTTTATCGTTCATTTTACGAACCCTTAACATAAAAAGATTTAGTACATTTCGGTGTGAATTCTATTACTTTTTGAACAGTTGGTCGAGTGACAGTCAAAAAAATTCAAAGTTTTGGTTCCTTTAAAGATTTTTTTTGCGGAGAAATCTAAATAATTCGACTAAATGTCGGACAAAAATGATACCAACATCCATTTTTTACTTTGTTTTTGTTGTTGACCGTTATTTTATAATTATTTTTGTGATTGTATAACCTGGCTTTTCTGTCGAAATTTATATTAAAATAAAAACGCTGGTTTTTAACTTTTTTGCTGCTCTAGGTTTCGGTAAATTTATTTCACCATCTTCAGGAGCTTTATACATAGTTAATTGATACAGTTTAAAATATTTAACATTTTATGAACAGAAATAAACAGTTTAGCGAAACATTTTCTTGTCAGTTAAATGATCAAGGTTTGAATTGAACCAGCGCCGGCTCAATGGTTCTATGCGCCCTATGCAAGTTATTTTTTTGCGCCCTATGCAAGTTTTTTTTGCGCCCTTTTTGTTTGAATTAAAAAAAAGTGTACATATGGCAGATAAGTAAATAAATTTAAAGGCACAAAACGTTTTATGTAAAATAATTCATACAAATAAAATAATTACAAGTTCAACGAATTATAATAGTTCAACATAAAGTATAAAAAAGTTAACAATTTTTAAAAGCTTTTATTTAGCTTCCCTTCGTGTCTGTTTGTCTGTCTGTCAGATCAAATCTTGCAACCCAATTTTGACCCACTTCCACCTGTCCGATTGACTTGAAATTTTGCACACTTATATAAGTCCGATGACAATACAATATTTTCACTAC
This sequence comes from Chrysopilus asiliformis, assembly GCA_964034945.1. Taxonomy (NCBI): domain Eukaryota; kingdom Metazoa; phylum Arthropoda; class Insecta; order Diptera; family Rhagionidae; genus Chrysopilus; species Chrysopilus asiliformis. The sequence continues at coordinate 53,152,682 of OZ035961.1, read as the reverse complement.
TTCGTCCTTGTAAGGATAACGGAAGGTCCTGTAAGGATAACGTGATTATCCCTTTCTTCAAATTTTCCGGAAAAAAAATCTATTCTGGGGGTTTTTGGGGTCGCTGAATACGATTCTCAAGTTAAAAAGCCTGTAAGGACATCTCAAATGTAAGGGTATATATTCGAAGATTAAAAAGAACAAAATAAAAAAAATAAAAAAATTATTTTTAAAAAAAAGCTTTTATTAAAAAAGAATGCACTAAAAAGAAAAAAATAATTTTCTGGACGCTGTGTATCACAAATATAAAAGCTTTTAAAAAGCGAGATAAAGCATAATACAATAAAATAAAAATTTATCTCGCTTTTAAAAAGCTTTTATATTTGTGATACACAGCGTCCAGAAAATTATTTTTTTCTTTTTAGTGCATTCTTTTTTAATAAAAGCTTTTTTTTAAAATATTTTTTTTTTTTTTATTTATTTAAGTTTCTAAAATTTTACTTTTCTTGCGCCCTTTAGCTCGGCGCCCCCATGCCTTGCATGGTCTGCATATTAGGTTGAGCCGGGCCTGAATTGAACACTAATACGAAATATTTCGTAGAGCAGCAAAAAAGTTAAAAACCAGCGTTTTTATTTTAGTATAAATTTCGACTGAAAAGCCTAGGTATACAATCAGAAAAAACCATTTTTTACATATCAACGTAATCCTTACAGGACCTTTCATTAGAGTTTTTGAAACGTAAACGCCGGATTCGTAATCAGAGACCCCAAAAAGCCCTTAATGCATTTTTTTTCGAGAAAAATTAGAAAAAATAAATTTTTGTTATCCTTACAGGACCTCCCATTTAGAATTTTGAAATTCCAACATCCAACTCGTGATCAGCGACCACGAAAACCCCCTAAAGCCAGTTTTTCGGAGACAAAATGAGAAAAAGGACATTTACGTTATTCTTACAGGACCTTCCGTTTCGAATTTTTAAGATCTTACATAGCTAAAAACATGCTCCTAGCAACGCAGTTCATTTTGCAAAAAACCGCGTAAAAATCGGTCCAGTCGTTTTTGAGTTTTGTAATCTCAAACAGACAGACATAAAACAGACAAACATCCATTTTTATATATATAGATTTGAAATTTCACTCGTGAAACGTCACACTTCAAATGTCAAATGGCATAAAAGATGATAAAGTGATTATAAAAGGCACTATCTCGGAGCTTTTATGTTATGAGTCATAACAGGAAAAATTTTATGTTATAGCGCGTAACATAAAATGAAATTGTCCTTACAGAATACCAATCGAGGTAATTATGTTATTTTAAGACATAACATAACATAAAATGATAAAATTTTGATATAGAATACGGCCCATTGTGCCATTTATGGTCTCTTAGGGAGATGTCCCACTGGCGAATCAGCACCTGCCGCTGCCTGATCCCGACATCAGGTCGGGCAGCTGCAGGAACTGATTCGATCAGTTGATATGGCACACTGAACTGGGATCAGCTGACCTCAAACGTCAAAATGTCGGACTCGGAGGAAGAACTTCTCCTTATTTCTCTGCTAACCTAACCTAATCGTACAAGCATCTACCTTTTCCTAAAGCTTGTACGATTGCTGTGTTTAATTTCTCCTATTCGATGGACATTGTATTTATTTTCGCTTGTTCAAAACTTTATTAGTTAAGCAGACTTGTCAAAATTTTATGATGTCCCCAACTAGTAATTCTTTTAAAGTCAACATTGAAGTAGAGAGAGTGGCCAATAGATTGTGCTACTGACAATAATTATTACCGCCAGACGAAAAAAATCTTGAAAATTATCATTTTATTGTAATTAATCTAACAAAAATGACATTAGAAATTACCCGACATGTTCCTGATATCAGCTACATTTAGGGCAGTTCAAAAAAGTCAGCTCTGTGTTTCGCTGCACGTTTTTTGCAGTGTGCCATGCGCCATTGGATTACATGTGCAACTGATATCGGGATCAGTCAGCTGCAGGAGCTGATGGCCAGTGGGATATCTCGTTTAATGGATTATGGCACTTCACGTTTTTTGTTTGTATTATAGTGTATTTATTGTGTCTTAAGCGGCTCCTACACGTTCAATCTTGCAGTCAATCATGCTGTCACAGCAAAAAGCTTATTTGCACTAGACGCTCAATCATGCACGCAAGCATCACTTTTTTCGCAACAACCAAACCGACAGCACACAACACTTAATACAAATTTTTAAAAAAACTTCATATAAAACAACACTTAATATAAATTTGAAAAATTTTGTCTTTATATTTTTCACTTTTCGTCACCCACAACTCACTTCTTTGTCTATATAACCCGAAAAAAGATTCCCAAAAAATTTTATTTTTTATATGCGACACCTTTTCACTACAAAAAATTACACTGAAATGACGAATTGATTGACAGCATCGCCATACACGTTCAAGCATGCTGTGATTCAAAAAGCTCCCTTGAAAAATATCAAAATGATTTTGATATTGGCCAGCATGCTGTCAATCATATAATTTTGCATGACAGCATCGCCATACACGTTCAAAATGCTGTCACAGCATGCAATGATTGACTGCAAGATTGAACGTGTAGGGACCGCTTAAAGGTAGAAATAGATGCTGCGATGGTCGTACCGACTTGTATTGGACCGATATCGGCTCGACGGTCGTATATAGCACACACACGTTACGATTTACTTGCGATTTTGATCGAACAAATTTTTCTAATCAGTTTTTACTAGCAAATATCTCTCGAAGCACACAGTACAGTAGTGACATAATATCGTATCGACGGTCGCATGGCAGGCCACAATCGATACAACCTACCGCATGCGACCGCAGGTTTTGGCTCACCGACGTACGACCGTGCGATATCGGGCCCAACCACAGATATCCTACTACTAGATCGCGGCACTCGAACAATTCCATACCAAAAATATGGGACAGCGTGACTATGGTTGTCTCATTTTTTCTTGGAACTTTAGTGATGTCAGATGTTCGAATCAGTTCTGAATTTCTATTCAATTCTAAATTTAAAGTGGTATGTGGCAGCTCTGAATATTAACATGAATAATTGGTATAGGGATTGAATAATATTCCGTCGGGGACCTGCATAAGCATTTTTTTCCAGAATTTTAATTTCCCAGAATTTACTAGCTTTGTCCCTTTTTCTCGTCATAACTTTTTGACGTTTCAGTGGTCTATTTTAGATAGCAAATGGCTTGATCTAGTAGTAGGACGAAGTCTTAAAAACCGGTTTAACCAAAAAACCGAATACGAAAGACCAAAAAAAATGGTATTACGTTTCGAGTAGGGATCGTTAAGAAACGCGTCGAAAAGGGGCCACAAGCTGAAATGAGACACAAAATGTGTGTCAAATTCATCATCACATACATCAAATGAGAAAAAAGCGCTAAAATCTATCGCCTTTGTGCATTCTTCTAATGACCTTCAGTTAAATTTTAATATGACGATATCATTTTGTTAATCGTACACCACTAGTTTTCAAAATCCAATTAAAATTAAAGTTAAAATTTTATGAAAAGAATTTAAAAAAATAAGTTATGGGAAATTACAATAGTTTGCATTGTTTTTGTTAAATTTTTTAGGCCGATGTTTTCAGATTTAAAAAAAAAATATTGAAGGCTAGAAGTATTTTTTCGAAGCAACATAAACACTTCCATCGAGAAATTTTATTCGTTTGGAGTCTTTGGTCTAAAATGTCAACGAAAATCAGTTATTTCTTTGCATAACATAATATTGTTGTCATTCATCGATTTCATTTCGCGTGAATGTTGTGAAATTAGAAGTGGAAGAGAAATTAAATGGAACGTCATGTTTTTGGAGAGACAAATTGTGTAAATTCTTTAACATTGTAGGTTGATTCTATGCCATTCCAATGACATTTGGTCAATGGCATTTTGAGGGATCGGTCAATTTCTCATTTATGGAGAATCTATGCACAAATTGCTAGTGTAGCTATTTTTTGTTTGTGCCCCTATAAGAGAAGAACTTAACATAAATTCTCGCACTGTTGCGTCACTGCTTACGGACTTGGGAACATCGATATCGGATGCAGCGACCAAAAAAAAAAAAACTCCCAGATGATTTGAGGAAAAGGATAATTTTGTTATCCTTACAGGACGTTCCGTTATCCTTACAAGGACGAGGTACTAAATATATTGTATTATCATCGGTGATCCGTATGTGTGCAAAATTTAAATTTTAATTAGATCAGAATATTTGACCTTGACAAACATAACCGACAAAGCAAGCTAAATAAAAGCTTTTAAAAAGCAAGCTAAATAGAGGCTTTTAAATAGAAAGCTAAATAAAAGCTTTTACAATTCGTTTGTTTTTATCATAGACTAGGTTGCAAAACTATTTTGATGTATAGAAAAATTATGCAAGAATTATATTTCAAATATTTTTTTTTTTCATAAATTTTTCGATTTGGCGCATTGTTTTCAAGAAAATCGCAAATATGTTTTTCTATTTGTTTGGGAGAAAGGGCATAGAGCGAATTTCCATAACGCCGAACACAAAAAAGTTTTTGCATTTATTTTACAACATGTGTTGATTTTACGATTTAGGCCATTAACCAACCCTTTTGTGAAAGAAGAACGCTGCCAAATTTTAATCCTATAAACTTAATTTGATCGTGTAATAAAGGGTGGTTAAATTTTAAGGGCCGATGTTGAATGTGAACCACACCTAAACGTCAAGTTTTTTTCTGCATTTCATTTGACATTTCTCAATTTCAGACTAACTCAATTTGAACCATGGAAAGATACACAATCGAGCAACGCGTTAAAGTTATTCAGGCTTATTATGAAAATGGGCGTTCAAATCAAAATGCATATCGTGCACTTCGTGATTTTTTCGGTCAATTTAATCGTCCAAATGTGCGTACAATCGGAAAAATCGTGCAAAAATTTGAGCAAACCGGGTCTGTAGGAGATGTGAAAACACCAGTGCATGCTCGTACTGCAGAAAATATTGCTGCTGTTCGCGATAGTGTGGCTGAAGAGCCGTCCACCTCAACTCGTCGTCGTGCCCAACAATTGCACCTCCCACGCTCGTCGTTGATGAACATTATGCATAAAGACTTGCATTTACACGCTTACAAGGTGCAATTGACTCAAGAACTAAAGCTTCTTGACCATTTCAAGCGTCGTCAATGGTCAGAATGGTGGCAAGAAATGGCAACAGTGGATGATCAATTTTCGAAGAAAATCATCTTCAGTGATGAGGCACATTTTCACCTCAGTGGATTCGTCAATAAGCAGAACAGCCGCATTTGGGCGAATGATAATCCAAGAGTGATTGTCGAAAAACCAATGCACCCACAAAGAGTGACTGTTTGGTGCGGTTTATGGGCTGGCGGCACGAAGTGCACGATATGCATTTTGATTTGAACGCCCATTTTCATAATAAGCCTGAATAACTTTAACGCGTTGCTCGATTGTGTATCTTTCCATGGTTCAAATTGAGTTAGTCTGAAATTGAGAAATGTCAAATGAAATGCAGAAAAAAACTTGACGTTTAGGTGTGGTTCACATTCAACATCGGCCCTTAAAATTTAACCACCCTTTATTTTGGCTGTACATTAGGGTGGATCGCTTTTCTTTTTTCTCGGATTTCGGGGTGGAAAAGTTGTGAATTGATATAAAAACAAATTGTGGGAAGTTTGAGCTCGATCGGAGGTTATCTTCAGTTTCCGCTTTTCGTTTGAAAATTTGGCATAACAGTGTGTATGCGCTAAGTGAATTTCTATGTATTTTACAAATTTTCGCTAATCACTTTTGCTGTGTCGCCGCGTGAAGGCATTTGTAATTCGAAATCCTTTTTGTTTTTTTTTGTTATTTGTTAACTAATTCAAGCTTTTTTGGAAATCCTCCTTGGTTTTGGTGAAAGTTGAAATTTTTAGTTTAATGGCAGATTTTCAAAATTTCAAATGAAAAGCGGAAACTGAAAATGACCTCCGATCGAGCTGAAATTTTCCAAATTCCATTTTTACATACAGTGAGTGTAAAAAGTCAGGGTACAGTGACGATTTTTGAATAAAATACTAAATATAGCAAACACTGTATTTATTTTTCAAATTCTGGTTACAAGATTTTGTTGCCTGGACAATTCTTTACAGATCTGTAAAAAAAATAATTAAAAAAATAATAATTTATTACTTAAATTTATTACCTTAACTAAAAATATGCTTTTTTAAGAGCGCAAAAAGTCACCGTACAGCTATTAAAACAACCAATAAATATGGGCTAATTTACCGTTAGTATTTGGTTGGGTATCCATTAGATCGAATTACTGCTTGAAGTTGCCTGGGCATCGATTCTACCAACTTCCGCGTCACTTCCGGGTCACTTCCGGGGTTATTTTTGCCCAAGTCTTCTTGCAACACCGCCTTAAGCGTTTTCTCGTTAGTAATAGTGTTGCTGCGGATTTTCTTGTCAAGCAAGTCCCATAGATGTTCGAGGGGGTTTATATCAGGAGAATGGGCTGGCGTTTAGAAATATTTGGGAGTGTTGTAGAGCAGCCATAAGCGTGTTTTGAGTGATCTATGCTTCAAATCGTTATCATGCATAAACACAAACGTGTCTTTAGTCCCATTTCTTCAGCGCTAGCATGTAAATTTTGTTTTTATTTGTCAATATACACATACTGGTCCATAACCTCATCAATAAAATGCAGCCTACCCATCCCCCGCCCCGCTCATGCCGCCCCATACCCTGACTCCATACTTGAGGTTTTCCTTTTGAAACTCCATATTCTTTTTACGCCACAAAATTGGCCTTTCTTCCGATTGGAAAATGTTAAATTTACTCTCGTCAGTAAATATTAGTCAGTAAATAGTAAATATTACTGACGAGAGTAAATTTAACATTTTCCAATCGGAAGAAAGGCCAATTTTGTGCCGTAAAAAGAATATGGAGTTTCCAAAGGAAAACCTCAAGCATGGAGTCAGGGTATGGGGCGGCATGAGCGCGGCGGCGAGTGGGTAGGCTGCATTTTATTGATGAGGTTATGGACCAGTATGTGTATATTGAATTGAATTTGAATTGAATTTATTATTACTAATCTAAGTAATACATTTGGCATATTCTATAAACAATAAATTGTTCTTAAGACTAAGTCTTATTTATTTATTTATTTATTTATTTACAATACTATTGAACAGAAAATATTTCCAATTATACAATAGTTATATGATTACAAATCTTAAGATACAATATAAAAAAGTTTACTACTAATAATATTTTTAAATTCATTAAAAGACAGGTTTAAAGAACCAAAACGATAATGATCATGATTCCTTTGAAGTCTTATAATAGCGGAATGCAAGGTTACATTTAATGACACTCTTGGCAAAATAAACATTAGGTTTAACCATTAGTCCAATCGGGGGACCTTAAATTTAAGTGTTGGTGTAAGTTACTTTTGTAGATGTGATTCATAATTTTAAACAAGGTGCATTCATCTATATAAATCCTACGTTGCTCCAAAGCTGGCAGTTGAAAAATGATTTGTCGCTCCAGGTACGATTCATATGGAATTTTTAATTTGAAGCATAGGGAACGAGTAAATTTTCGCTGTACTTTCTCAATCTTCTCAATATTACACATATAAGACGGTGACCAAACAGGCGCACAGTACTCAAGGATACTACGGACAAGGGATTTAAATAGGGTTACGAAACTACAAACATCGGTAAAATCATGAGCAGTTCTAAAAATAAAACCACACATTTTTTTAGATTTATTAACAACGTGCTCTATGTGTGAGTCAAATTTCAGTTTTGAGTCGAGATAAATCCCAAGGTCAAGCATTGTAAAAACTTCAGTTAATAGAACATTGTCAATAAAGTAGTCAAATGATAAAACGTTTTTCTTTAAAGTAAAAGTAATTTTATTGCACTTGGTAATATTTATAGTCAAGTCGTTATTTGAACACCACAGACAAAAAGATGATAAGTCAGATATTGTAGTCAATGTCTGATTTGATTTCTCTAAATATCTTGAGATCGTCGGCAAATAAAAGGCATTTAGATTTAAGGAATTGCGGTAAGTCATTGATAAATATTGTGAACAACAATGGTCCAAGTATAGATCCTTGTGGTACCCCACTGCTAGGCACAAATGTTTGTGATAGGCAATTTCTGAACCTGACTCGATTTGGTCTGTTTATTAGGTAGGAAGACAGAAGAGACTGGATAGAGTCGCTAGCACCATATAGATTTATTTTTTCGAGCAGGATCTTGTGGCTCACAGTATCGAATGCTTTTGCAAGATCTTATCAAAGCGAACAAAATTAAATTCAAATGACATTATGCCCGTTACAATAGTAAACCATTGGATTAATTCATATTTTTAATGTTGAATCTAAAACTAAATCTATATTGCGCATAGAAAATTTCATTTATGTATTTATCTAATTTAAGTTTACTAATCTTTGCTACATCACCAGTGAGGGCGGGCACCTTATCACTAATTTTTATGTACTCATTGAGTCACAAAAGACGAAAAACATCTATTCCGAAAAGTGCGATATGAGGTCTGGGATCGCATATGGGTTGGAAGTGAATTCCACAAAATAACACCATGGACGAAAAGAGAACGGCTGAAGACAAGTGACCGATTTTTCGGTGTATGCAAAATTTGCATTCTACCAGAATTTCCTCTGATAATTAGATCTCCCAAGTAATCTGGGAAAAGGCCATTAACAATTTTAAATATTGCACAGAGAGTTCTTATTTTGTAGTAATTTGTTAAAGAACACCCAAAAATTGATGCTTGCACTCCAGAAATATGATCATATAGTCTTAACTCATGAATATATCTAAGGCACGCATTGAATGCCATTTGAAGTTTACGAAAGGTAGCTTGATTCATATTTGAAAAAATAACATCTGCATATAAGAAATGTGGAACTAGCAAACTTTTGACAAGAAGCATACGAGTATTATGTGGAGTAAAGCTGTGCAAAAATCGGAGAGTGTTAAGTGTTCCATACACTCTTTTGCATATTAGTGAAACATGATCACACCATGTCAGACGATTATTAAAGATTAAGCCAAGATTCTTAACCGAATTAGCAAATTTAATTAGTTCATTAGAAAGGAACAGATTTGGTATAGCGCCTCTGTACGGTGTGTTTGTAATTAAAATGGCTTGAGTTTTGCTGGCATTTAATATCAGCCCGTTGCTACTTGCCCATTTCTCAATGCTATTCAAATCACGGTTTATCTCATTAACCATTTCGCTCAATTCTGATGGCTTGCAGGATAGGCAAATTTGTACATCATCGGCATACATATGATATTTACAAAACTTTATTTTACTATGGAGATCATCGATGAACATAGCAAATAACAGCGGCGCTAAGATAGTTCCAGCCATAATTCCAGAAGTAACAGGCTTAAAATTAGAATATTGATTATTCATTCTTACCGTTTGGAACCGATTACAAAAGTAGTTGAACAATAATTTGACCGATGTAGTGGAAAACCCATAATAAAGATATAGCTTTTGACATAAAGCTATATGATTAACCATATCAAATGCTTTTGTGAAATCTAGTAAAATTAAGACTACAATGTCACCCTTGTCCAAACACCGAGAAATGTCCGTACTTATTTTCAGCAATGCTGTAGTTGTACTATGCTTAGCTCTGAAACCCGATTGTAATTTGTTCAATAGATTGTTATTCTCCAAGTAAGAATTAATTTGGCTTTTTAAAGGAAATTCAAATACTTTGGAAAGGCATTTTTGAATACTGATCGAACGAAAATCTTTAGCATCAGTTGGATAAATGATTTTGGGAATAGGTGTGACAATTGAGTATTTCCAGGAGAAGGGATAAGTAGATGTCATTATGATATGATTGAAGATTTTTGTAATCGACGGCACTATAATAGGTAAAAGAAGCTTGTAAAACGTCAATGGAATGTCATCATATCCCAGTGCATTAGATTTGATGCAGTAAAATGAATTAAAGACTTCCTCTTCGGTTAAAAATTGGAAGGAAAATTTACTATTGGGGACATCATTAGGGCCAGTTAAGGGCAATACAACAGTAGTTTTTGGAAGATCCAAAAACACATCATTTAACACATCCGGTTCAATGTGACATTCAGCTGTATCATCACGGGATTTACTCAAACCACACTCTCGTATATTTTTCCAAAGCTTCTTGTAAGGAATATTGGTATTAAGAGTCTTCATGTAATAAATTCGTTTTGCTCTTTTAACTTCAATTGTCACTTTGTTTCGTAGAGTTTTGTATACATTTTTATCGTAAGGATCGCGATGCTTGACCCATCTAACATACGCGGCATATCTGTCTTGAATAAGCTTATGCACATATATGTTCACTAAACCATGGAACAGAGGGTGGCGGCTTGAAAGTTCTAACAATCGGTACATGGATATCATAAAGTTGTTGAATGAAATCATTAAAAAGGTTTAATTTACCATTTATATCTGGTATATGGTCTAAGCTATGCCAAGGAAGCAACTGAGCATTCTGAGACAAAGCTTTGCTGTCTAGTTTATGCAGTTGCTTCTGCAGAGTATAATATGGTAGTATCTGTTTGGGTCGAAAATTAAAATTAACGAAAATTACATCATGGTCTGCAATTGCTTTATACTGACCGTAATTGATCACACTACTTTTCAAATTTGATGGAACGATGAAGTAATCAAGCAGACTTATGATACGAGTAGCATTCCTTGGTAGAAAGAAATTCGCAGACGAATGAATGAAGTCCTTGAATTCGCAACTGATTATACTATCCGAAAGAAGATTGATATTAAAATCTCCCACAAATATACAATTGTCATAAGTCTGCATCAATGAACGAAAAGTCTCCCCCATATTTTCAACCTGTACTAGATCCCGTACAGGCGGTGGATAGTATGTTACAACAATTAAAAATTTCAAACCACAAAAAGTTATCATCGCTGCAAGGTATTCCAACGGAGCACAATTAATATCCGACTGGGCCACAATTTCGCATTTTATACCTTTGCGAACATACAGTGCAACTCCACCTCCACGTTTTTTCAGCGCATGCTCCCTGTCTTTACGAAATATGTTATACATTTTGACATTATATTTTATTCTAGGCGTAGAACTGGTCAGAAAAGTTTCCGAAACTGCAAATAAATCAAAATTATAACGGTAAATCTGATCCTTGATTTGATCAATATGTCTAGGTATGCTCCAAGCATTAACATGTGCAATATTTAGACCTGCTTTGCCTTTAGAAGGTGTACTTCTAAAACATTTGCTATAAAAAGAACAGTCTCTCTCCTCGTCCACATCTTCAAAATTTAGATAGTCTCCCATACTTGAGCCGCCAGACAACCCATAAAGCCCAGAACCGAATGCATTTTAAATTTGATATAAGCGAGATATAGCTGAATATAATAATAATAATAAAAATAATAATAATAATAATGAAACGGTGCTAAATAAGTGAATTCAAAGTTACGACGCACCTCAGAAGTAATGGCTTTGTTATTATAAAATGTCTCATTACAAAACAATTTCCATTTGGTGTAAGAATACAAATAGCGCAAATAGAAGGAAAATCTTAAACAAATTAATTCAGAATTCAATATATTAATTTTAAATAAACTTACAACTAAGTAATTTATATAAATATTACTGTTCAATTTTATAAATTCATCCATCATAAATTGTTTAGCTCCAGCTCTCATGATGTCTCTGCTACCTAGTATTAAACTGTAATATTTGACGCAATCGCCTTCAGCTGATCAATGGTACTGATCTCAATCCGGTCTCCACCCATCTTCGAAATGACAAAAATTTTGTTATTGTTGGAGAAGCACTTGTAGATAACATTTTTTTTTGCGAAGGATTTGTGCGGATTTCAATAATTCGTGTGCAGTTGAAGTCAGATTCTCATAAATAAAAATTCTCTGATTGTGAGCACAGGCTAATTGTAAGTCCGAAAGGTACAATGTGCGATGCGACAAATATTTTGACATAAACATATTCCGTTGGAAATTCGATGATAGTCGGAGAAGAATTGGTAGTGAATCAACGGTGGCGGATTTGCCTTTTTTACTCATGCGAAAGATGATATAATCATCAGTATTTCGGAAACCAATTACTTTTGAGATAGATTCCAGGATCGTATAAAGATTCTCACCTTCTTTGAACGGGATATTGTAGATGATAACTTCCGTTAATCGCGAGAGTTCCTTGAGTGAGATAACATTCGGATCTGTTATTGTACTATTCTTCTCACACGCGGCAACACGTTTTTCTATAGCGTCGACCTTTTCGTTCACATGGCCTTTAAATGAATTAAACTCCGTTTTGACACTTTCTATCTGAGATGACAATGTTGACATTTTGAGCGAGAAGGCATCAACTTTTCCCTCTAGTCGTGTAAATCGGTCATTAAATGTCTTCATATTTCCAGAAATTTCGTTCATTTTAGCAAACAATCTGGCGAGCGACGTCTCAAGGGAAGAACTTTGATTTAATTTTTCAATGTCGGAGGTTGAATTTGTTCGTTTTATATCTCTCGAAAATTCGTAATCCAGAAGCGATGAGCTGCGAGGACGCTTGCCCGCCGTTTCACCTGACGCCCCTTTATCCAATTGATCGTTCATGGCTGAGTGCAGTCCAGAGTTTTGATTGTTTTTCCACTTAATATGGCCTCCCGAAGATTTTACTAATTAACGCCATATTTCTTCCACAGTTCGACTGAGATGTAAAACAAAATTTACATGCTAGCGCTGAAGAAATGGGACTAAGGACACGTTTGTGTTTATGCAGGATAACGATCCGAAGTATAAATCACACAATACACGCTTATGGCTGCTCTACAACACTCCCAAATATTTCTAAACGCCAGCCCATTCTCCTGATATAAACCCCCTCGAACATTTTTGGGACTTGCTTGACAAGAAAATCCGCAGCCACACTGTTACTAGCGAGAAAACGCTTAAGGCGGTGTTGCAAGAAGAATTGGGCAAAAAAAACCCCGGAAGTGACCCGAAAGTGACCCGGAAGTTGGTAGAATCAATGCCCAGGCGACTTCAAACAGTAATTCGATGTAATGGATACCTAACCAAATACTAACGGTAAATTAGCCCATATTTATTGGTTGTTTTAATAGCTGTACGGTGACTTTTTGCGCTCTTAAAAAAGCATATTTTTAGTTAAAGTAATAAATTTAAGTAATAAATTATTATTTTTTTAATTATTTTTTTTTACAGATCTGTAAAGAATTGTCCAGGCAACAAAATCTTGTAACCAGAATTTGAAAAATAAATACAGTGTTTGCTATATTTAGTATTTTATTCAAAAATCGTCACTGTACGCTGACTTTTTACACTCACTGTATATTCACATCTTTTCATTTATTTTTTTTGTTCGAGCCGCGATTCACCCTAATGTACATACTTGCAATAATTTTTTTGACGTTTTTTTTGTCCAGCAATTAGTTTTATTCACTATTAGACCAAATACAATGTACCTATTGTTTTTATTTTGGAAGAACTCAGTGGAAGTTCCATCATATACCCCATAGATCGTTTGTCGTAGGGTCGGGATAGGTTTCATTGGTTGAAAAATTTCATTGAGGTATTGAGGCAAATCCATACAATAGTTTAGGATATGGCAGGCGAGAGGTAGTTTAGGAGATAGAAGGAAAGGAGATTCGCATCAGACATGAGGAAATGATTTTTGTTTGAGCGAAAAAAATTCCTTGACGTATTAAAATTTTGTTAAAATTACAAACAGGAAGATCAAAATCTTAAGTGAATCTTTTTCAAGGTTTTTAAAATAAAAAAATTGTAAAAAATACTAGGTTTGTACTTTTGAAAAAAAATGCAGCAAATTCTATTTTCTTTAATTTTGACAATCACAAAAAAAAACTTACATCCACGATCAAATCAAAAATGATCAAATCTAGGGGATTGGAAAAATTCATGTCCCTAACGTCGAAAGCTTTGATCTCATTGGTCGAGAATCTTCAATCGTAATCGTAATCGTTAAGCCCAATTCAGACTAACTATTGCGATTACGATTCAAGCTTCTCGACCAATGAGATCAAAGCTTTCAACGATAGGAAAATGAATGAGATCAAAGCTTTCAACGATAGGAAATGGTGTTCAATTAAATCACCGTACGGGTTTTCAATAATTGCCGGATTGTCAATTATAGCTTTTGTTATGTTGAAAATTGGACGAATATTTAATTATAAAAAAAAGAACACTTTAAAAAACAAGTTTTATAACCTTATACACTTTCAAAATGCACAAAAAAGTAAAAAACAAGTTTTATAACCTTATACACTTTCAAAATGCACTAAAAAGTAAAAAACAAGTTTAAAGTTTCACAAAAAATGTTTTTATAAATTGCGTGTTGTTGCGAAAATATAAAGTGTGCTGCGTTGCACAGTATGAAACCGCTATTACAGATTCAAGAGCAAATGCTCTTCACACACTTTATATTTTCACAACAACACGCAATTTATAAAAACATTTTTTCTGAAACTTTAAACTTGTTTTTTACTTTTTAGTGCATTTTGAAAGTGTATAAGGTTATAAAACTTGTTTTTTAAAGTGTTTTTTTTTTTTATTTTATACTTTTTAGTCTTGAATTAGCCTACCAAAGAACAGATCTTTCGCGGGAAATTTGAGCAAAAGGAACCTCACGTTATCTTTTCAGGACATTCCGTTATCATTACAGAATTTTAAATATCAGAGTCGGAGTCAGCGGCCCCAAAAACCCCTAAATGAGTTTTTTCCCGGGAAAATGTGAGCAAAACCAAAACTTACGTTATCCTTACAGGACATTCCATTATCCTTACAGAATTTTAAATGTCAGAATCGGATTCAGCGACCCCAAAGACCCCCTAATGCCATTTTTTCCCGGAAAAAATGGGAAAAGGATATTTGCGTCATCCTTACAGGACTTTTCGCTTCCAGTTTTGAAAATCTAACATCGGATTCGTGATCAGCGACCCCGAAAACCCCCTAATGCAATTTTTCCCCGGGAAAAGGATATTTACGTCATCCTTACAGGACCTTCCGTTTTTAATTTCGAAAATCTAACACCGGATTCATATTCAGCGACCCCGAAAACCCCCTGATGCCAGGTTTTCCCGGAAAAAATGGGAAAAAGGATATTTGCGTTATTCTTACAGGACATTACATTATCCTTACAAGGATGGAGTAGTAAAAATATTGAACTGTCACCGGAACTACGCAAGGTGACAAAATTTCATCTTCCTAGGTTGCATAGTTTCGGAGATATAAGATTCCAAAGATTCCAGAGATAGACACATAGGTCGCCAGGTAGGTCGCGACAAATCAACTTAATAGAAAGTGTATAAGAAATTTAAATTAACCTCCCAATTCTGGATAATAGATAAGAGCCCCTTAACTACTAACTGGACTTTAGACGAAATTTAATAGAAATTGGTATTCCTGATAATAGTTAAGAAGACGTCAACCTCTTAACTTTCGTGGTGAATTTTTGTAAACGGTTTTCATATTCTGGGAAAAAGTTAGCATACGGTTCTAACCTCAAAAACCTCTTAATTTAAGAGGACCTCGCCGATGTCCTATTACGACCTCTTAACTCGTGTGTTGCATTTAAAACTCGAACAATCAGTGTTGGGGAGGTCTCCAACAATTTTTTTATGTATAGACAAGTTGTGTAAAATTGTATTCTGAACGTTTTTTACGTCAAAGGTTTTCGATTAAATTCTCCGTTTTGGAGAAAATTGTAGAAAAAGTTGCATTGCATGGAGGACGAGGAAAAAAGCTGCAATAACCAGATTTTTTATAGTATTTCTGGAAAACTCATGAAATATTGTGTCTTCGTGGAATTGTTTACCTTTAATGACACAAAAAACGATTTTTTTATTGGCTGGAATTACATCAACGCATACCTGCAACTTCATTATTTTATGTCTATCAAATGAAATATTTATATGAGTGCAATGCATTATTTAACCATAAATTTGTTTGCGCGTTGCTGAAATTATACAAAATCATTTAAAAACGATATTGTGTATCTTAAAAACTGTCGATTCAATTTTTACGTAATATTTTTTATATCATTTTCATTTCAAACGGTCTGAATACCGTAGAAAGCTATTTTTAACAGATATAAAACTATTCACATGTTTTTCAAGATCCGCAATGTCTTTTTTAAACAATTTTTTGAATTTACTTAGTTTTGGACACTTCATAATTTCAGAAAAAATCGAAGGTCAATAAATAGCCAAATTTGACGTCTATGAGTAAGTGCTGTCAGATGAAGACATCGTGGTGAATCTCTTAATTTGCTAAAATCGAAACTCACCAAAATCTCTTACTCAGAATACTAAATTCTTTTAAAATCTCTTAATTATAAATTAAGATATTTCTTAACATCTGTTACCTAGAATTGGGGGGTAAATTACAAATAAAAGAAACACAGGCTCGTTTTTTCAGTTTTTGAAATTTTTTGTATTCCGATTTCAACCAAAATTTCAGTGTACCGTTATACTTAGTATCTATTTTTAATTTCGCAAAATATTTTGGTCCTCTAAAATTCAAAACTTTTGAGCGAAATTTTGTAATTTTTACAACGATAAAAAAAACTGAGTCCGTTTTGAGTCATTTCTCTCTGGAATAGCTTGAAGGGTGAGAACTTGACGGAAACGTTTTTTTGCAAAGTTTAGTGTTCATTTAAAAAAATGTATTGTTGTTATGATCAATGTTGTCGAGAGATTGAACGTAATTCTAAGCATTTTAATACTATGCACATAATATATTTATTGCATTATAGTTTTTGCCCTTAAAAAGTTAGTTCTGATTAATGATGGCATCCAGTCGGAATGCTACTGAACTATGTGCGACTTCTCTTGGCTGACTCAACATTGATAAGTATAGTGATTAAGTAAAATTCATTAAAATTCTAGTTAGTTGTATTTTTTTTATTCAAAGGCGGTCGCATATTTACTGGCAGCAAATAAGTTTTGAGATGTGATACACTTATTATACGATTTACAAAAAAACGTTTACACATAATTTATAATAAGTTAGATACTTTTTGTTTAATGAAGTCTTTGCTAGTATTAAATTAAAAGTGAATGTGAAAATAAATCGAAATATTCAGAACTCGTACATTGACCCGGCAACCATAAAGTTGAGAGTACAATTTAAATAAAAAAGGTCTTTGTTTGGGTACGGAAAAAACTTAATAAAATGTTTATAATAGGTCCACTTAATCCCCTGCTAATGAGTGGTAATATTTATAACTATTGTGTCTTACTCTGTGGCGCGGATTGCGGGCGCACGGATTGAGCTAGAACTAGTGTTGATTCGATACGGCAAAGTATCAATACTTTTACTTGGAAGTATCTTCACAAAAAAGTATCGATACCACACTTGATATCGGTGGAAAGTATCGATATCTACTCGGATCGAATGGAAAAAAACGAAATATTTTACACATTTTATTGTGAAACATCAAAATTTCACCAGGGGCCTATTCCACAAAAGTACAAGACTTGTATTTTTATGTATTTTATTTTTCACAAATTGTAGGACTTGTAAATACATTTTCATTTCTTAAAATACAATTTATAAATCACAAGTACAAATTCGGAGTAATTTTACAATCCGAAATATTTTCACAAGTCTTTATTTTCTGTTCCTCAACACATTTCGGCAAGCTTACAATAACATGTGTTTTTTTTTGGAAATTTGTGAGAAAAAAAATCGCTTGTAGTCCAATACCGTTCCACAAAGACATTTTTTGCAGGAATCTAAATACAAATGTTAGAAATATTTAGCAGTGTTCAAACGCCTCTAAAAGTGATCACAACTGTATAAAAATGGATACGGACAGTAGAAGTAGTAGCGAAAATGAAGCTAATATGCAATTAGCAACTCGTCGCAGAAGAATTTATCGTCCTAGAATAAATTTCAACTTAATTTCTGTGTTTGAAATCAACGAAAAATTTCGTTGATACAAAAAATTGATACAATTGTATAAATCGAAATTGTGAAAATGTAAAGAAAATATCAGTTGTGGTCAACACAAAACTTTCTTCTACAAAATCTACGACCCTGCGCAATTTACGCTAGAGCCCTGTCGTATTGTCAACCCAATACAACCTCCCAATAAATTGTTGGTTCATCCAAAAATATCAAAAACGTACAAAATTTGAGATAACTTGAGAACTGTAAAAGATATCAATTTACGGTAAATGGCAAAAATGTAAAAAATTTTAACATCTCCAATTCTTCCTTAAATTAATTTGTCGAAAAACCGTTAGTTTGCAAGTAATTTGCAAAAATATATTTTTTTATATTTTAATCTAAATATCTCAATAACGGTAAAATATAACGAATAACGGTGAGAAACAAAATTGTGCAGAATGCCATTCTCATTAATTCACTTCATACATTCAGTCAGCAAAAACCCGTTAGTTTTCGAGATAATTGCAAAAAACTGTTTTTTTTTTGTACACAGACTGACAGACAGAAAGACATTTTTTTAATATGACTCCAATCGACTCAGGAGTGATCGGGAAATGTTTTTTAGGCAAAATTAAGAGGTCGAAATTTTTCATGAATACAATACTTTATTATACTCCGTAGAATAAAGTAAAAATATTTACAAATGTGCGAGTTCCTGGAACGCTTTTTACTTTCTTCTACGGAGTATAATAAAGTATTGTATTCATGAAAAATTTCGACCTCTTAATTTTGCCTAAAAAACATTTCCCGATGACTCCTGAGTCGATTGGAGTCATATTAAAAAAATGTCGTTCTGTCTGTCAGTCTGTGTACAAGATTTCTCAAAAACTAATAGAGCTAGCGCCATGAAATTTTATAGGCATGTTGGGTCCTGAAATGGGACGATCCTATCAACTTTTGGTGGAAATCCGTTAACCGGAAGTATCCAAAATGGCGGTTTTTCAAAAATCGCAATTTCGTTTTTCTCGATTTACTCCCAAACTACGCGTTTTTTAGTGGCCTTAAGTTTGACAAAACTTGGAGAAAATAAAATTTCCCACACTTTTGTCTTTAGCTATAACTCGATATCTCCACCTGTTATCGAGATAAACCGTTATTTCCAAAAAAACAGTTTTTTGCGATTATCTCGAAAACTAACGGGTTTTTGCTGACTGAATGTATGAAGTGAATTAATGAGAATGGCATTCTGCACAATTTTGTCTTTTACCGTTATCCGTTATATTTTACCGTTATTGAGATATTTAGATTAAAATATAAAAAAATATATTTTTGCAAATTACTTCCAAACTAACGGTTTTTCGACAAATTAGTTAAAAGAATAATTAAAGACGTTAACATTTTCTACATTTTTGCCATTTACCGTAAATTGATATCTTTTACCGTTCTCAAGTTATCTCAAATTTTGTACGTTTTTGATATTTTTGGATGAACCAACAATTTATTGGGAGGTCGTCTTAGGTTGACAATGCGACAGGGCTCTAGCGTAAATTGCACAGGGTCATAGATTTTGTAGAAGAAAGTTTTGTGTTGACCACAACTGATATTTTCAAATCAAATTGAAGATAGTTAATTCGACTTCGAAAAACCCCAATTTAATTTGTAAAATAACAATTTTTATGTGTAAAAGGTGGTATTTGAACTAAAAACCTTTCACACTAGTCAAAAAAATCGTTTTTTGGAACATTTCCCAAAAACAATAATTGTTCAAGGTGTTTTACGGAGAGTCGATTGCGCTTTTGAGTAATGGTTGCACCCATGGCCGAATTATACAAGGTCTGCTGGTTATTTTTTGACAGCCACCATTTTGCTACGTCATCGGCAAGAAATTCTTTGTAATGTTGATTGTGCGTACGGAGTTGTTTAGCTAGATGTTAGCTAGATTTGAGAATTAGGGAAAATTCCCATTGAGTCTTATAAGGGAGATGTCCCACTGGCGCATCAGCTCCTGCAGCTGACTGATCCCGACATCAGGTCGCGCAGCTGCATGAACTGATTCGATCAGTTGACATGACACACTGAACTGGGATCAGCTGACCTCAAACGTCAAAATGTCGGACTCGGAGGAAGAACTTCTCCTTATTTCTCTGCTAAAAAAACTGAATCCGTGCAATCGTACAAACATCTACCTTTTCCTACAGCTTGTACGATTCCTGTGTTTAATTTTTCCTATTCGATGGACATCGTATTTATTTTCTCGTGTTTAAAAGTTTATTAGTTAAACAGACTTGTCAAAATTTTATGATGTTCCCAACTAGTAATTATTGTAAAGTCAACATTATATGAAGTAGAGAGCCTATAACCTAGAGAGAGGCCATGCTACCTTAATATACTGTGCCACTGATGACAATTATTACCGCCAGACGAAAAAAATATTGAAAATTATCCCTTTATTTTATTTAATCTAACAAAAATGACATTAGAAACTACCCGACATGTGCCTGATATCAGCTACATTTAGGTCAGTTCAAAAAAGTCAGCTTTGTGTCGCAGACATGCAGCTGCACATTTTTTGCAGTGTGCCATGCGCCATTGGATTACATGTGCAACTGATATCGGGATCAATAAGCTGCAGCAGCTGATGGCCAGTGGGACATATCGCTAAGAATTTCTTGCCGATGACGTCAGAGCCAAGAGAGACTGAGCTGTCAAACAGACCTTGTATAATTCGGATAAAACAATTTTTTTTATTTTTTTACATGTTATAGTATATGTTTTACGCATAAATATTATGTTATTTTTAGTTTTAAAAATCGTACATTGTAGAGTTAAATATAAGAAACAAAGTTTTTATTTGTTTATTTTTCTAGCTAAAATTTTTAACTAGTATTTACATATTAGTAAAAAAACGCTAAATTATAAACTATAGTGAATTTAGCCTAAGTAATAGATCCAAAATGCTTTCACAATCTCATATAACAATGGGGAACGCGGGGATATTTTTCAAGTAAATTACAAACAAATATGCCTCTTTTCTCAATCTAAATTGACAACATATGAATTTGCAATTTGCTAAAGTTTCTGCGTTGAAATAAGAAAAAAATTGGGTTTAGATGAGAAAGGAAAAATATTCGACTCTAAAGCCGAATTCAAACTAACGATTCCGATTTCGATTAAAGCTTCTCGACCAATGAGATCAAAGCTTCAACGATAGGAAAATGAAAGCTTTGATCTCATTGGTCAAGAAGCTTCAATCGTAATCGCAATCGTTAGTCTGAATTGGACTTTAACCCTGATCATTGATCTCTAACCCTGCAAACAGAGCAGTACTTCCAGAACTATTTCCCGGAGTAGGTCGAGTATTAACAGTTTTCCACTGATTTAAGTGCAAATTTTCTGCTATTATCTTATTGTCAATTTGATTGTGCAGCCAGCTTGCATTTCAGGGATATTGCAGTTTTGTATGAGGAATTCCAATGAGATAGACAGGGCCAAAAGCAGTGTGATTTCCATTGAAATATTTTTTTTGTGCATTTTTGAAAACATTTTAATCGAAATCACATCACATGAACATTTTTAGATTCATATGTTGCTCATAACTCACGAAATCTTTTTGCCCAAAATTTTTCATGTTTCTTTTATTCGAACTAATTTTAAAAATCTTTTTACCAGCAACAAATTTCAGAGACGCTTTAAAAAGGGAGTTTTACGATAACGCAATGATATGTAGTGGATACGATTTTTATATCAAAATGCAAATAAATTTGGTTAGTAATCTAATAAAAAACATAAGAAAAGCTACAATTGCCAGGGGTCAATCGTCTAATACTCTACAAAAGAATAGATAATTTTATTTAAATTCATTTCTGTGGGAGTAGGAGGAAGGAGTGGTCCGATTGAATTTTGATGTATGGAACGGTTATGTAAAATCATACTCTAAACACATTTTGTTTTGTTAGAAAATAAGAAAAAAAACATTCCATTTGTATGCAAGAGAGGAAAAGGAGTAGTTCAACTGGATTTTGCTATATGGATGAATGTTTCAGCTTAAAGGGGGGAAGAACTGGTTCGATTTTGTCCATTCAAGAACTTAGCCTTGCTATTTACAAGAAACGCAATTGTACAACATTTTAAGCCTCTAGCTCAATCCTTTCGAAAGTTATGAACTGACAGACAGCCAAACGGGCGGATATGCGGAAATCAGTCATCCCAAACACCCTGGTGTAGTTAATTTTTGTGTCTGACGATTGGTGTCTGACGATGCGTTACAAACAGTATACTAAATCTAATATACTTCTAATGTAGAGAATAAATTTAGAAGCGGAAGTCTTCCCTCCCTTTAACCCACCTGCCACCGCTGTTACGTCCTGTATTGTCAACCGATTAATCGATAAGGGAAAAGAAAACTCTTAGTTTTACTATAATTTAATGTTTATGATATATTGCCATATATTTTGTAAGGAGGAAATCAGGAACTGTTTTCTATCAACTTCTTACAACAATACCAACTTCTTACAACAATCAAATCAAATAATTTTTATATTGTTTTCACAGACCCGTTCGTGAAAAATTTGACAATCTAATCAAAAATACATGCTACTTTTGGATTTCGGCTGATTAGATTATACTTTAACAAATTAATAAAGGTGACTACTACTAGAAAAGCTGCTTCAAACACCAGTTGGCTTTCATTATTATCTTTTTGCTGTTAGCTTTCATTATTATCTTTTTGCTGAAATGTTGCGGTCTGTGATATTTCTGGTATTAGCCATTGGGGGCTTTAATTTTTGTGCGTCCACACAAATATTAAGAAACTATCCGGTAATTACTTCGAAAAATCGTGATGCTAAAAACTTGGATGAAACAATATTTTTGTGATATTATAATTTAAGGTAATAGACAAAATCCGAGCGGCAGGATATCCGGTGGAGGAACATTTCATTCAAACATCAGATGGTTACATACTTGGAACACACAGAATTCCACATGGTAAAAATGAGGTTACAAAATTTCGGAAAAGTCGTCCTGTCGTGTTTCTACAGCATGGATTACTATGTTCTTCTAGTAATTGGATACTTTTGGGATCAACTGAAGGCTTAGCATTTTTGTTGGCCGATGCTGGTTTTGACGTCTGGATGGGAAATTCTCGTGGCAACACATATTCAAGGAGGCATGCATGGCTTCGTCCGTCATCGAGAAAATTCTGGAATTTTAGTTGGCACGAAATGGGACTGTATGATTTACCAGCTTCGATCGACTATGTTTTAAATTTAACAGGAAATAATCAACTTCATTATATTTCTCATTCCCAGGGAAGCGCATCATTTTTCGTTATGTGCTCACTGAGGCCAGATTACAATAAGAAAATTATATCAATGAACGCTCTTGCTCCAGCAGCTTACATTTCCCATGCTCGTAGCCCTATATTTAGGGCAATCGCACCTTTTTTGAAAGATTTCAAATACTTGATGTTTTTATTTGGTGATCGAGAATTCTTACCAACTTCAAAACTTTTCGATTTTGCTGGAGCGGTTCTATGCAAAAATGGTTGCATATTTCAAGAACTTTGCGCCAATATTTTGTTTCTTCTAGCCGGATATGATTCGGAGAACCTAAATCGGGTAAGAAATAATCTACATATATGTATATAAAATTCACTTTTTTAGTCTCATATGAGTAATGACCAAAAATTGGCTCACTTCGATTATTTTCTATTTGACATTTTGTTGACGCATATTATAAAAACGGTTAGATGGGATTTCATGACACCCGGTATTACAGATATGTTTGATTGCAAAAAAGGGGTTTATAATTTGGGTTGGACAACCCTTTTACTAGTGTCCGACAGAAACAGGGCGAAACTCTAATTTATGGCCGAAACCGAAACTTTTTTCCATGACGAATCGATTTCCCTTTTAGTAAAACTATTGATATTTCAACAAAAAAATTATGTTTATCGAAAATATAGAATTTTAACATTATTGTCATTTTATAATATAGAAAAATATTGAAATGGAAGAAATTATTCATCGTATTTTGAAATAAATTACAACAATTCTATAAATTACCAAAAAACCTAAAAAATATTGTTTTTAGTATAGTTATAACTTATAAGTTTAAATTATAATATTTATTACATCAAAATTTTAGTTTGAGAAATTAATAATTAAAATTAAATATTCTGATATTGTATGTCAAAAAAAAAAACTTTTCGGCATTTTCGCCCAGCAAGTTATAGTCCGCATAAATTTTATCCGCAAATAATTGTTTAACCCTCCATCCGTTCTTTTATTCGCTTGTAGTTCTCCAAGAACTCTGATCTGTGTCCCATAATTCGACCGGTAAGAACTTTGAGAAATTTTTTAACCCATCGAGAAAGTCAAGATAACCTAATTTATTGGGATAAATTTGGAAAAGCAAAATAGAAAATATGACATTATAAAATCATTTAATCTGATTGATTGACTGACTGACTTTCGACAGTTACGGACAGACAGACAGCCAAACGGGCGCATATGCGGAAATCAGTCATCCCAAACACCCTGGTGTAGTTAAATTTTAGAAAAAATTTCGCAAAAAACGAATTACACCAGTGTGTTTAGAATGATGAAAAAAGTTGAATTTAGCATGTCCGTCCGTCTGTCCGTCCGTCCGTCTGTCTGTCTGTCTGTCCGTCTGTGGCGCGGATTGCGGGCGCACGGATTGAGTTAGAGACTTGAAATTTTGCGCAGATTCGTTTTTCGTAAAATGTGAGGCTAAGTTCGTTAATGGGCAAAAATGGACCATTAGGGAGGGTACCCCCCATACGAACGAAAACGTTTTTTGCGAATATCTCAAAAACGGTGCATCTTATCAAAAAAGTCCAAGAACAAAAGTTATTTAGGATATGATTCTACATAAAACTCCCATACATCAAAATCCGATTGGAATAAATTTTAAAAATTCTTATTGGAAAGTTTGACTTCAAAGTGGAATTTTGGTACAACTGTTCGAATTTTGATACGAATATCACCATACGGGTTTTCAATAATTGCCAAATTGGCAATTATAGCTTTTGTTATGTTTATACCCGCAAATACGTCTTCATGGAATTAAAAAAATAAATTTGATTTTGGGGTTGAGCATAAATGATCTGTTCGTTCTGTTCTCAAATGCATTCTAACTATGGGTCTGCAATATATATATATAGCCATCTACATCAAAGTCATTGCATGACTTTAAAAAAAACATTTTTTTTACCGAAGTACTGATAAAAGTTGATGACAAAAAAATGTTGGTTTCGGTCACAGTTATGGCTAAATTTAGTCAATTTTACTGATAGAGTGAATGTTTTTAATCGACCTTTTTAACATTTTGAGAAGTTTTCCTTGTTTGTTTACAGAATTAATTCTAAACGTTAATTCTAAAACGGTTTTTTTTATTCTAGGATTAATTTTAAATTTCAGTTTTAGAAAGTTTTCTAGAAAATATTTTACTTCAGATAAGAGAATAGTTTTGACATAGAAAAATAAAAAAATATAGTTATTAAAGTAATTTTTTTGTTTTTGAAAAACGCTTAAGTTCTTTCTTTTTTGGCACGAAAATATACCTGGTCTAGTAAAAACTCAAACACGAAATTTTGTACTAAAAACATTTAATGCTATCATATAAATAAAACCAATATTAATAATCTAATTTTAAAGCTAATAATTTTTTTATGCCTTAAACATGTAAATATGCACATTGAAAAACAACTGTGATATTTAGTTTTTTAACATTTAATTTCAGACTTTATTACCAGATGTTATAGCTTCAACTCCAGCTGGTGCTTCAATAAATGAAATAATTCACTATTCTCAAAACTACAAATCGAAAAATTTCCGAATGTTTGATTATGGACTTTTGAAAAATGTTGCTGTTTATGGAAGTTTTTCGCCTCCAGTATATGATTTGCAGAAAGTTATGGCTCCAATAACAATTTACTATGGAGACAATGATTGGCTGGTTGGTGTTAAAGATATTGAAGAGTTAGCTGGAAAATTGGGGAACTTGAAAAAGAAGATCAGGGTTAACTACAAAAAATGGAATCATTTGGACTATATTTGGGGAATTGGCGCCAAGCGCTTGATTTATGAAAATATTATTTATGATCTTCTAAACTTTTATAAAAACTAGGATGAAGTTTTCGGGCAATAAATGTTTGTTTAAAAATGTTTTAAAAAGGTATTTTTTGGAAATGTGTTGAAAAAAAATTCTTATTTTAGCATAGCAACAAAATATAGTAGAGGGAGAAAGGAGTGGTCCGATAGGATTTTATCGTATGGAACGGTTATGTAAAATCATATTCTAAACATATTTCATCTTCATAAATTTTTAGATACAATGCACAGTTTTCGAGAAAACAGGAAAAAAGTATTCCATTTGTATGGGAGAGGGGGAAGCAGTAGTCCGATTGGACTTTGGTGTATGGATAAGTTATGTAAAATCCTATTCTAAACACATTTTACATTTATAAATTTTTAATATGACTCACCGTTCTCGAGAAAGTTGTAAAAATCGTATCGAAAGTTGTGGTAAAACATACAGAAATCACAGACAGTAAAACATGCAGAAATCAAAATCTTCTGTTATCCCTAACACTCTGGTGTAGTTCATTTTTGTGTCCGATGATTGTTTCGATACAACACAAACGGTATACTAAATTTAATATACACTCAGAGAAAAATCTAGTAAATAGTACGAAAAATTGTGTAAATATTACCAAAAAACGAGCCAATCGAATTTTGCGTAGATTTAACGATTCGCGTGTCGTAAACCCAACAAAAAAAATTTCGTTGAATCTACGCGATGCACGGTAAATACGGACCAACAGGTTTCGTTAATTTGACCAAAGTGAAGTAATTTTAACGAAGTATTTTGTAAAAAATTTACCAAATCCATTATAAAATGTACTCAATATTTCGTAAATATTTCTTTTGGTAAATTTTACGAAAATTTACACCATGTCTTCACTTGGGATTTTTCATCGCAGAGATTTTATGAAAAATCTCTGCGATGAAAAATCCCAAGTGAAGACACGGTGTTAGTAGTTTCAACTAAATGTTTTTTGTGATTGTAATTTCATCGTAATTAAACACATCGTAATTTTTACAAAATTTTGATTTATTGTACTAAATAAAAAACACTGTATTATGTTGACAAAAAAATATTCAGAACATTTTTACATTATTTTATATATTATGAGACTTAAAAATACATATTAAAAGAAATTTTTTTAAATCGCCAAATCACCAGTTGGTAAATAATTCAAATGAACTGGTGGAGTATTAAATTCATTCATACATTTTATTTTTAATTCAATTGGACTTTCTTTTACAAAACTAATTCACTCCCGTTGGGATACTTTAAATTGAGAATTTGAAATGCTTTGAAGCAGCAATCAAGCGCGCTTAAAAATGTGGAAAACTTATATTCTATTGGATAAAAATATACGAAAAATTCATTCAAGTGAAAAATATCTGTTCCTATTCCTACTATCAAAGGTTGGATAGTATTTTTTGCTTGAAATCGTTTTTCTGTTAGTTGGGACAACTTAACTTTAATGTCGTTGCTGGTAGTCACATGCAAGGAAATACTATCTTCAGAATCTTGAATCGAGGATTTAACTAGCGTCTTCTTCTTGTTCGTTTCGTCATAAACATAGATTTTGTTGGTTGGTACTAAGAGGCCATGTAGTAGCAGTGTTGTAACTGTCAAAGACTCTGGAAATAAATCAAAAATCAAATAAATATAGCGTTTTAATTATATGAACAGCAAATACTTTACCTTTTCCATTGTCTGGCTCTCCTAATTTAGAGATTAATTTCAAGCTTTTTTCATCTTTAACATTTTCTTTAAATATTGGCATAATAATTGAAATAAAGTTGGCCCATTTATGGAAAAGAAGATTTTCATGTGCTGGGTAATTTTTTTTTGAAATCTAATTCAATTTTTGCGAAAAATGATACATTAGCTAACTTCTTCATATATTGACAGTACTATTTATACCAGAATGTGTCCAAAAGGGTGCGAATAAAGGGGCCACCTTTCTAATACATAATTAATGTTGCTGCTGGACTTATTATCATTGCGTCTAAAATCGCTGCACACCACCCATTTCTCTTCTATTAATTTCCATGGTACATTATTGATTTGAAGCCAAAGCATTAATTCTTCGCCATCTGATTCTGTAAAATAAAGGGCAGCTTTATTTTAAAATATTCTATTACATCAATGTTACCATTTTACCTGAAGTTGATGTACAACTTTCTGTTACATTTGTGATATCGACTGTTTTCGAAGATTCGCCTAAGTGCACCTGTACAATATTACGTTTGCTTTCTGCCATTTCAATAATTTTTTTTCGAATCTAACCCTTGGGCCAAGTAATTTAGGGGGAAACAAAATATCTAAATGATGCAATTTTATGTATTTCAAGGCAACGTAATCTACACTGTGATCTAGAATATTATTTAAAGTTGAATTAAGGTACAAAAATGATTAAAGAGCGACTGTTTGGATGGGACTTACCTTTGAAATGTTGATAGAAATCAGCGAAGCCCCACTCGAAAAGCAATTCAGCTAATTCGTCTGCAGGCAAGATTTCAATTTCACCAGCTTCAGAAGAACATGTAAATACAATATTGGCGTCTTCAGTAATACTTTCGCGGTCACTCATTATTTCACTTACTAAATTTCTTTTCAGTGCACAAAATTCCACACGACGGACTTACGATCTTGACTGGATTGCATATGACGCCATTTCGACTGTACAGGAGCGTTCAAGGCAGAGTTGTTACGAAATTTTCGTTGTTCTTACTAAATAAAACATAATATACCACGAACTTCGTAGAAATAACGAAAGCTTTTGTTTATTATACTTCGCGTTTAGTAATCTTTACCAAATCCCCTTAAACAGTAAAAAATAACGAAGAGTTTTGGTAGAAAGAATAAAAATTTTGTTATTAATACGAAGCGGGTTTCGTTAAATCTACGAGGGATTTCACTTATTCTACGAAAATTTTTTGTTAATTTTGAGATTGACCAAGCACTTTGTAAATTGTACGAAGCATCAAGTTTTTCATATAAGGAATTTTGTTAAATTCAGAATTTTCGCCTTAACGAAGGGGTGATCGTTATTTCAACGAGTGCTTCGTAAAAGCGCAAAGTAGTTTCAACAAAAATTTCGTTCAATCAACGAAAATTTCTTTAAATATACGAAAAAAAAATTGACGAAGCAAATTTTTCTTGTTTTCGTATACCTTACGAAATTATTTCTCTGAGTGTACTCCTATAATATATATCATATAGAGTATAAATATTGGGGTAGTATTTTTTAAAATCATATTTTGATTCTAAATCGGACTTTCTTTTGGCTAGATTCACACTTTTTCTGGAGATACGAAAAAGAAAATCTTTTTGATATCTCGAGAAATAGACTGAATCTGGCGATAGCAAAATCCGACTCAGAATCAGCGATATCTTTGATATTGACTCAAAAAATGTTAAAATTCTACACTGAAAGATTTCCAGATCGGCGCCATTTTGGAAGAGCATTTAGCAAATAGACTTCGTACAACCGTATCAATACATTGTAAAAGGATAAATTCTGGGACTTTTGAACAAGTTGTTGTAGATGTGTTAGCTGCAGTTTCCCAAGATCCTCATATCTTGACACGAAATATAGCACGAGATAGAAGCATATTTTAATCGACGGTATCTCAATTCTAGTGCTTCTAGAGAACGAATAAATTTTATGCTTCCTGATAGATGAATTGGTAGAGGTGGTTCTGATTTTTTCCTGCACGATCACCTGATTTAACGAGTATTGACTTTTATCTATGGGGAAAAGTGAAAGATTTCGTTAATTTTCAGCGGATCTGCATGATATTAATATTATTCTGGAATCTGTATTAGAACCGGTTCATTTGAATTTCAAAGGGCGAATACAAAAAAGTTTATAATTAAATGGTGGGCACATTGAACTTTTATTAAATCTCTATATAGGTTACATATCCTGGTCCGTCAGACAAACGTGACATCTCCAATTCCCAAATTCTTCAACCCATCTTCCCATAGAAATATTCTTATTTAAGTTACATATCCAGGTCCGTCAGACAAACGTGACATCTCCAATTCCCAAATTCTTCAACCCATCTTTCCATAGAAATATTCTTATCTATTCCCACGGTTTAGCGAATGCATCAAAGACGCTGCATCAACATGTCTGAGCATGCAAGGTGTTAAATGACAAAGTGACTGAATTAGGTAAATTGGGCATAGCTTTAAGTCAGTTGATAAGTAACCATCGCACGAGTACGAAGTGCTCTTGAAGTAAATATTATAACTTTTCCTTTTAATAAAGAGTTTTTTAAATTTAAAGAAAGTGTTTTTTTTTAATCACAAATATCCCTAAGTTTGTAAGTGGCGCAGTCGGTAGGATCTCTACTATATTTGAGAGATCCAAAAGAGAACGAACGAAACTATCGCGACCGTAACAAATTTTTAATATTGTGCTAAAAATCAGTGAATAATAAAAAAACAAAAAAATTACAGTGTCAGATAGTAACATTCAAAATCAAAATAATCAAAATAATAGTGTTGTGACAAAAATACGACTAAAAATAAGTGAAAATTAGTTACAACAAACGCAAGGAGAAAGGAAAAAGGAAAACACAAGAGTTATCGTCAACGGAAAGTGAGAAAAAAAAAAGTTGTCAACTCCTATTGGAATACAAATTATTCCAATAGTAAACCACCAAAATTCCAAGAAAAGATAAATCAATAAAATTTTGGGGCCACATCCCAGACGACAATTACATCGAAATGGACGCAGTACTTGCCGAGAGATTAACATCAGCCTTGGAGGCATTGTCAACAAGGAACATCCCGAATGATCAGAACCAAAGCATCAGGATTTTCAAGGAGATAACGTACATCAAGGAATTCAGTGGCGACAGAGACCAGCTAACGCAATTCCTGAGCATCGTGGGAACACATTTGAACACACTACAAGGAAACGCTCAAAATGAACATTGGCAAGCCATCTACAACGCGAAGATCACCGGCACAGCAAAGGAGCTTCTACTCAACAATCAACCACAAGGATGGGAAGCCGCAAGAGACCTTCTAAAACAACATTTTCGACCCCAAGGAAACTACAAGGACATCTGCAGAAAAATTAGCTACTTAAAAGTAAGTTCAATTAGTGATCTAAGTTTTAAAATCGAAACCTTGATTCAAGAAATTAATAGTTTCGCAATTTACGAAACTAATCCAGAAGAGAATAAAACATCATTGTACACTTTATTAGTAAATAAAATCAAACAAATAGTAGCAGGTAACCTTTCACGGGAAATAAAAAATATGTTCGATATCCACGCAATAAAAAATATATTATATAGTTACGTTGGATACGACGAACAAAATTTAGATAACGAATTTATAGCATTTCATAGGAAAAACTACCCAAATAGAAAGCATAATAATTTTAGACAGGATAACAATTTTAGGCAGGATAACAATTTTAGACAGGATAATAATTTTAACAGATCAAACCCAAATTACAATTCTAACAATAATAGGTATAGAGAGAACTCAGAACAGTTTAGGCGAAATAATCAACAATTTCATAACAATAGGCCTTCAGGACAGTTCAGACAAAATAACTATAACCCTCAAAACAATTTTAGACAGAATTCAGGCCAGGTTAGACAACCAGTATTTAACGCATCCGGACAGATAAGAAATGCGTATCAGAACCCCCAGCCTATGGAAATAGATCAGATATCTAACCAAGATACTGTCGAGAGATTCGAAAACGAGGAAGTTCATAATATCGAGGAAAATTTTTTTCTCAACTAAGCCTCGGAAACAAAATTTATACAGATTTTAGTATTGACAACTACGTTTATAAAGCACTTTTAGATACAGGATCAACAATGAGTATAATTAATTCGCATAGAGTAGATTGTAGCAAATATAAAGTTTTAGAAAGAGTAAAAATGAATTTACAAACGATAAATAATACAACCACGGAAATAGTCGAGAGAATAATGACTCCAGTTCCAAAAGAATTTAACTACGATAAAAATGGAGCAATAAAATGGTATAAAAGGAATTTAGGAGATAAACCATACGACGTTCTTGTCGGTATGGATTTGCTAAGCAAAATTGTTAAAACCCTTGATTTTGACAATAAACTCTTAATTCTAAACAATAATTCGAGACTACCCCTATATACTTCAAAAAACGATACAACTTTCGATTGTTTCGAACTGAAAAGTGAAGAAAAAGAGGTAGATCTGAACCATCTAAACGATGAAGAAAAGCAAGAAATACAAAAGTTATTAAAAACCTATAAAAATTTAATTTATAAAGAAGGTGATCAACTAACAAATACAGATTCTATAACTCACGAGATAAAAACCAATACAGACCAACAAATCAATGCTAAATTATACCGACTTCCCCCTAAACACGAAGAAGAAGTACGGAAACAAGTCGATGACATGGAAAAGCAAGGGATCATTAGGAAATCCCACAGTCGATATGCCTCACCAATAGTAGTCGTAGCGAAAAAATTAGACAATTCAGGGAAACAAAAATTTAGACTCTGTGTTGATTACAGAAGGTTAAACGAAATAACTATCGACGATAAATACCCAATTCCAAATATAGACAGCATATTAGATAAATTAGGAAGAGCCCAATATTTTTCCTCGTTAGATCTTGCAAAAGGGTACCATCAAATCAAAATGAATAAAAATGACATTCAAAAAACAGCATTCATTACGCCCAACGGTCTTTACGAATTTGTCAGGATGCCATTCGGACTAAAGAACGCACCGGCAACATTCCAACGATTAATGAATGAAATATTAAGGGAATATATCAACAAAATTTGTGTCGTATATTTAGACGACATACTCATCTTTTCCACTAGTTTAAAAGAACACATTGCATCATTAAATCTAATTTTCAAGAAATTAACTGAACATAATCTTAAAATACAATTCGACAAATGCTCATTCATGAAAAAGAACACAGAATTTTTGGGCCATGTCCTTACAGCAGAAGGAATGAAACCAAACCCTAACAAAATCAAATGTATTGAGGAATATCAATTACCTAAAACAGACAAACAGTTAAAGGGATTTCTCGGAGTAACAGGTTACTACCGAAAATTTGTCAAAGATTACGCAAAAATCGCTAATCCTATGGTAAAATATCTAAAAAAAGGAAAAAAGATAAATATGAATGACCCAGAATACATCCAAGCATTCGAAACGTTAAAACTAAACATTATTAAACACCCAATATTGAAATTTCCAGATTTCACAAAAAATTTCACACTGTTTACCGATGCAAGTAACTATGCAATTGGAGCGGTACTTACACAGGAAGGGCAACCCGTTTGTTATGCCTCAAGATCACTAAACGATCACGAAAAAAATTACTCTGTTACAGACAAAGAATTCCTAGCAATCGTGTGGGCCGTATCCTATTTTAGACCATATTTATGGGGAAAACAATTCAAAATCATAACAGACCATTTACCTATCAAATATTTGAATAAAAAGTTTACCGGAAAAGAATTTAATCAAAGAACCCAACGTTGGCTACTTAAACTACAAGAGTATCAATTTGATATAGAGTATTTAAAAGGTAAAGAAAATAAAGTTGCAGACTTTCTAAGTCGAATACAAGAAAACACAAAAAATAACGAAGATAATCAATCGATAAATAACCTAACAGATGATGCAACGGTACATTCTCAAGAAGAACAACAATTAGATCACATACCAATTAAAGAAACCATAGTCAATAAATACAAAACTCAATTAATACTGACAAATGACGTAGACGAAGAAATAGAAATACTTCACAATAGACGGATTATTTACATTGATATGACTAAAAGTAAAGAATATTGGATAGATTTGCTTAGACGATTTATAAAACCAGGTCTAATTGGTATTTACACCGAGTTGTCATATCATGAATTTAATAAGATTCAACAAACGTTAATAGAACTTTTTAGCCAAAACAGAGAAATAAAATTTATCAAAACAACATTAAGAGCTCAAGAAATTAAAACTTTAGAAGAAGCCCATAGACAAATATCAATGTACCACACACAAGAAAGCCTACATAGCGGCATTATTGAAACATATCATAGTCTCAAGAATAAAATATACTATCCGAAATTAGTGAAAGAAATCACAAAAATTTTAAATAATTGTAAAACGTGTTTGGAAACAAAATATGAAAGAAAACCAATAAAACCAAAGTATAGAATAAGTGAAACACCCCAAAGACCAAATGAAATATTACACGTCGACATCTATTATTTTTTGAAACAACCTTTTTTGACATTAATAGACAAACTAACGAAAAAAGCGTATATTTATCATCTTCCCAATCGAAATTGGATAAAAAAGATAGAAACATTGGAAGAACATTTCACGAAATTCGGCAAACCCGGAAAAATCATAGCAGATAACGAATTTAAATCAGAAAACCTCAAAGAATTTCTCAGAGAACAACAAGTAGAACTACATCTAACCAAACCAAACACTCATACGGGTAACAGCGATGTTGAAAGATTCCATTCCACATTACAAGAAAAATTAGTTACATTAAGAAATACAGAATTAACATTAGTACAGAAAATACATAGAGCAGTTTTAAACTATAACAACAGATATCATTCTACTATTAAAATGACGCCAGAGGAAGCCATGGGTACAGATTTCGCAAATTTAGCAAGACAAATACAAGAACAGAAAGAAAAAAGAACTAAAAAATTGAACCAAAATAGGGAAGACTACGTCGAACAAAGGCAAATATTACCAATCAAAAATTACAAAAGAAATTATTATAAAAATGAACCGAGATATAGAATCAAACAAACAAATAACGAACACCCAATAAACACAAAACGACCTCGTTTATTTGCAGATGACAACATTAGCATTTCTAATACTAATGACAATGACAGCAACGCAACCAACAACAGCAACATTGACAATTAACCCATTAACGACAGATAACGGATACGTGACCATTAACATGGGACAGACAGAAATAGTACAAGACACGAAGACTATACTTCATATCATAAACATTAAGGAACTAAAACAAACAGTAGCGGCTTATGAAGAAAATGTTAAGATATTAGGAATTAATAAAGATAGAATCATATCAAAAGAAATAGAAACCCTTTACGCGAAAATTTCAGCAATTGAACCAGGCACACAGCCAAGACAAAAAAGAGGTTTAATAAATATAGTAGGAAGAGTACAAAAATGGTTATTTGGAACTATGGACGACAGTGACCGTGAAGAAATAACAAATCATTTAAAAATAACAGAAGAAAATGCGAAAGAAGCAATAGGCAATTCAAATAGACAAATAGAAATTAATTACCATCTTAACGAAAGTATAACATATTTAAAGGATATTGTAGAATCAGACCGAAATCAAATAAAAAAAGTATATGAAGATCTATCAGGTAACGAAAAACGTTTAATATTAGAACAGATAAAATTAGATCAAATTATCAAACTAAAAATATTAGAGGAAAAAATAAACCAAATTATTGAAAATATTGTATTAATAAAACATGGATTAGTAAACCCTAGTTTACTAACAGCAACAGAAATAAATGAAACCAAATTAGATTTTTACAAATTAAAAAATATAAAAGTAGGATTATTAAAATATAATAACGAAACAATAATTATTGCACTAAAGATACCAAGTACGTATCAATTAGTAGATTTAAAATTAATAACCGCAATTCCTACAGAAGCCAGAATGGAAATTTTAATGGAAGATGAATATTTTATTGAATTAAATGATACTAAATATGAATATAACAAAGAAGTTCAATATTATAGCGAAAGTAAGAAAATTGAAAACTGTATAACCAATAAAAATTGTAAGTTAAAAGAAAATAAAGTAACAGAAATCAAAACGATTGATGAAAGTACAATAATTTGTAAAAATATGAATCAGGAAGAAATATTAAACAGATGTGACGACAGAAAAATTATTTTAAATGGAAATTATCTTATAGTAATTAACAATTGTAGTATAGAAATATTGAATAAAACATTTAATAATGAAAACATTAAATTTAAGGAAAGATTTTTGTACTTTGAAAATTTAAAATTTAATTTTACAAAAGAGCCCAACTTTGAAGAAATAAACCTAAAAAATACAGAAAATATTAAACATATAAATTTATTGAAAATTCATAAAAATATAAATTATGTCATTAGCGTCACTGTCATTATCACCATAATTATTGTAATTTTACTAGTAATTAGAATCAAAAAGAAAATAAATATTTCAAAAATATCTCGCGAAATCTTAAATAAAGGGATTTTTAAAATTAACAAAATTCAGGAGAATTTTTATCCTAACGGGGGAGAGGTTACATATCCTGGTCCGTCAGACAAACGTGACATCTCCAATTCCCAAATTCTTCAACCCATCTTCCCATAGAAATATTCTTATTTAAGTTACATATCCAGGTCCGTCAGACAAACGTGACATCTCCAATTCCCAAATTCTTCAACCCATCTTTCCATAGAAATATTCTTATCTATTCCCACGGTTTAGCGAATGCATCAAAGACGCTGCATCAACATGTCTGAGCATGCAAGGTGTTAAATGACAAAGTGACTGAATTAGGTAAATTGGGCATAGCTTTAAGTCAGTTGATAAGTAACCATCGCACGAGTACGAAGTGCTCTTGAAGTAAATATTATAACTTTTCCTTTTAATAAAGAGTTTTTTAAATTTAAAGAAAGTGTTTTTTTTTAATCACAAACTTCCCTAAGTTTGTAAGTTATATAAAAGAAAGTGACGTTATTTACTACGCTTATAACTCAAGAACGGCTGGACCGATTTCGATGATACGCACCAATTCGGACTGGTCTTCGGCCAAACAAGAAGAATACCCAAGAAAATTTCGGAAAATCTCCATGGAAATGCGGGAAACTCATTTTCCACATACAGCGCCATCTATGATACATGACATGTACTAAAAACGAATATGGTTTTGTGGGGTGGTACCGATAGTGCCATTTCAATAAAACAAAACACCAACACCACCACCACCACTATTACCATAACCACTACCACTTTAGGACAACTTTTTCAGGACTTTTTTTTATGACAATTTTTTTTGTGACAATTTTTCCTTAGCGACAACTTTTTATCACGAATTTATTCCTTGCACTTTCAGTAATTCCAAATCAAAAATGCTGATTCTTTTTTCGTTTAGTTGGAAAAGTCAAGAAAAATTTTGGCGAAAAGCGGGAATATCGGAAAAACTAAAATTTGCATTTTGTATGGGATTATGGTATGGAAGGAGAAAATATTGTATTTGGAACTGAAAAATGGATAATTTGGTGATAATGTTCAATGTTTGTTGGAAAAGCCAACAGATGTCGTTACGTTCTCAGACTCACGTTTGACAGCTGAGAAATATATTCGCTCTTTCCTCATTGATGATTGATGCGAAGCGTTTGTTTATCGATATAGTGCGCAAATTATCGCTGTTTTTCCCACTTTTAAATCGTTGAAAGTATTTTATTTTGTGATCAACGAAATGAATCAAGGTATTTACTCAGTGACCAAGTGAAATTAAATGAATTGGTGTTGAATTTTGTGTGTGAGGTTAGCGGCACATCGAATCTGGACTTGCTTCAACACAAATTTCCTTTATTCATCCACTGTTTTTGTGCGATTTGATAATTTAAATTATTCATTTTGTAGAGAACGAATTTAAATAACGTATTTTGTCACCGACCAATTCGTTTATTTAAAAAAAATCTATTTGTATGGGAGAGGGAGATAGGAGTGGTCCAACTGGATAGATAAGTTGTATAAAATCATATTCTAAACACATTTCGTCTTTATAAACTTTTCGATACGATGCATCGTTTTCGAGAAAATAAAGAAAAAGTATTCAATTGGTATCGGGGAGGGGAGAGAGGTAGTCTAACTGAATTTTGATGTATAGATAAGTTATGCAAAATCATATTCAAAAGACATTTTAGCTTTATAAATTTTTCAATGCGATTTACCTTTTTCGAGAAAATTGCGAAAAAAGTTTCATTTATATTATGTGAACATCCCACAGCACAGATTTGAGAACAGCGCTTTTATTGGAAATCATGAACTGCGAATTTAATTGTAAAATATGTCACATACCTTTAAATCCATGTTTGATGTATTCTTTTGAATTTCTATTGTGGCAACGGCTATCAAAATTGAAAAAATTTGCATCAGTCCGATGAGATTAACAAAAAACCAGCGAGAAAATTTGACAACTAAAAACATTACTAGCGCCACTCGCGGTTGATTCTTGATACCGAATAACCGGGCCGGAAAACACGACTCAAGGCATGTCTACAATTACCGAATCTGGTAATTCATTTTTACATGAACCAATTTACCGTCTCGGTAAAAATCTGTTAAATTTGACTGAATTACCGAGCGGTAAAATTACTCGCAATTTAAAAGAGGACTGTGAATACCCTGATGGAGAAGGGAATGGTCCGATTTTGCCAGTTCAAAAACTTAGCATTGCCATTTACGAGAAACGCAACTGTAAATATTTCAAATCTCTAGCTCAATCCTTCCGAAAGTTATGATATTCACCGATATATAGACGGACAGACGACAGAGAGACAGACGGTCGGACATGATTTTGTCATCCCAAACAGCCTGGTGTAGTTCATTTTTGTGTCCAGCGATTGGTTTGATACGTTACAAATAAATCTAATATACTTCAATATGATTCTCATATAGTGTGAAGGTCCCCAATCTGGAGTGCAGGAACAAACTTATTGTGGTACGAGAGCGTTTTTATACCCGAATGGTGAAACCAAAGGGTATATGTATTAAATTTGCCTTACCGTTTGCAGTTTTGGGCAAAATTCAATCTGACTAATGATTGAAAACTAATGATTGAAAAAATCAATCATATCTTTTTTGATTTGTGATTGAATTTGTTAGTCATTTATCATTCGTATCTTTGATTGTGATTGATTAGTTTTAATCATAATCATGGTTGAAAAACTAACTCTTATGATTGATTTTAATTTCAGTAGGGGTAAGTATTGTATTCACGACGGAGATCGACTCATGAAGTCATGAGATGCTTACATCTTATATCTTTGTAGTCAAAATGTAAATGAAATTACAAATGATAGTTAAAGTCCCCATAAGCGGGCACTCACGGGACAAGATTTATGTCCAGTTATGAGAGAAGTCCGTCTATCAGAACAAGTTGCGAATTTGGTCATAAGAAATGTCATTTCATGTTTTTTGTTGTTTGGCATTTTAAATTATTTGAATTTTAATTTTTTTTCCTAAAGCCTACTATCATTTCTATACAAAAATTTTAGCGCGAAATTGAATTTAATCATTCCTATTCTTGATTGAAATTGATGATTGAAAAACTAATGATTACTGTGTTCAATTATGATTATGACTAATGTATTAATCATGACTGCAGTAATCACGACTAAATTGGCCATGACTAAATTTTTAGTTGATTGATCAATCAACTAAAAAAATTAGTTGATTACGCCCAACACTGACCGTTTGTAACGCCAAGATCCCGTCATCACACACAAAAATGAATTACACCAGTGTGTTTAGAATGATAAAAAAATTGAATTTTGCATGAACGTCCGTCCGTCTGTCCGTCTGTGGCGCGGATTGCGGGCGCACCGATCGTAAAATGCAAGGCTAAGTTCGTTAATGGGCAAAAATGGACATCATCAGGAGCTTCGTGTAAAAACAGACGGAACGTCGAGAAAATAAAAAGAAAATTTTATTAATACTCAACGACTTTTTTTGACCAAAAAGCCTTTTTACAGTTTGAATATTGATTTGTGGTCACTAATAATTTAAGAAATTTTTTTTATATTTTTTTTAAATTTATTTTAATATGAATAATATTTGTGTTTCTTTATTTAATAAATTTTATAATTGTTTAGCATGTTCTGTTTTTATTTTTAAATAAAATCAATTGTTTAGTTGCATCTTTTGTTTCCATTTTTCTGTTCAAACTTCGATAGTTTCCCATCACTACCTTGCAAGCTAGTGAATAAATAAAAAAGAGTTCCATAAAAAAAATTCATTAAATCTTGCTCGAAGACTGGATTTTATGAAAAAAATTTCTTTACATGTTTTCTTAAACGATTGTTTTTAACTGCTCTATCAAATAGTACATTAAAAAATAGGGTTTCCAATTAAAAAA
Organism: Chrysopilus asiliformis; assembly: GCA_964034945.1. Lineage (NCBI taxonomy): Eukaryota > Metazoa > Arthropoda > Insecta > Diptera > Rhagionidae > Chrysopilus > Chrysopilus asiliformis. Next base: position 53,112,421 of record OZ035961.1, on the reverse strand, counting down.
GATGATTATAGCTTCTAAAAAACACATCTCCAAAAATAATAGGTTTCAAGGTTATTACAAGAATGCTCTACAGATACTTCGTTGCCTGAGAATTTAAGTGTCGTATTTATGGTTTTAGTTTTGAGCAAATTGAGTTTAAAGTTTGAATCATTATAACTTTTTTAGCGGGCCGATTTTGTTCAAATTTAAACCCGATATAGAGTTAAAATTTATCTGCTTAAGTTTAATTTTATAAGTTCGTACATCATTTCGGCAAAAATATTTGGTAAGTTTTGTTCACAATTCAAGTATGTGGCAACTTCGTACTTTTTTGTTCTCTAAATGGATACATACGACATTTGAATTCTGAAACCGTTACATACGACATTTGAAAACTAAATGTTTGGAAAAAGCATAATGCGCATAAGCATACAGAAATTAATTTGAGACAAACTCTATAATTCTATTTTTATATAGTTGAACATCGATAAGTCGAATTTGAAGGGAATAGACGAAATTTGGAGTTATGGAACATTTTGGGATATCGAAGTTTAACTTAGCCAGGACAAAATCGGTTAACTTGGAGTTATTGAGGTCAAAGGCGAACCACGATGCTAAAAAAAAGTTTTAGGGGAACATACACTTCTAATTACTTCCGATGTAAGACTACGAATAAATGTTTCATCTTGCGAAACGAATGAGAGTCAATTTATATTCAACTTATGTAGGTGTAGATGAGTTTAGTTTTCCCGCCCAATGTGCACAAAGTAAAATTTTTTTCTCAGTATTTTTGATTTAATGGGAAAGTTCAGTTATTTAACCGATGAAGAAAAAGGGGCAATTTTTTGTCTGCATTATTTTTCAAAGCTTTATTTTATTATTTCGTTCTTTTCGCTCTGAACGACAAGAACGTTTGCCATGATTTCCGACTCTCGTTTTCGGGAACGAAAATGATTTGCAAGCAGTGATGGTTCCAAAGCCGATTTGGAGCGAAGTATATTGATGTTTAAAAAGTAGTAAATGAAGTAAAAATAAAGATTCGACCCAAAAATACTGAGGCCTTAAAATTATAACACATCTGTTTTAGGATTCATATCTTTATTTACCTAATCTTTGCTAAAAGTATTGAGACACAAAATATTATTTAATAAAACAGTTTTGTAACGCAATTAAAAATAAAAACGTTTATTCCAACGGAAATTAATGATAACAAAACCAAAATATATAAACAAAAAAAAAAATATTACATATTGCAAAATTGAGAAAATTCTTATATGAAATATTTCAGTATTTCATGTTTAATAAAAATATTACATCTGTTTAAAAGAACATTCATTTAAAATTCTTTTCAATTAAACATTGTCGTAGGACATTTACATTTTTACGTAAAACATGATAATTATTGAAAGAAAAATAAATTTTAAAAATTGATTTTCTATAGCATTGAAAGTGAAGTAGATTTCATTTAGTGCGAAGTAACTTTTTGGAACTGCAAAATGTAGTAAATCTACTTCAGTCGAAGTAAAGGAACCATACGGCGGCGGTACTGTTCGTAGGAGTCGGAACGATCGATGCACATTTATCGTTCTCCCTCCCAAGTTAAGAACGAAATTTGAGTTTTCACTCCTTGTTCAAAGTGGTTTGTGGATCTCGCATAAAAATGAATCAAAGCCTCGAGCCATGGCTATTGGGTATTATCATAGATTAGAGAGTTACTATAGATAGGAAGAAAACGCATTTTCCCATTTACTTACGGTAGAGTAAATAGCTGCGCTAGTGGAATATTTTCTGATGAAATCGGTATTCCTTTTCACTCCTTCACGTTCAATTGAAATGAACAATAAGCAAAAAAGCTTTTCGATTTGCCATTGTCATTGGGTACACCAAAAGTACAATTTTCAGCAAAGAAATTGCAAAATCTCTAACACAATTTTCGTAGAAAACACTTTTTTTTTAATAAAAAAAACACCATATTTCGTGAAACAAAAATGTGTAAATTAAACGCCACTCGCCACTCCCAAAATTAAACGCCACTCCCAAAAAGCCGAATTTTAAATACGCTGTTAATGGACATAGTTTTAAATTATTTTTTTCTTTTTAGTGCTTTTTTCCTTTTTAGTTATTTTTTAAAGTCGGTTTAATTTTTTTTTATTTCGAACGTTTTTTAGTTTTAATTTTTAATATGGGTAAAGCTACAAAAAACGCCAAACGGATGTATCAAACAAAATGTAAATTAATAGTTTTTTATATTAACTATTATACAGAATCTAGGGTATGAGGGGAAGCGCCACAGAGGATAAATATGTAAAATATCCTCCGCGGTGGCGTAACACAAAAAAATCAACTCCATATCTCAAACGATGTAGAATTTAGGAGGGGAGGGGGTTTGAGGGGATAAATCCGCAGAGGGGAAATATATAAAAGAATCTTCTAGGTATTGTACTGAACACAACACAAAAAATTCAACTCAATATCTCTAACGATGTACAATCTAGCAGGGTGGGGTTTGAGGGGATAGAAGCACAGGGTAAAATACGTAAAATGTTCTTCCTGGTGTTGTACTGAACACTCCACCAAAAATTTCCACTCGATATCCCAAACAATGTAAAATTTGGCAGGAGAGGGGGTTTAAAGGGTTAGGTCAACACGGGGAAAATATATGAAAGAACCTTCCTTGTGTTGTACTGAACACAACGCAAAAAATTTCAGCTCGATATCTCAAACGATGTAGAATCTATTTTTTGGTTGATTCATGTATTTTACAAAAAATAGTAGTAGATTTGATTTACTACGCACTAAGGCCTTTGAAGGCGAAAATAGTAGTAGATTTATTACAATTGTAGTAGGGGGACATCGCTGACTCGATTCCACTATTAAGTCAACTAAATATAAATGCAAATAATATAACCAGAAGAACTTACAGACTTTTAAAAGTTCTATCACACTCGACAAATTATGGTTATATGGAGCCTTTTTCATCAATGGCTCGAACTTTTAATAATTCATTTGAATGTCAGTCTAGCGCAACTGAAAAATTTGCTTCATTAATTTTTTTTGTTTTGTATTTATTCTTAAATTATTAATTAAAATTATTGTAAACATAAATTTAATTATTTTTTTTTATCGTAATAATTTTTTTTCTATAGGGTCAAGGGGGGTTGTAAACGATTTTCACTTTTTGGATCTTTTTTCAACTTTGTAATGGTTTTTTTTAAAATTAAATCACTAACAGCGGAGTTTTGATATATTATGTTAAAATTTGTTGTCTATTTATTGCCCATTCCATGTGATTTCAAAATGATAGGTCCTTAATTTTTTACAAAATTGGATGTTTACTTTTACCCCTATATTTTTTTTCAAATTTTTGAAAAATGGGGTAAACGTAAACACCTTTTTTTTATCCTTTTTTTATATACGTATCTGCGCAAAATTTCAAGTCTCTAGCTCAATTCGTGCGCCCGCAACCCGCGCCACAGACACACGGACGGACGGACATGCAGAAGTTAATTTTTTTTGTCATTCTAAACATACTGGTATAATTCATTTTTGTGTGTGATGACAGGATCTTGGCGTTACAAACAGTAAGGCAAAGTTAATATACCCTTTGATTTCACCATACGGGTATAAAAAGGGTGATTACATTTGCCAGAAATTGTTTACATTAACCCCATTATAGTGTTTACATTTGGACATGAGGCTACAAATGAGGGGGTAAATGTAAACAGACAATAATTTTTCACAGTTTGTTTATAGCCAACAATTAACATATATAACCTATCTCAAGCAACTATATTGTTCGTATATTAAGCTAAAACATACATCCTTCTTTTAAAAATCCCTTCAAAATATAATTCTTTTCCCTCTTAGGAAAACTGAAATCACACTAAAAAGAAGCACTCACTTTGACCGCTCATACACAATGAACCCTCTTTTAGATATATTGTGGCACGTGTCCGCAGTGAGATAAAAGATCAATTTTTAATATATTGTCTAGATAAGCTAAGAAGGAATAGCAGCTTGGGGACAACCAATAGTGTTTACAATTACCCCTGTTTACATTTACCCACTTTGACCCTAATATGTACATATATATTTATTAGCATTTAATTTAACTTGTAGTAATCAGTGTATTGATAAATTTGTAAATAAATAAATAAATAAAATGAAAGCATATCGCCATGGGGAGGGTGGGGGGATTTGCAGTGGGGCCCAACCAGGAACTTTCTCTACAACTTTCTCTTTGGGACGACCAAAATCGGTCAACTCAGTAAAAGGTTAGGCGTGAATACATTAAAAAAAACATACATTCAGGTCGAATTGAGAACCTTTTCCTTTTTGGAAATCGGTTAAAAAATAGTTGAGCTAAAATAATTTTCCCGATTTAATTTCAATATATAAATTACGTGCAAAGCGATTTCTTCCGAGTAAAAATTAATATAACTTAAAAATTAATAATGTAATGATATTTATAAATTTTTGAAAAAAAACTATTTTCATACACGACAAAAGTAGTATGTGGCAACACCATTAAATTTTGCATTTATCACACAAAAGCAATTCATATCTTTACGAAGCAAATGAAACAGACGATAAAAAGCTCGATGTACTCTTCTTCAAGAAAAAATTTCTTTCTCGTTTCTCATCTATAGTAGTGAGCCTACATATAAAGAGAGTGGCCAGGTGGCTTTCGAAGTGGACGTTTCGTCCGAATTCGAAAATTTAAGTGGACGGTTGTTAATGTATTAGTGAGTGTATTACCAGAGAACAAATAATCTAGAGAATAAACTCTTAGAACAAATTTTTAGAGAAAATTTTTCCACTGTGAGATGAAGCAAGAGGATCCGTTGTAACACGGAAAAAATTATCCATTCGATTCCTCCATCTCATTGAATAGATACGACGAAAATGATTAGAAAATGTTCTCTCTGCTTCGTGCTCCCTAGTCTAAAAGTAGTTAACTTTTAGGCCGTAGCTAGTGAATGATAGGGACATTTTTCCCCCCTTCGAAGGGGAAATTTGTCAAAAATTTGTTCGGCAGAGTTTTTTCTATATATTCCTTATTACATGGTATTACTAGTTGTCATTTTTTTTGCGTGCTCGCCAGAGCAGCGCCCTTTCGCGAATAACCGTTCGCCCAAGATTGATTCAGTGAGACCACAGAATAACAGAAGGGAAACAATCGAGAATTTCAATGTCGCACGGTAGAGAGAAGAATCGGCGATAGAAAAAAATATCTTCAACTCGCTTTAAATTTTCGAATTTTCCGGAATTCCTTTTCTTGCCTTCATATTCAAACCGAACACGCAAAAGAGATAAAAAATATAACATGCGAAATTTGTTTTGCAGGGTTTGATACGGAATTTTTTTCATTATTCCAGCAATCGAAAAAATCTAACTTCCCCTCACACAAAACACTTTTTAGAACATAAAACGCAATGCGGGATCGATAAAATGACAATTCGATCGAGTTTTGGTTTCATCCATTCCAAGAAACTCATTTCTTGCCAAAATTGAAAATCAACCAAAAACGATTTCCATTGCAACCCTGTTTGCATTTTTTCTTCTTTGCACACAAACGCAAATCAATTGTAAACAAAACGACGTCGTTTTATTTACATTTTTAGTTCAATTTTTCCGAGACAGGTTGGAAGAACTATTTATTATGCCAAAATTGGAATTTTTAAAATGCCTCGTCAAGCAATGGTCCGCGGACAGCTTAAAAAATCCCGAAAGAACGTTTTTTAGGGTACCGAAAGCACCAGAAAGGTAAACTTTTTCGATTAGACACAAAAAAGGGGGAAAATTTAGGAAACACTAAAATTTTCTCGTAATTCCGAGGAAATCAAATTTTTTTAAAAGAATTACGTTATCCGCCGCTTCTCCGCGTATCACATAACGATAAACACGTCACAACATGCACGATTTTACACAATAAATCGGCATAAATTCAAAACGTTTCCGACATTTTTTTTTTTTATGTTTAGGTTAGGTTGGCCAAGTTATACTATATGGCCATGTCTGGATTTAGTCTTCTCACACTGCACATAAATGGTGCAGCGAGTAGGTTTTATGAAATAATATTTTTACACGTTCGCCATGAAAATGGCGACACGTATAATCTGGCGTGTACAGTCGGGATCACGACCGACACCCGAGCCCCCCTGGAACACACAACTCTGCACTCTAAAGACACTCAAAGATGGCGATTCCTCCGACCGGAACCAAACTCGACCACCTCAATCGGCAACTCGAGAGAGACTGTTTCCGACATTTATCTCGATTTGTTTTTTTGTTCGGTTTGACAAACGTCAAACCTTGGTATTACCTGATTCAAGGTTTCGTGATTCAAAAACTGCAAAAGGCGCGTAGATTTGAATTTCAATAAATTTCTGAACTTTGAATTTCATCTTTTGGATTTGTAAGGGTTTTAAGTTCTGAACGAATTATTTGTCGGATCTAAAAGCTTAGTCTCAGAATAGGGTATTGGAGTAATGTCGATTACATTAACTTTTTGATAAAAAAAAGTTTTTACTAGAATCTGAGCGACGAGCATTAACGCTTCTTTCAAAAAATCAACGTAATTAATTCATACATACTAACTGTTATTAGGGATATGAATTAAATTAAATTTCCGCGAATTTCCATTTTGTGATTTTAGCGGAATAAAATTATGTGCATCAACACATCCAATAGTTTAATTCTGGCAACCCCCTGGAATTTCATCCGCCATTTCTGGGCACACATATAAAGCAATTCGTGTGCTTACAAGGGAAATGAGATAGCCACATAAGGCCCGGAAAGTTCTTCGCACATCAAAAATTTTTGTTCCTCGATTCCCTTCTGTTATTCTGTGGTGAGACCGTCTTCTCAGCGTCCACAAGAGCCTCCGCCTATATTCCTGCCTTCTCGCAGCCGCTCGAATGCTATACAAAACGTAGTTTTCGCTGTCGTGCTTTTGGTTTTAGAATACACCGCGATCGCTTCACCGAACTTCTTCGACACTAGCATCTTAATTATGTAATTAATATTTTAAAGCACAAATAATTTACCCTCTATTCAAGTCAAAGTTGAGTTTATGTTTTAATGTCACTTGTTTATGTTTTAATGTCACTTTTTTTTCTTTCTAAAGGGTGGGCCATCTTGGAGTTACTGTTTAGTGCCTTTTGTAGCTTTAGTACGGCACAAAACAGTAACTCTTATTTTATTTCGAAAGTTCAGCCATCTTTTCGCAAAGCAAAGGCGATTTGTTTGTGTTAGTGTAGTGAGTTGGACTTTTTATTTTAAAAATTACACGATTTTAGCGGCCGAATAATTTTTTAAATTCTCAAACCGTACACAAAATATTAGTAAAAATGGTTTAAAATACTTCTGGTTTAAATCTGTCATTATCAGGTAAAAATTCAAACTTAACGGAAATAGTTGGTTCCGACCTGGCCACTCTCTTTATATGTAGGCTCACTAATCTATAGTAATTCTCTAATCTATGGCATAGAATAAGGAATATATAGAAAAAACTCTGCCGAACAAATTTTTGACAAATTTCTCCTCCGAAGGGGGAAAAAATGTCCCTATCATTCACTAGCTACGGCCTAAAAGTTAATTACTTTTAGACTAGGGACAAAAACAATGTATAACCGAGACGATTCAAATCGAACAACTCATTTTGGTCGATATACATGGACGGGTAGCTCGAAAATTGCTGTACATCAGCCCAACAAATTAAAAAAAAAAACAGATCTCCTTTCCCAATGAAAAGATATCAAAACTTCTGAAATATTGGAATCGGGTAATTTGGACGGACGAATCCATGATCCGTCTTAAATACAGCCATGGCCGCGATTGGGTCTGGAGAAAAAAACGAATCCTTGTATTACAGGTGCACGAAACCTACGTTAAAATAATTTGACAGGGGTGTGATGTTTTTGGAATACATTTTCAGTTACGGCCGCGAAAAAATTGTGTTCCTGGAGGAAAGGATTATCGCAAATGTATACTTGAAAGTTGACGGGTAAATTCTAATGAGAAAAGTATTAAAAGGAATGACATTCTGTTATAATACCGTAATTAAAAAGGCGTTGGTTTATGAGCTATAACCTAATTTTCCTTATCATACAAAAACTGATTTTGAATAATAAATTTTAAATTACGACAAAATGAACTCCAGTATTTATTTTGGCTTTTATTTCAATAATATAGCAATCTATATATATAAAATCGTTTAACCTGATTGACTGACTCATCAACGCCCAGCCCAAACCACTGAAGCTAGAAGCTTGAAACATAGGCGCTCACTAAGGCGGGGTATTCCGAAATTTCACCCCTAAGGGGGTGAACGGGGAGTAAAGGGGGGTAAAGGGGGTTTGGGTGTTTTTAAACCGTGATGAATCCTGCTCAATAGGAAGCTTCAAAGTTTCACTCGGGGGTTTTCGGGGTCGCTAATCACAAATCCGGTGTTAGATTTTCGAAATTAGAAACCGAAGGTCCTGCAAGGATACCGCAAATATTCTTTTACCCATTTTCCCGGGGAAAATGGCATTAGGGGTTTTCGGGGTCACTGCGGGTTGGCAAGCTAGTCAATAATATAGCAATAGCATTATATGTGGATGTTCAAAATTTTCCCCTAATAGGCTGAAAGCATGTCTGCTCTAGAAGCCAAATAGGAATTTCTAGTTTGAAAATGTTATTTTCGATATGATTTTCAGGATAATATTGGCTTATGACATGAAATGGCACGCAAAATTTTTTTTACCAATACAGCCATGGAACCTATTTGTGAAAAGAGAACCTTTGGGTTAAAAAAAGAGATATTGTATAGGAAGTTAACCAAATGAAAAAAGATAACTAAAAGAGAACTTTTTTTGAATGTGAAAATTACAGAACTTAGAATGACTGCACAGAATTATTACAAAAAAGTGTAATTTTTCGTGCCTGTTATTTTCCTTATCTATCGAAAAAAAACTGAAAATGTCAAAACTACAATATCAAATGTCAAAACCGGCTACTTCCTTAACCGCACAATTTTGATTTGTTTTGATTTTTACAGCAGCTGATCGTGGGAGAAGAAACTGTTCTTGCTGGCGCATACAATAAATAGCTTTACGTTACAATTATAATGTACAGTTTCGCACTACACACAGAAAATTGTAGAGTAGAGTACTACACAATAAATAACGTGATCATTTTAATTCATAATGGAATTTTCGTGGAAAAATCTGTTTGGTTTTTTACGCATAGTATGAACCAAGAGTTTTCTGAAAAAAGAGAACTAAAGAGAACTGGCAAGGAAAAAGAAAGAGGAAAAAGAATGGGGTTAAAAAAAGAGATAAGGTTCTCTTTAAAAGAGATATGATGGCAGCACTAATTATGCGTAATGTGAAAAGCAATGACGAACATTGATGAAAAAAGCAAGGTGTCTGTCTCGTAGAGACGGCCAGAAGTCGTGGATCCGGCTACAACGATCGCCAATAGATATTTAAGTAATAAATTTTAGTGAAAAGGAAACTAAAGTTTAGACCTGCCTTACACGTTCAATATATTGAAGGGTAGGGTAAAATACCCAGATCTGAGCCCCCTTAAGCCTTTTTTCACTTCATACCATATTTTCTTTGTCTTCCGTATACTTTCTGAGAAACTTATACTTACTGGTGGAAAGTATGGAATATTTAAATTAAATTAACATAAACATATTCCTCAACAATTTGGATAAAAAAAAAATTATGTGTAAATGTGGAAATTATCCCAAAATCCAGTTCTGAGCCCCCCGTATTAAATTAAGTACGCCTAGGAACTTATAGAAATAAAACTTGAATTCGAAGAATAATTGGTTTCATCACGTTGTGAAATGTGGTTTAATCGGCTCAATCGCGCACAATTCTTGTTTTGGCCGAAAAATTAACAGAGGTGCTCAGAACTGGAGCCGGGGGTCAGATCTGGATACTTTACCCTATTCAAAATCGTATGGATCGCTTCAATATAGTCCTTACACGTTCAATATATTGAACACAACCAAAATATTGTTCAATATATTGAACGTATAAGGTGCCCATTACAGGATGTGCCTTTCCCTTGCAACACAACGAATCAAATTTCACTTGCAACACAACGAACAAATGTTTAATTCTAAAATGTTATAGGGCATTTTCATAAATGTACTCGGAAGTTGCGCAAATTGCACAAAACATTTTCTTCATCTCCCCGTAATACTTATTTTTCAGTAATTTGCGAAAGTAAACTAACTAAACGAATAACATGTAACTGGGTTTATTATTATCAAAATCTTTTGTGTTATTTGCAGAACTTGCATTCATGAAAACGTCCATAGATGAAAAACAAATAAAAATCAAATTAAAATAAAATTACAAGATAAAAACAACAAAGCAATTTCAATTTACAGCAACTAAAATCTTAAACACAATCCGCCTGCTCACACAACTCGTATACAGAAATTAAAGGAAACACTGGGCAATCAAGAGAAACAATCAAGTAAAATGAATTTCCAGAACCAGAGCAAACCATATAGAGAAGAGAAACAATCAAGAGTAAAAGCTTTCACTCAACCTCAGGGTTGGGACTTGAGGATGTGTAAAAGGTACTATTTTTGCTAATGTAGTACTAGATTTTTTTTTAACTATCGTACAACCAAAATCGATTTTTAAGGTTATTACATAGGAATCAAGAAAAATCTAAATCTCGTAATTTTAGAAAAAAAATCCTTAACCCATATGGATTGACTTTTGCGCTGTAAATATAACCATTTTCGGTCAAAAAATACTCTAGAAAAACTCCAAAAACCAATAAAAATTGTCTAGATGTATTTGTTTTAAATTTTCGCTTTTATTTCAATTTTAAATTACTGTATAAACTTAAATTTCGAGAAGTATTTTGAGCTATTGCTAATATAAATCATATTTCCATGGCCTACGATTGATTTTCATATCTCCCTTAATAGGACGAATTAATTAAAGAGTTGTGGCGGGATCAATTAAAAAAGTACTTTTTTTCTAATACATAGAATAGTGATGGCTTTTTAAAGGGAGCTATAAATTCAGATAAAATCATTTTTTATATAAACTATGAAAATGTACCAGATTCATGGGCTGTGGTACTAGGGTACTAAGGTACTAAATGAGTCAAAAAGGTACTAGATCTAGGAAAGAGAACACGACGAAGTATGTTGAGCAGGGTTGGGACTTTAGTACCTACAGTCCCAATCCTGCTCAACATACTTCGTCGTGTTCTCTTTCCTGTGCCTCTCCCAAATATTCAATACCACAAAGAAAACATAAAAAGAGTATAAATGTGAAATCTGTACTGCAAGCAGCAAACACAGCATAACAGCGGCAATGAAAATTTAGATTTTGATTCTTAAAAAGATAATTGAACATAGTTTAACATAACAAAATACCCTAAACAATGCTTTAATGTAGGCCGGATCTTATAACAAAGTTTCTGTTCGGATGTCACCACAAGCTATCGAGTATCATCGATTGCAAATTTGTTATCATGGCCAATTTTCTAATTTGTACCCCCATAACCAAAATCCAAGACGTATCCACGTCAAAATGTTTACGTAAAATCGTTTTTATATTAGATAAAATATGAAAAGTCAGATTGTGGTTGTAAATCAAGTTCAGTTGACCTACGCGATTTTTTAATATCTAAAACTGAAAATAATCTCTTTAGCTGCAAGATTACCGCCTAGCAAAGGCTGATAAAAATAACGTATAAAAGAAGTCGAACATTTGAAAACCGTTCAAGTTCAAAAAATATATTTAGCTCAGATAACATCAACGGGATGATTTTGAAGTTGTTGATCACAATTACGTTTTGCCAAACTATTTTGGCGCAGAATATTAATAATTTCAAAGCGTATTCGGTGAGTTATTTTTTTAAAAAAGATAAAATTAATTAAACATTTATGAGAATTTTTACTTAAAATATAGGTGGTTGATACCATTAGAGATGCTGGATATCCCGTTGAAGAGCACTTTGTGCAAACAGCCGATGGATACATCCTTGGAGTTCACAGGATATCTCATGGAATTTCTGGACTTAGAGGTACTAAGCCCCGACCAGTCGTTCTACTGCAGCATGGTTTATTGTGTTCCTCCAGTGACTGGATACTTCTTGGACCTGGAAAAGGTTTAGCATACATGCTGGCTGACGCAGGATATGATGTGTGGATGGGGAATTCTAGAGGGAACACATATTCAAGAAGGCATGCATGGCTTTCACCGAATGCCAAAGACTTTTGGAGTTTCAGTTGGCACGAACTTGGAATCTTCGATCTACCTGCGATGATTGATTATGCTTTGGAAAAGACTGGGCAATCTACTCTCCATTATGCCGGGCATTCTCAAGGTACAACTGCTTTCTTTGTGATGGGATCAATAAGACCGGAGTACAACGCAAAAGTGAAATCTATGCATGCTTTGGCCCCAGTTGCCTTTATGGGAAATGCCAGAAGCCCTTTCTTTAGGGTGCTTGCGCCCCTGATAGCACAATCTGGAAGATTCATTGAACTTTTCGGCGGATATGAATTTTTACCAACTTCTTTAGGGTTTGAATTAGCTGGGTCTCTACTGTGTAAGGATGGATCCTTATTGCAGGAGCTGTGCGCTAATATATTATTCTTGATATCTGGATATGATTCACAAAGTTTGAACAGAGTAAGAAGAAAAGTTTTTGTTATTTGCAAACAATTTATATAGCTTGATTTTATTTCAGACTTTATTACCCGATATTATCGCTACAACTCCAGCAGGAGCTTCCGTTAATCAAATAATTCACTACACGCAAGGATACAAATCAGCCCGTTTCCGTATGTTTGACTATGGACTCATCAGAAATAAAATCAAATATGGAAGTTTCTCGCCACCTAATTATGATTTGCAAAAAATTAGTGCACCTGTTTTTATTTATTACGGTGACAATGACTGGCTTTCAGGTGTGAAAGACGTCGAAGAATTGGCAGGTAAATTGGGAAATTCTGTAAAGAAATATCGAGTACCTCATGACAAATGGAACCATTTAGACTATTTGTGGGCGATTAATGTTGAAAATTTACTGTATAGTGAAGTTTTAAAAGATTTGAGGCAATATAAATAACAAAATTTGAATAAAAAACTGTTCGTTCTAGAGCACATTGCTATTGTTTGTTATTAAATGTTACTTTTCAGGATTCCGCTACAAAAAACTCCTTCAGTCAGTATTAATAAGACAGGGATATTTCATGAGTTGAGTATAAAATCAGGAATGACAAACGAAAAAAAAATCGTTATGTAATGAAGTTCAAATTTTATTTTGTTACGTGTTTTCGTTTTGTAACGATAAAAAATTTCATCTCGTTACGTTATAACGTTATTATTTCGTTACAAATTGTATAAAAAAAATGTACTTCAATAATAGTTTATTTATCACAAAGTACAGTAGCTATTCGATATTGTGCACAGAATAAAACCAAGGGTGTTCACTATATGGAGTCATTCCATTATATCGAGTTGTTAGGTTAGGTTAGGTTGAGAAGACCGCGCGCGCCCAGGCGTGAGCACAGCGCTACACTCGGAGGCCTACAGGCCCATTGTGATATATCGAGTTGTTACTTTGTTTATAGAATTATATAGAAAAGTGTCCTAATAGATATTTTATTTACACATCTATTGATTTTTTTATTTACATACAAAAATTTAAGGCGGTTTGAAGAATTGTGTCAATTTTGTTTGCGTTATCTGACGACTGCCCCAAGTAACGGCAACCTTCTGCCTTAATTTCTGTAGGGTCAAGATATACTCTACGTCGTTTTGCTCTGCTGTTAGGAAAATTATGACAGCATCCAGCGCTTGTTTCGGTGAAACAATGTTATTTGTAATACCGCTTGCGTCATCCGAGCAATCACTTTCCAAATCAAAAATATTTTCGTTGTCATGAATATCTTGATTCCAGTCGAGGACTTCTTTTGCCATAAATGTAATCTAAAAAAAATCAATCAAGTCACATATGTTTTGAGTTTAATTTGAAACCTAACATTAGGAGTTAATGCTGTTAGGAGATGCATGGTCTCGCAAACCGGTGCTTGCATGTCAGTTTCTCGCGACTTTATTCTTAATTCGCTGAGTGGGATATTTTTATCTCGTTCATCTTCACCGCAATTTTCATTAAGAATATTTCTCCAACATTTTTCAATTGCGGCGCTTTCTAATTTTGACCAAGCAAGTGCTAAATTCAAGATTGCGTCTTTCAAAGTTATAGTTTTGACAGCCTCACAAATGCCATTTTTGCTACTTAAAAGTGAAGTAAGAAGCGCGTTGCGGTAATAAATTTTAGTTAGTCGAATCACATTTTGATCCATTGGCTGGATTAAAGGTGTCACGTTTGGAGGCATGTATAAAACTGTAATGGATTCATCTTCAGTTTTTAAAATTTCAGCTGGTGGGTGGCAAGACGCGTTGTCGAGCAAAAGAAGTGCTTTGGAAGGTAGTCCACAGTTTTCTAAAAAAAATTTAACCTGCAAAAAATTGCAAATATGAAAAAATCATTTTAAGCTAATACCAAAAGACGTACCGCTGGAACAAAACGACTAAAAAACCACTCTTTGAAGATGTCGCCTGTCATCCATGCATTTTTTGAACTTTTGTAGGGCAACGGTGAATTAAAATTTTTTAAAGCTCGCGGATTTTTTGCTTTGCCTATTACTAATGGCTTCAACTTATGTGTACCTGAAGCATTTGTGCAGACAAGAAAAGTAATGCGTTGTTTGGTTGTCTTCATTCCAGGTGCAGTCTTTTCTGTCATCGAAACATAGGTTTTTTCGGGTAATAATTGCCAAAAGAGTCCGGACTCATCTGCATTATAAAGTTGATCTTTAGTTAGTTTCTCATTTTTTAATTTGTCAGCCAGCTTTTCTTGGAATGGTGCAACTAACTCTGGACATGCTGACAATTTTTCCCCAGAAATTGTTAGAAGACGAAGGCCCCACCGGGATTTAAAATTTTTGCAGCCATCCTGCACTAGCATAAAATCTGCTCTGATTTTCCTTAATCTTTTCGTGAAGAAGGGTTGCCTTTTTCTTGATCATTTCTCCACTGACAGGGAAATTTTTGCTACGGTGACGCAAGATCCAGTTATAAAGTTTGCGCTCCATTTGAGGAAGCTCCCTGGTTCTCAATGTTCTTCTCCTCGCTGAAGCTCCTAATTTATTAACTGCGGCAAGAATTGTCTTTCTTCTGTTCATAATGGCACATACTGTTGACTTTGCCACTCCATACTTCTGAGCAATTGATTTTACACTTAGACCACTTTGTAATTCTTCAATCAATTTAGATTTTCGAACCAACGATAAATGTTTTCTTTGCGTAGGTGCACTAATAATTTATATAATCACCGACTTTCAAAAATGCCTGAAAAATATTTCCAAATGTTGTTTTCGTTAAGAATGTGTATGCGTGTATGGAAAACAAATGACAGCGATTCGGAAAAATAACGGTGAAAAAATATTTCAATACGAGAGTAACTAAATTTGTCCCACTCTTTCAGACATTTCATCTCATTTTGTAGCAAGAATTTTGAACCGTTCACTACACCGAGTGCTCGAAATTACCGCAATTCACTATTTAGAATTATCAATGTAATAAATTTGGTCGTTCACTATATCGAATATTCACTATACTGGGGGGTCACTATACCGAATATCTACTGTAATTCAGTGCAGTTTCCATAAAAATCTTTATATATAAAAATGAATCGTTGTCCGTTTGACTATCCATAACTCGGCTGAATATAATCCGATTTGCATGGGGTTTTTTTTGCTGGATTCGTATTGCAACATATAAAAACACAACGGAGCCGAAAATTGGAAATTTCTACCGGAAAAGTTGGAAAATCTTGGAAAACCGAAATTGCATACTTTCAGGGGAGCGGTTTTCTGGTTTGCACTTTCAGTAATTCCAAATCAAAAATCTCGAATCTTTTTTCGTTTTGTTGGAAAAGTCGAGAAAAATTTTAGGGAAAAACGGGAATATCGGAAAAATTGAAATTTGCATTTTGTATGGGATTTTGGTATGGAAGGAGAAAATATTGTATTTGGAATTGAAAAACGGAAAATTTTGTTCCTCACAATAATTTTATCGCCAACAGATAGCGTTAAAATTATCGCTGTTTATACCCGTATGGTGAAACCAAAGGGTATATTAACTTTGCCTTACCGTTTGTAACGCCAAGGACCCGTCATCACACAAAAAAATGAATTACACCAGTGTGTTTAGAATGATAAAACATAACAAAAGCTATAATTGCCTATCTGGCAATCATTGGAGACCCGTATGGTGATATTCGTATCAAAATTTGAACAGTTGTACCAAAATTCCACTTTGAAGTCAAACTTTCCAATAAGATTTTTTAAAATTTATTCCAATTGGATTTTGATGTATGGGAGTTTTATGTAGAATTATATCTTAAATAACTTTTGTTCTTGGACTTTTTTGATAAGATGCACCGTTTTTGAGATATTCACAAAAACCGTTTTCGTTCGTATGGGGGGTACCCCCCCTAATGGTCCATTTTTGCCTGTTAACGAACTTAGCCTCGCATTTTACGAAAAACGGATCCACGCAAAATTTCAAGTCTCTAGCTCTATCCGTGCGCCCGCAATCCGCGCCACAGACAGACGGACGGACAGACAGACGGACAGACGGACAGACGGACGGACATGTAAAATTCAATTTTTTTTATCATTCTAAACACACTGGTGTAATTCATTTTTTTGTGTGATGACGGGATCTTGGCGTTACAAACGGTAAGGCAAAGTTAATATACCCTTTGGTTTCACCATACGGGTATAATAAAAATAATTAATTTCTGCATGTCCGTCCGTCTGTCTGTGGCGCGGATTGCGGGCGCACGGATTGAGCTAGAGTCTTGAAATTTTGCGTGGATCCGTTTTTCGTAAAATATGAGGCTAAGTTCGTTAATGGACAAAAATGGACCATTAGGGGGGGTACCCCCCATACAAACGAAAACGTTTTCTACGAATATCTCAAAAACGGTGTATCTTATCGAAAAAGTTCCAGAACAAAAGTTATTTAGGATATGATTCTACATAAAACTCCCATACATTAAAAAATCTTATTGAAAAGTTTGAATCAAAGTGGAATTTTGATACAACTGTTCGCCAATCACCATACGGGTTTTCAATAATTGCAGAGTGGCAATTATAGCTTTTGTTATGTTTTAAATGGTCGAAAGTATTTTATTTTGTAAGTAAACTGCGGTATTTGCGAAGTGAAGTATCAACTTAGTTACCCTGTAAAATAAAATGGATTGGTGTTGAAATTTGTGCTTTTTCCCAGAACATTGTTATTTCCAAAAGCGAGGTTAACGGCACATCGAATCTGGAGTTGCATTAACACAAATGTCCTTTGTTCATCCACTACGATTTGATTTGATCATTTAAATAATTCATTTTGTGGAGAACGAATTGAAACAATTTTGTGCGATTTGATTATTTAAATAATTCATTTTGTGGAGAACGAATTGAAATTAGGTATATTTTTATTTCGGTTGTGACATTTTTATTTCAGTATTATTTTGTGTTAGTGTAATAATGCCGCCGATTAGACGATCAAACATTGGAAACCGGAATAGAAATACAAGACGACTGGCTAATCAACGTGCGGATCAAACGGATGAACAGCGTGCGCAGCGCAATGAACAAATGCGGTTACGAATGGTTAACATGCGTGCAGCGTATTCGGAAGAAGAAAGAGCCCATCATATGGAAGCAACTCGAGTATTGAGAGCCACCCATCGTGCAAATGTTGATCAACATCAACATAACCTCAATGTACGTATATCGCGAAGGAACCGTGAGTCGGCTTTCAATTTAAATCGAGCTGCATTTCGCTATGATTCCACAATCGCATACAATGATCTTCCGTGCGTTAATATTGGGCCAATGAATGTCGTCTGTCACCATTGTAATGCACTGAAGTTCAAATCCGAAACGCCTGGGTTGTGCTGTGCAGGAGGAAAAGTACAATTACCAGTTTTGGTACCGCCGCCGGAGCCATTGCGGTATCTGCTTTATGACGATACACCGCAATCCCGCCATTTCCTCGCGCACACCCAACAGTACAACGGCTGCTTTCAAATGACGTCATTTGGAGCCGCTGTTGTCGAAGAACGCGGTTTCAATCCTACCTTTAAGGTAATGTCGTCACACGAACTTTCAAATATGTCCAATGTGGATCAATTGTCCATTAAACATTCAAATTTCCCTTCAACTATTCAGATCCAAGGACAAATCCATCATCGTGCGGGAGCTCTGTTGCCGCAATACAATGAAGATCATAAGTTTCTTCAAATATATTTCCTTGGGAATTCAAATGATGAACTCAATCAGCGTTGTGCGATTTTTCGTGCGACGAAACGGGAGATCATCGAACAACTACAACAACTCCTACATGAACGTAATGCATTGGTTCAAGTGTTCAAAACTGCATTGGAAGCGATGCCTTCTGATGATTACAAAATCATCATTAGAGCAGATAAAAGACCAGGTGGTGCCCATATACGACAATTCAATGCTCCCACTATTGACGAAGTAGCAGTGGTGATTGTTGGCGAAAATGTGGAATCACGCGACATAGTCATCAAGCGACGTGATACCGGACATCTCCAACGCGTTTTAGAGACTCACAGATCTTACGACGCATTACAATATCCGCTAATGTTTTGGGAAGGCGACGATGGCTACCATTTCCAAATTAAAATGGTCAACCCATTGACCGGTTAGTTGCCGAGTTATCTGAGTTATCTTAATCGCGAACTAACTATAAAATGATCTTTTAGGCCATGAGACAAACAAGAAGGTGAGCTACATGAACTTCTACGCATATCGCTTGATGATTCGTCTGAACATCGACAATCATCTGTTAAGATATCGCCGATTGTTTCAACAATATTGCGTCGACATGTATGTAAAGATCGAAACGGAAAGGCTCAATTTCATCCGCTTCAATCAATCAAAATTGCGTTCGGAAGAGTACATTCACTTGAGAGATGCAATCAATTTGGAAGGTGATGCTGCAGCCAACATCGGTCGGTTGACAATTCTCCCAGCTACATATGTAGGAAGTCCGAGGCATATGCACGAATATGCGCAAGACGCTATGACCTATGTTCGACATTACGGGCGCCCCGACTTATTCATCACGTTCACCTGTAACCCTAAATGGACCGAAATTACGCACCTATTACTTCCCGGACAAACTTCCAGCGAACGCCACGATATCACCGCACGAGTTTTCAAACAAAAACTCAAAACCCTCATGGACTTAATCGTTAAGCACAATGTTTACGGGCAACCGCGTTGCTGGATGTACTCAGTCGAATGGCAGAAGCGAGGATTGCCGCATGCCCACATTCTCCTTTGGTTGATTGAGAAAATCCGACCGGACCAAGTCGATTCAATCATCAGCGCCGAAATCCCCGATCCAGAAGTCGATCGGGAATTGTATGAAGTCGTTACAACGCAGATGATTCATGGGCCCTGCGGAGATCACAATCCACATTCGCCATGCATGGTCGGACACAAATGTTCCAAGCGCTATCCACGTTCACTGCTGGCAGAGACAATCACTGGCAACGACGGATACCCATTATATCGGCGGCGATCACCGAATGAAAATGGCAGAACAGTTACAATGAAAGTGAAAGGGAAAGATGTCTTGGTGGGCAACACTTGGGTTGTTCCATATTGCCCTCTTCTCTCGAAAGTTTTCAAAACGCATATCAATGTTGAATACTGCAATTCGGTGAAGTCCATCAAATACGTTTGCAAGTACGTCAACAAAGGAAGCGATATGGCGGTTTTCGGCATTGAGCGTCCAGATACAAATGACGAAGTGATGTGCTATCAATTGGGACGTTACGTGAGTTGCAATGAGGCGATTTGGAGAATTTTTTCCTTTCCGATACATGAACGTCATCCGACTGTTGTTCATTTGGCGGTTCACTTGGAGAATGGTCAACGCGTATATTTCACCGAAGAAAATGCAGCACAGCGAGCCGAACGACCACCAGCAACAACGTTAACGAGTTTCTTTTCTACATGCGCAAGCGATCCTTTCGCCCGAACTCTGCTATACTCGGAAATGCCTCGCTATTACACTTGGAATGCGTCGTCGAGAAAATTCCAACGACGAAAACAAGGACAAGCCGTTGCCGGATACAGAGATGTGTATTATACTGATGCGCTTGGTCGTATCTATACTGTTCATCCGAAGCAGGATGAATGCTTCTATCTGCGATTGCTTTTGGTCAATATTCGTGGTCCAACTTCTTTCGAGCACCTGCGGACAGTTGATGGTGTGCTGTGCACGACATTTCGAGAAGCCTGTCAGCGGATGAATTTGCTTGAAAACGACAATCATTGGGACGCAACACTCGCCGATGCTACTGTTTCTGCCCCTGCGACTCAAATTCGTACATTGTTCGCAATCATCATCTCGACATGTTTTCCATCGAACGCACTCAATTTGTGGAACAAATACAAGGACAACATGGCTGACGATATTTTGCATCGAGTCCGAACGACGACATCGAATCTCGATCTTGAAATGAACGATGAGATCCGTAACGAGGCGCTGATTTTAATCGAAGACATGTGTCTGACAATGTGCGCCAGTATGTTGTCCACATTGGGAATGCCAGCGCCAAATCGCTCAATGCACGATGCATTTAATATTGAATTGCAGCGCGAGCGAGATTTCAATCGAAACGTTTTGACAGAAACAGTTCGAACAAATCTCCCACTGTTGAATCTCCAGCAAAAGAACGTGTACGACGCATTGATGAATGCGGTTTACCATGGAAACGGGGGCATATTCTTCCTGGATGCGCCTGGTGGAACTGGCAAAACGTTCCTCATTTCATTGATTTTGGCTTCAATCCGGTCAAGATCGGACATCGCACTGGCGGTCGCCTCTTCTGGAATAGCGGCCACGTTGTTGGAAGGTGGTCGGACGGCTCATTCTGCGTTCAAGTTGCCGTTAAATCTCCATATGAATGACGAGCCAACATGCAACATTTCAAAAAACTCGGCGATGGCTCAAGTATTGAAAAATTCCAAAATTATCATTTGGGATGAATGCACAATGGCACACAAGCGAGCATTGGAGGCGCTGGATCGAACCATGAAAGATTTGCGGAGCAGTGCGAGACGCTTTGGAGGCGCGATGATCCTACTGGCTGGCGATTTCCGTCAAACGTTACCCGTCATCCCTCGATCAACGCCCGCCGACGAACTCAACGCTTGCCTGAAATCGTCGTATTTGTGGCGATACGTAAAGAAGCTGCAGTTGACGACGAACATGCGAGTTGCGTTGCAGAACGATCCATCAGCCAATGATTTCTCAAAACATCTGTTGGCAATTGGAAATGGCCAGATTCCGGTTGATGTTGCGACTGGCCTGATTTCGTTCCCGCAGAATTTTTGCCAATACACATCATCGAAGCAAGAACTCATCACCAAAGTGTTCCCGAATATCGATAGCAATTATTTGAACCACAATTGGCTGAGTGAACGCGCGATATTAGCTGCGAAGAACAAGGATGTCGATGATTTGAATTTCATCATTCAAAGTCAAATCGCTGCCACATTGCATTCGTTCAAATCGGTTGATTGCGTTATAAATAAAGACGAAGCCACAAACTATCCAACTGAATTTTTAAATTCATTGGATCTTCCCGGTCTACCACCACACAATTTGGAACTGAAAGTTGGGTCGGTCATCATTATGCTGCGCAATCTCAACCAACCGAAGCTATGCAATGGAACCAGATTGGCGGTGAAGAAGCTAATGAACAATGTCATCCAAGCCACGATAATCAAAGGCAAGTTCAAAGGCGAGGAAGTTCTCATTCCGAGAATTCCGATGATACCGACCGACTTACCTTTTGAATTTAAGCGCATTCAGTTTCCCGTTCGACTCGCATTCGCCATGACGATCAATAAATCGCAAGGTCAATCGTTGCAAGTGTGTGGCCTAAATCTCGAATTTCCTTGCTTTTCGCACGGGCAATTGTACGTGGCGTCTTCGCGTGTCGGAAAGCCGTCTGCATTGTTTGTTTACGCACCGGACAACAAAACAAACAATGTTGTTTATCGCAAAGCGTTGCAGTGACCATCCATGTGTGAAATCCATTTTCCGTGTAAATAAAATTCATAGAATTCATATCAAACCCAAAATAGTTTTATTCAATCGTTCTTTCAATATACAATACGCCAAAAGTAACATCTAGAACAAAGTCAGTTGTATATCAACTTTCGATATCGATTTGAGGCGGAACAACGTTCGCCGGGCCAGCTAGTAAATTCTATAAAAAAATAAAACTTAACAAAAAGAAAATACAAGAAAAAACAAAAAGAACTAAAATAGTGATTCGTAAGTTAAAAAATCAATAAAAAACTTAAAAGGAAAAAAAATCATAAAAGTTTCGTTCATTAAAAAAATTGTCTAACAAAAACGACATTTTTTGTGTCAATATCAAAGATATTGAAGTTTAGGCTATTTTTACGCAGCTGATGCTGAGTCGGATTTTGCTTTCGCCAGATTCACTCTACTTCTGGAGATACAAAAAAGAAAATATTTTCGATACCAAAACAGTAGCTTAACACGTTTACTGCCAAATCGATTTTGTTGTGTGTACACTCTAAATCAGGCGCTCTTTTCCCAGTAAATTTTAATTGGCCTGACACAACATTTACGGCGACTGATTACGGCGATGTTGTTCACTTCATAGAATTACGCACGCTACTTTGTTCTAAACGTCATTTGCTTTCCATTTAATTTTGACAGTCATTGTGAGCCACATATAGCATTTTTATTATAGTGTAATATAGCATAATATGAATGTGAATGTAAGCAAAACCGCATACGAACTATATTTCCTAATACTTTCTTTAATTTCCTCTTAAGTGACGAAATTTAGATTTTATGACGTCCCCATAAGATTTCATTTTGAATCATGAAATTTTGTCGGCGAGCTGACCGACAAAAGTTAAATTCGATTCAACTTTTTACGACGACAAAGTGGGCCGGATTGATTGTATGCAAAAGTATAGGGTTATGATTTTAAAATTTGAAATGTCGTCGTAAATGTTGTGTCGGGCCAATTGTATTGTGTGTTTTAGAGGTTCGATGTGCCTTTTTAAACCAACTTACCTATGGACTCCATTAGATTTTTTTCCAGATTGGATTTAAATCCAATGGAGACTCAAAAGATTTTGCATCATGATTTAAATCTCCTTACTGTTATAATTTTTTCGGCTACTGAAAAAGTAAGATTTTTTTTGACAGGATTTTTTTTTGACAGGATTTTTTTTGACAGGATTTTTTTTTGACGTTACCTCCTTGTGCAATTTTCGCAGTTTAAGTTTTTTGTGTTATTGAAGGTATGTATTATTCCAAATATAAAGGGTGGTTAAATTTTAAGGGCCGATGTTGAATGTGAACCACACCTAAACGTCAAGTTTTTTTCTGCATTTCATTTGACATTTCTCAATTTCAGACTAACTCAATTTGAACCATGGAAAGATACACAATCGAGCAACGCGTTAAAGTTATTCAGGCTTATTATGAAAATGGGCGTTCAAATCAAAATGCATATCGTGCACTTCGTGATTTTTTCGGTCAATTTAATCGTCCAAATGTGCGTACAATCGGAAAAATCGTGCAAAAATTTGAGCAAACCGGGTCTGTAGGAGATGTGAAAACACCAGTGCATGCTCGTACAGCTCGTACTGCAGAAAATATTGCTGCTGTTCGCGATAGTGTGGCTGAAGAGCCGTCCACCTCAACTCGTCGTCGTGCCCAACAATTGCACCTCCCACGCTCGTCGTTGATGAACATTATGCATAAAGACTTGCATTTACACGCTTACAAGGTGCAATTGACTCAAGAACTAAAGCCTCTTGACCATTTCAAGCGTCGTCAATGGTCAGAATGGTGGCAAGAAATGGCAACAGTGGATGATCAATTTTCGAAGAAAATCATCTTCAGTGATGAGGCACATTTTCACCTCAGTGGATTCGTCAATAAGCAGAACAGCCGCATTTGGGCGAATGATAATCCAAGAGTGATTGTCGAAAAACCAATGCACCCACAAAGAGTGACTGTTTGGTGCGGTTTATGGGCTGGCGGCACGAAGTGCACGATATGCATTTTGATTTGAACGCCCATTTTCATAATAAGCCTGAATAACTTTAACGCGTTGCTCGATTGTGTATCTTTCCATGGTTCAAATTCAGTTAGTCTGAAATTGAGAAATGTCAAATGAAATGCAGAAAAAAACTTGACGTTTAGGTGTGGTTCACATTCAACATCGGCCCTTAAAATTTAACCACCCTTTATTTAAGGTTATTTAGTTCTTTCAGAACAAGAATATCGGCTAAGACCGATTTTTGTTTCCGCGTTGACATTTCTAAGCCCGCTATGGAGACACAATAAATATGAAAAATCATGACTGAAAATGCCCACACGCTGATTTGACTATTCACCAAAATATGTAGTGGGGAAAAAATAATGATTTTTAAAAGTCCAATGTAGTCGTGGGGTTAGTTAAAAATTTTAAACCTAACAAGTTGACATTTTATAAGTTTGGTTTAAATTTTGAAAATGATGAGTTTTTTAACCTTATAAAGAAAACACTTTTATTTATGATGTTTCTTTATTTTTGACAACAATTCTATATTTTTGAAAATTTTACCATTTTATATTGTACTATCTTTGCTACAAATAATGTTTTGAATCAGCCCGAAAGAACAATTATTCATTTCCGACAACACAAAAAACACCTTTCTTGTTGTACAAATATTCTGATGTTGATGTTTTTCAGCTTACTTGCTTTTATTTGGGTCGAAGAAACGCTTCTGTAAAATACATTTTATTAAGAACAAACCTCGACAAAAATGCTCGGGACATTTTTATACCCGTATGGTGAAACCAAAGGGTATATTAGATTTGCCTTACCGTTTGTAACGCCAAGATCCCGTCATCACACAAAAAAATGAATTACTCCAGTGTGTTTAGAATGATGAAAAAAGTTGAATTTAGCATGTCCGTCCGTCCGTCTGTCCGTCCGTCCGTCCGTCTGTGGCGCGGATTGCGGGCGCATGGATTGAGCTAGAGACTTGAAATTTTGCGCAGATCCGTTTTTCGTAAAATTCGAAGCTAAGTTCGTTAATGGGCACAAATGGCGAATATCTCAAAAACGGTGCTTCTTATCAAAGGAGTCCAAGAACAGTTATTTAGGATATGATTCTACATAAAATTCCCATACTTCAAAATCCGATTGGAATAAGTTTTAAAAAATCTTGTTGGAAAGTTTGACTTCAAAGTGGAATTTTGGTACAACTGCTCGAATTTTGATACGAATAGCACCATACGGGTTTTCAATAATTGCCAGATTGGCAATTATAGCTTTTGTTATGTTTTTCATATAAATTAGAAGATTAAAAGACTAGAAGTTTTGCCCGTCAACAGACGTCAAGTCAAAATTATTTTTAAGTTATTGCCACAACAATTACCTTTAATTCCATGTGGGATTTTGTTGCCGCCAGTTGCCGCCTTTTTACCTGCTATCCAACATCTTGCTACTAAGCACTACAATGAATACTGAAATTTTAATTTTCCTTTCATTATCGAATTCAACATGGAAGCGTTCGGTTATCAAGAATTGGCAGAAGTGTATTTGATCCCAAAGACGAAAATTGAAAGAATTGAATGAGGAAATTGGTGATAAAAATGTTGAGAACGCATTTATAGATCAGCTGCACTCACAAAAGAAATATATGAACGCGGATATAATTGGTAAAGTTGTTAACCAACGAAGTATATACAATGGAAGTATAATCCCCCATAATACGCTAAGAAATCAAATAGCGCGAAACACAGCTAGATTCTCTTTCCCAAATTTTGACTCTCTCTTTCTAATGGGATCCCCTGATACCATTACCAATCTTGTACGAGTAAAGAGGGATGTGTTAGCAACCTTATTTGAACAAATAGGGTTGACAACTAACCAAATCATGTGTTGATGTTTGAGGTTATGTTGAATGGTTCCTGAAACATTCTTCATTCAAAATGCCAAATGGAGTGTATAAAACAAACGTGTCTATTTCAAAGCACATGTTTGATTGATTCTAATTAAAAAATTAAAATTGCACTTCAAACTTATTATTATACTTTTCACATCGCGACACATTCAAATAAATTCGCGCCAAAATACTACCAGATGTCATTCGCATCAAACACGAGTTGGCAATCTTTCATTCTCGTGTGATAAACAAGGCGATCGGTAAGAGAAAGAAAGATCAAGATATGTGTTTGGCATAAATGACAGCTGGCTGCTGCATAAATGACAGCAGGGGGCAGGGAAGTGAAAAAGTGTAACATTTGCGTTCTGTACTGATTTTTTTCGAATTTTTGAAGAACCAAATGTGCATATTAGATTTAGCAAGTAAAGACTAACTATCTGTGTAATTTTCATGTAATTTGAACATGACTGCAAGTGAATTGACATGAAATTTGTATAACGCAAAATGTTTACGAGTACAATTAGGTTGGGGGCTACTGAATCCCCATGAAAGACTTTAGATACAAAAAGTCTTCTAGACTCAATAATATAGACTTACTTAATAATGTTCAGGGGAAGAACCACGAAAGAACCGAGTCTTCGCGAGTTGACAAAGTTCGTTTCTGCCCACCCATTGTCGTTTACAATGTCCTTAATATTAAGGAACTTAATTTATATATGAAGACTTCATAGAATAATTTCAAATCGAAATGATACCCTTCGATTGTTGGTCAGGGGTGCCGAAAATCATAAGAGGGTTTTTGTATTGTTCAAAGAAAAACGCATTGATTCCTTTACTTATACGTCTAAAGAATATAGGTCTGTGTCTTTGTTGCTCAATGGATTGGGCCAAGATTATACGGAGAAGGAAATACGTGAAGAGCTCGAAAGAATCCGTCCTAATGTGGTTTTCAGCAATGTTCGGGAATTCACAACTCCTCGGTCTCGTAGGGATCAAATGAATTTGGGTTGGTACGTAGTCCAGGTAGCTCCGAAAACGGATATTCAGCAACTAAGGAGCATTGTGGGATTGTTTTTCATGAAGGTATCTTGGGAGGATCTCAAAAGCTCTGGCCCAATTCAATACAGAAACGGTCAGGGTTTCGGTCATATAGCAGCGAACTACTGTATGAATTATAAGTGTGTAAAATGTGACAAACCCCAGGGGACAGGGGAGTGTCAAAGAAAACGAGATGATGTGGATAAACCTTATTGCATTAACTGCAAATCACAAGATCATCCAGCCAACTATAGGGGTTGCCCTATGTTTCAACGGTTCCAAGAAGAAAGAATTAGAAAAGTGCAGGGAGCACGGGAAGAAAGGGAGAATCGTCGTGCCTTCGTAAAAAACAGCATAAACAATTTCAAATATAACGGTAGATTCTTCGCTCAATGCGTCAGAAATAATGATGATGGCCCTGTTGGTAATGGTTGGAGTGATTTCACTGGAATAGCCCAGAACCTGTTCAGCCTTGACTTTATGGACCTAATTTCTAAAATTAATTCGTTCATGCCTGAGTTTGATAACATCACTTCGGTAGCACAAAAGAAAAGTGCTTTCTGCTTCGGGCTTCGCTTAAATCAAGTATGACTTGCAGAATTTTTGCTTTAAATGTCCGCTCAGTCATCTCACAAGCCAAAAAGTATCCCTAGTAGATTGTATTAACACAAACAATCCGGATGTGCTTTTCATTAACGAAACACACCTTACGAACAATAGAACTTTACACTTTTCCAATTATAGAGCATTGCTTAGCAATAATCTTCAAGGCACCGCCCTTTTACACAAAAATAGCATCAATATTCGTAATTTCACTTTCAGTATCAACCTTAATACAATTTCATACGTAGCCGCTTACATGAATACCTCTGTAAGGGGCTTCATCCCGGGAAAAATCCTGCTAGTTTCCACTTATTTTCACACGACAGATACTAGTCAGGACAAAATTTGTGATCTGCTTCGCGAACTGAACAGACTTGGGGAGACTGATTTTGACGGGGTGATTGTAGGGGGGGGGGGGGGGGGGGGGCTTTATCCTAAACACAGAGATTGGGCGAATGCCAACGAGAACAGAAACGGGACAGTAATTTTTAATTGGGACCTGAACGACTTACGTATCATCCACCCGGGGTCACCAACTTTTCCTGATTCGTGGTCTTCTCTAGACCTGTTCCTGATTCGCGGTCTTGTCTAGGCAAGCTAATCAACTAGTTTGACGTCAATTACAGCTGCGCACCAGTTTCGTCGTTTTCAGATCATTACGCTGTTTTGCTATCCATGGACTTATCTCATACTATTCCAGAGTTGGCTGTGCCGGTCAAGAGGACAAAGAGTTACATAATAGGATACAACTTCTTTCGATTGACATCGACTCCCAGATTAACGAATACCTCAATAACCTCTTTCAGGACAGGCTTTAAATCATCAGACCGGGCCCACATGCTTTCAGGGAGGTAAATCAATTAGTTGGGAGGAGTACAGTTAAAAAAAATTAACAAAATCAAGGTGGGAGAAACCATACTCTCAGACCCTCTCAGCAATCCATCCCGTCATCCATTAACACGTCCCGGGTTTCCGATTCGATTAGCAATTTTCGAGCTGTCAGAAGTGACAGAATTAAAAAAATAATTCTTTAAATGTAGCGGATTTTAGGCCTATATCCCTCTTATTGGTAAACTATTGGAAAGGATTTTAGTTGAAGAGGTAGTGTTCTTCTGCGAGAACAACGACGTAATACCGAATGAACAGTTTGGTTTCAGGAGGAATCACTCCACGGAACATGCTCTGGTGCAGGACAGAGTTGTCAGGGGGCTGCGGCATCAAAAAGCGACAACTGCTTGTTTTTTGGACATCAGAAAGGCATTCGACTCTGTCTGGCATGATGGTCTACTTCATAAACTCATTTCACTGAACTTTCCGGATCACTTGCTACGAATACTTTTCAATTTTCTGCAGGACAGAAGTCTTTTCGTAGACGTAGAGAATTTTAACTCTAATTCAGTCCAAGTAAGGAACGGGGTCCCACAGGGTTCAATTTTGGGTCCTATCCTGTATTCCATCTTTATACATGATTTGCCTCATTATTTGGCAACTGATCCTTCTGAGGAATACTCATCGGTAGCGACTCTATATGCGAATGACACACTAGTGACTGCGACTCACAAGGATCCAGCAATGGCCGCTCGGTTTGTCCAACTTCACTTGAATGAAATCGCGGAGTATTACGGGTCATGGGGAATAGTGATAAACAATAGTAAATCAGAACTGATCCACTTCAGAAACGCATTGGGTAAGGGTGCTCGTGGAATCGTCAAATCATGCAACAGCCTCTCAGTATCCGTGGGGACTCGGTTCTGCAACCCAGGGACAAAATTAAGTATCTTCGGGTTCATTTCAATAAACTGTTTAAATTCAATGAGCACATCCGCGAGACCCTCAACAAAGCGAACAAAGCATACATGTCCTTAGCATCGATAATGCACTACAAGAGCAGATTAAGTCCAGAATCCAAACTTTTGTTATACAAACAATTAATTAAACCAATTCTTATCTACGGCTTCCCGTGCTGGTTTAACGCATCAACTTCTTGGGCGAGGCAATTAGAAGGTTTTGAGAGAAAAATTTTACGTAATTGTACGGGATTTAAATTTAAATCCCTAAACAGATATTATCTACTCCAAAAGAGAACTTTATGAAAGGGCCAACATGCTACCTCTTCTGTTTTACTGCTTTTCCCTCTGGGAAAAACACGCTTCAAAACGAGAATCTAACTAGAACTCTTTACTCAGGGAGATGTTAAGCCTCCAGAGCAACATAAACCCCAATGAAGTCTTCTACTTATCTTTAACTTACTAGAAAACCAGACAACATCGTACTTGAACGACAATTAAAGTATACCTTTTTATGAAGGCAAAGATCACAGAGGATAACTTAATTTTAAATCTTTCGCGGTTCTTTCTTTCCTATTCA
This sequence comes from Chrysopilus asiliformis, assembly GCA_964034945.1. Classification (NCBI taxonomy): domain Eukaryota; kingdom Metazoa; phylum Arthropoda; class Insecta; order Diptera; family Rhagionidae; genus Chrysopilus; species Chrysopilus asiliformis. The sequence continues at coordinate 53,082,342 of OZ035961.1, read as the reverse complement.
CTGCAAGACTGGCAATGCCATTTTAATTTTTGGGTTTGTACTGCCTTGTTTGTACCTATTTATTCTTCTTTTTTATGTTAAGTTAGTATTAAGCACCCAACTCAATACAAAACATCATTGTATAATAACCAACACATTGCAGTTGGAATTCACAATTTCTTCGTTAAGTTTCAATACATCTATGTAGAAAAATTGTTTTTTTTTCTTTTTTTCGAATGTTTCATGGTTTAATCGCTGGCATAGTTTGCCTTAGTTGTATAAGTATCATGTAAAGATTGTATTAATATTATAATATGAAATGGCAATAAATGAATCTTGTTTTGAATGATAACAGTGCACAACAGCCATTTTGCAGTCAAATAATTTACGTTGCTAATTCCGAATCTGCAAGTGGTTTGGCCAGATTGTCTCTAGTTTCTGAGAAAAGGCCAAAAAAAGATTATATTTTTGGAAAAAATTCCATATAAACTGAAAATTTTTATTTTTTACCACTGACGGAACGGAGATGGTATATGCGTTTGGCTTAAAGTGTGTGCGTCCTTCCTTCATAACTTTTTAACCACTCAACCGATTTCGGTCCCGTTTTTGGCATTCAGTTGTAAATAATGAAAGGAATATTTTGGTGTACAAGAGTTCCGCCTCCCCCCTCAATTTAAATCCCCTCTCCTTCTATCTTCTGATCCACTGAACCGATTTCGATCCCGCTTCCGCCATTTGCTTGTAAATAATGAAAGGAATATTTTAGTGTACAACAGTTACCCCTCCCCCCTCAATTTAAACCCCCTCTCCTAGTATCTTCTGATTCACTTAATCAATTTCGCCCCGCTTTCGCCATTCGGTTGTAAATGAGGAAAGGAATATTTTAGTGTGTAAGAATTTACCCTCGCCCTAACGTTACCTCTCCTCTCCCTGTGTGCTTTGATTCCCTGAACCGTTTTCGATCCCGCTTCGGCGACCAATAGGCTTTCAACGACCAATAAGCTTTCCCGACGCAAACAAATTTTAAATTTACTGTAATGATTATTTTATCCTTTTTAAAGGATTGTTTTTATTCAGGAGTTTTTCAATTTTTTAAAGTTTTTCTTTAGTCGGGAGTTTTTTAAAATTTTTATTTTGTTTTTTTTGTGTTATTGCCGTGAATATTTCAATCATTTTAGGGTAATTTGATATCGCTGAATCCGAATCTGGAAATAGGGGGTCATTCTGGAAAAGGGAACATAAACCGACAACGTAAGCCGAAATTTTAGTGAAAAGGTGATTTTACATCGTTGCATCCTGGATGCATATCACGGATGTTCATCCGCAGTGAATAATCAGTTTACATTGCATCCACAGTTAAAGGGAAGGTGAAAGCAAACCATTGAGACGTTTTAAATCTCAATAGTATCGAGTTTTAATAATTTTACCCCTCAATTCTGCTTAATAGATAAGAGCCTCTTAACTGCTAACTGGACTTTAGAGGAAATTTAATAGAAATTGGTATTCCTGATAATAGTTAAGAGATGTCAACCTCTTAACTTTCGTGGTGAATTTTTGTAAACGGTTTTCATATTCTGGGAAAAAGTTAGCAGACGGTTCTAACCTCTAAAATCTTTTAATTTAAGAGGACCTCGCCGATGTCCTCTTACGACCTCTTGTAGGCGAACTTAAATCAAACAGAGCGTGTTACTGTGACGACAGTTTATTCGAAAGTGATCCTTTATCACAAAAATACAAAAGAAAGCCGATCGGTAACAGTTCATTGTTTTAGAGATACCACTACACTCTTAACTCGTGTGTTGCGTTTAAAACTCGAAAAATCTGTGTCGGGGAGGGCTCCAACAATTTTTTAATGTATAGACAAGTTGTGTAAAATTGTATTCTGAACGTTTTTTATGTCGCAGGTTTTCGATTAAATTCTCCGTTTTGGAGAAAATTGTAGAAAAAGTTGCATTGCATGGAGGACGAGGTAAAAAGCTTCAATAACCAGATTTTTTATAGTATTTCTGGAAAACTCATGAAATATTGGGTCTTCATGGAATTGTTTACCTTTAATGACACAAAAAACGATTTTTTTATTGGCTGGAATTACATCAACGCATACCTGCAACTTCATTAATTTTATGTCTATCAAATGAAATATTTATGTGAGTGCAATGCATTATTTAACCATAAATTTGTTTGCGCGTTGCTGAAATTATACAAAATCATTTAAAAACGATATTGTGTATCTTAAAAACTGTCGATTCAATTTTTACGTAATATTTTTTATATCATTTTCATTTCAAACGGTCTGAATACCGTAGAAAGCTATTTTTAACAGATATAAAACTATTCACATGTTTTTCAAGATCCGCAATGTCTTTTTTAAACAATTTTTTGAATTTACTTAGTTTTGGACACTTCATAATTTCAGAAAAAATCGAAGGTCAATAAACAGCCAAATTTGACGTCTATGAGTAAGTGCTGTCAGATGAAGATATCGTGGTGAATCTCTTAATTTGCTAAAACCGGAACTCACCAAAATCTCTTACTCAGAATACTAATTTCTTTTAAATTCTCTTAATTATAAATTAAGATATCTCTTAACATCTGTTACCTAGAATTGGGGGGTTAATTTTGACTTTTAAATTTGCTATTGTTTTCGATATATAAGTTAGTGCATTGGTGAGACCAGAATGCGTTCGGATTGAACAGCTGTGTTATATCGTTTGCAAGAAAAAAAACGTATTACAATAGTCCTATAACCTGAGTAACGCACCTTTAATTAGAGTCCAGAAAGTAAGAGATCTGGGAGTCATCATCGATGAGAAATTTCAATTTCAGTACCATATTGATTTAATATGTGCTAAAGCTAACTCACGATTAGAGTTTCTTAAACGAAATTGTAAAGTTTTTAAAGATCAAACCACAATTAAAACTTTATATTTTACTCTGGTTAGACTGATACTTGAGTATGGTACCATTATTTGGTCCCCGTTCTACAATATACATATCGAAAGGGTTGAATCTGTTCAACGCAGATTTACCAGATTTGTGCTTGGCAAATTTGATAGGTATTATCGCCATAATATGCCTTCATACTCTGTGAGATGCAAGCTTCTAGAAATTCAGTCACTGGTTAGTAGGTGTTTTGTGTCTTGCTCCCTATTTATTCACGATGTTTTGTCAGGAAGGATTGTATGTTCTCAGCTTCTTTCTTTAATTAACCTAAATGTGCCTCCAAGACCTCTTCGAAATTCTTTATTTATTCAAGTTCCGTATCATCGCACTAATTATGGCATAGCAGAACCAATAACAAATTGTGCATTAAAATATAACCAAGTTCAGCATATTATTGATTTTGACTCTACGCGTTTTAAATTGAAGTCTAGTGTGGAGCTATATTTGCATTTAAAATCTTTACTTACTTTTTTTGCTTTTGCTCATTCTTAGTTTTTATTTTTTTCTTTTTCTCTATCAATATTTATTTTATTATTATTTTTCTTCTTTTCTTTTCTTTTCATTTCTTTCTTTATCATTTACATTTTTTTGTGTATATTGTATATATTATAAGATATTATGTAATCAGTAGTTTTTTATACAGTAGATGAAATAAATAAATAAATAAATAACTCGAACCTTAATCGACCCACACACTAAGAGGATACACGACGCGCTATGAGGATACAAACTAGAGTTGTGAATGAGTCATAAGATTGTCGTGAATCGTGTCTAGTGTGAGGCCCGCTTTAGATTCAAACAATGTTTAATGCCTCTTTTTCAATGTGTGAGAGAGTATTAACTATCTGCTATACAATCATTAACTCATATGAATAGGGTATACGATAGTGGTGGGCCATTTCAATCATGAAGATTGAAATTAAAAGCCCTATTCTAGCGACTGTCAGTCAAAATTCTTATTACCTATGATTTTTAATTGTCGCATTCAAAAATTTCATCCTAGAAATGACATCAATAAAATAAAATTTTCACAGAGAAACAAATGGAAAATGATTCAAAACTCAAAGTTGATACACCAGAATTAGACTCGTTAGTGAATCAACATGAATACGAATCTAGCGAGTCTTGACGACTCATATATTCAAAAAGAATCACTCTTTGAATTAAAAGAGTGATTTTTTTTTTTGAACTGATGAATCGCATTACTTGAATCAGTTCAGTGAATCACTCTTTTCGAGTCACTCACTCATGATTTACCCATCTCTAGTATATCAATTTTGAAATATTCTCCCTAAGTCTGTATAAAAATTGAAATTTCGCTCGGAGCTTCATAGATTTGCTAGAAAAACTTAAATGTTGCCGGTTTTTTTGTGAAAACATAACTATTGAATCATTTTCCTATTGAATACATAATATGTGGGTTTAGCGGGTTTAAAACTCCTGAAATTAAGTATCTAATAAGTCAAATTTCTCGAAAACTGAAACAGCCTTCGTTTTTTTTAGGTTAGACTTTTCGCGATCCTACTGTATTTTAATATAAATTTTAACAACTAAATGTCAAGTCAAGACATAAACACACTATTTATCCAAAGTAGGAATATGTCCTACTTTAGATCACTGGCACTTTTGAAACTTATTAAATCAGATGAACATTTTCATAAATATACTTTTCATAAAAAAATGTATTACCTTTTCATAAACACACTTTTCATTAACATTTCACTATCCCCCGACTTCACTATTTGTCCGTCCTGTCATATTTTCGGCTTCAAAAATTTTTGTCGCGATAGTTTCATCGTTCGCTTGGATTTTTGCTCAAGGTATAAAAAATCCTAGAAAAGAGGTCCCCACCAGATCGACTTAATAACTAAAGTGTGGCCAATCGTCACTGATCTTCGAATATGATCTGTTCGAAACGTCCATTTTCGAAAATGGGCTGTTTAAATTTGTGTGTAATGTGAGAACTTCTCATTTTCTTTTCAATTTTTTAAGCAATTTGAGTGATTTAAATTTTTGTTGGCCCTAAAACAATATGCAATGTTTTCCATATTAAATTGTAACAGTAGGTATTTTGTACATCTGTGATTATAAGAAAATATTTTGAAACAAGCTGATTTCAGATTGACCACACTCTGGTTATTAAGTCGCTCTAGTCTCCACAAGACATTTCATTGGCAGGGCATGGACGAAAGCATAATTTATTTCCAATCGTGATCGCGTTTAAGAGAGTGTGTGTTGTTCTCATAAGATACTTTTTTATTTATTTTTGTTAATTTCTGTTCCGAAAGCAGTTGAAATATTTTTCGCACACAGTCGTCATTTATATTCCAACTCAACTCTTTTAACTCTCATACTGTCCTCGGGTCATTTCTGACCCAAATTCGATTTTAATTAAAAGTGTCTTCTCAACTAAATGAAAAATGTTTGTATGGTGTAGGCCCAGTGAACAAATTTCTTTTGAATACCGAAAACAATAATCTATTTGTTCATATTTTAATCCATTGAAGAGCACTGATAATTGTGACGGGTGTAGTCTTCATGGGTCATAAAAAATGTATTTCATTATCATTCTGTTTAGATTTTTTGAGTCCAGCTATTAATATTAATATTTAGTGAAAGATTTCCAGCAACGATTTCCAAATCCGGAAAAAGAACAGCCAGTGAGCGAAAGCGCTGTGATTTGTGTCCATCAAAAAAAGAGAAAAAACTTTCACGTGTTGCTCGGTTTGTAAACAAAATGTTTGCCCAGAACACCGTACAACAGCTTATTACTGCCTGAAATATTCTAATTAATTTTTATTTCTCTATAGCGCAAAAACTTTTTGTAGTTCCACTCAAAGTGTAATAAAAAATCAATTTATTTAAGAGAAAACCTATTTTTATGTGAAAATATGTAGAGGGTCATTCTTGACCCACGAAGACATCATACGTTATTTTTCTTAAGGACAGTATGAGGGTTAAAAGTCCGCATTTCGATTGTCACAGGAAGTTTTGATTTATATCAAAAAATAAATAAGTGGCTTTAGTTTAGTATTTTCCATTTAGAAATGACCCAAAGTTCGATTAGCATAGTCATGAAAAATTGATAACATCTCGTTCTCGGTGTAAGACATAAACTCTTTCGAAATCTTTTTTTATGCCTGCAGCATATTTTTAACTCATTAGCGCCCAGACCTTTTTCAGCATGAAAATGTTGATAAAGTAGTTATACTGTTCACAGAAACTAAAGCATAAAAATCTTTTTTAGCTACGCTTTACCTAATGAACAAGAGAAACTGTTCGATATCTCGTAGTCGTAAGGCGTTTCTAAAAAAGCTGCCACAAGAAAGATAAAAAATGACAAGCTCCCAAAGGCGATTTTTGCTTTACATATATGTAACAGTGGGAATTAATGCGTTAAGTTCACTCAAATTATTATCTACAATTAGCTACACACATGTAAATCATAGGGTTTACGTTTCAAATTACAACTTCGATGGCCAATTTAGTTGTGTGCCTAGACGTTCAGATTACTTGCTAACCAAGATTTTATTACGCGTCGATTAGTTGGTTGTTTTACTGTTAGCCAGTACGGTGGCATTAAGAATTTATACTTCTTTAGAAGAACTTTGTGAGAAAAAATTGAAAAAAATAACCTTTAAGTTATGGAAGCACTACATAAAGGTTGGTTCAGTGAATTGCAGCATGATCTTTGGCCAGGCCAGTCATTTTCACTCAAAGTCAAACGTATTCTACATGAGGAGAAATCCAAGTTTCAAGAAATTAAGATATTAGAAACGTGAGTTAAAATATTAACTGGAGCCGAGTCAATTTTTTAATGTTCTTTTAACGATTACAGAACACATTATGGAAACGCATTGATTCTGGACAACATTATACAGTGCACAACTCGTGATGAATTTTCATATCAAGAAATGATATCGTTTTTACCTCTGTGCAGCCATCCGGATCCCAAAACAGTTTTAATAGTTGGTGGGGGCGATGGTGGCGTAGCCAGAGAAGCAGTTAAACATCCGAGTGTACAGGAAGTTTATCAAGTGGAAATAGATGAGCGGGTCATCGAGTTATCAAAAGAATATCTTCCTGAAATGGCATGTGGATTTGAAAATTCGAAAGTTCGTCTACATATTGGTGATGGATTTGAGTTTATGAAACAACATACTCAAAAATTCGATGTTATAATAACTGATAGTTCGGATCCCGTAGGACCGGCGGTTTCTCTATTTGAAGAAAATTATTTCTTACTAATGAAGAACGCACTAAAAGCAGATGGCATTGTTTGCTCTCAAGGTGGTACATATTGGACAGATCTACCGCATCTAAAGAAGACTATACAGAATTGTAAAAAATATTTCCCACTCGTGAAATATGCGGTATCGTCAGTGCCCTCATATCCATGTGGGCAAATTGGATACATTATTGGCAATTTGAATTCACATCGTCCACTAGAAGAGCCCGCGAAATTATTTACAAATGACGAAATCGATAACATGAATCTCAGATACTATTCAAGTGACATACATCGTTCCGCTTTCTCCCTACCGCGATATGTAGAAAAAGAGCTTTATGAAAAATAACAATGCCCAAAAAATGCAAAAGTTGTATAGTTCTATATTGTCTTTAAATACATTTTTTATTTAAAAAAAAGTTAACATTCTTATAAATACTCATTTTATTAAATTAAAAGTTCAAAATAATTTTTTGCTATATTCAGAAAAAATTAGAAGAGCGTCCATTGATTGGCTCAAACAAAACAACTCGGAAATGGATTTCATATGAAAAAAAAATTTGAAAACAATATTAAAATAAAAATAAATTAGGTACACGAAAGGTTTTGGCTTCAAAAATAAAAGCAAGTTAAAGGCGTTTAGAATTTTTGCATTATCTTGTATTTTTGAGGTCAATTTCCTATGTAAAATTATTATTTTATTTATTAGTGGCTGGAAATCTGGAATCGCGTAAGGTGACAAGTGAATCGCGTACCCGGAAGGGAGGATTTCCGGGTGACACCTTTTAAATTTAGACACCGCAAACTTTTTTTTAAATTTTTTTTTTCAAAAAAACTTGAAAGAAATGTACTAACAAGCTAAAAATAATTTTTTGACCGCTGTGTATTAAAAATAAAAGCGAGATAAATATTTATTTTATTCGGTCTTTATACTTTTATCTCGCTTTTATTCCTGATACACAGTGTTGGAAAAATTAATGTTTCCCTTTTAGTGCATTTTTTTAAATAA